>JAWWTY010000016.1:18664270-18848222 GCA_035222235.1 Margarornis squamiger | reverse complement strand
AGAGCTGCTCCAGTCCCTTTAGCATCTCCACAGCCTCTCCTGGACCCCCTCCAGGAGTTCCATGTCCCTCCTGTCCTGAGGAGCCCAGAACTGGACCCAGCACTCCAGATGTGCCTCACCAGGACAGCAGAGGGGCGACAGGTATTATAACAGGAGCAGCAGTCTTGTCAACCCTGTATTCCAATGGCAAAATTTAAGGAAACTTCTGGGAGCCTTCTACATCACATCAAAGCCCTGTGATGCACATAGAGATAGTGCTGATGTTGGGGACAGCTCATGCAGCCTTTGAAGCCATCTAGAGGGAGATTCCTGTTACCATTTGGGTTGCTCATGCAGTGCCCACTCTGGGTTTCTCTCTCAGCAGTATGGGAGTCATGTTCTGCCAGCCTCACCCCACACTTTAAGGCCAGTTTGTCTAAGGCACATTAGCCTTGGCAAGTGGTGGCAAATTAATTGCTCCTCTCGTTGAAGCTTCTTCCAGTAAGGCACTATTGATTGCATTCATATCAAGTGGAAAACTTTAATGAGACAGCTGAAGAGAACAGCATTTCCTCGCCTCACTTGTTGTATTTAGCAAGACAGGGCTGGAAAGGAACGTGCCAAATGTATAAGTTGTGGGAATGAGGCAGAAGCTTGGCCCAAATAGGACCGTTTTAAAAAATCAACTTGGTTGATGGAGGAGGAAGAAAAGGGGATTTTGGAGTGTAAGGAGCATGGCAGCATGGAGCTGCTTTTTGCCAAGAGAGATTGAAGTCAGTTCCTTCATCTCTCCACAGAGCATCCTTATGGCTCTGAGCCAGTCTCTAGGCAGGAAGAAGTGCCACATGGGGACCCAAACAGCTGCTCCTGCTGGGGTTGGAGTGAGAGGGAGGGCAAATCTCTGCCAGCAGAGAGAAATACACCACTCAGTGGTGTGATTAAGGAGCTAGAGTCTGGAGAAGGATCTGTATGTGGCCAGCGGTTTAGATACAGGGATGGTGGGCACTCTTGGGGCACCACTGGACACCAGAGGGGTGGGGACTGACCCCGTTCATTTTGTCCTAGTGAGTGGATAGGGCTGGAGGGAGAGAATAACTGATGGTCAATACACCTCACTCTCTGCAGGCACAGCAGCTGTGACAGAGGCTGTGCTGTGGAGCTCCAGCAGAGCGGAGCCTGGATCCCCCTCCAGCCCAGGCTCACTGGGATGGAGCGCAGCACTCAGACCTCAGGCTCCAGCACCACCAGGTAACACTGCGAGCTGAGGAGTTGATGCCATGAATGAGGCAGCCACAGGCAAGCTCCTGCCTTGCCTTTCCAAGGCAGTGTGCTGAGGAAGGGCACAGGGCAGTGTCAGCCCTGCAGAAAGGTTGGCTGGGGAAGGAAGGAGTGCTCTTCCACAGGGCAGCAAAACCCGAGGCCAGGTTTTAGCTCTGAGCAATTCTTGTTTCCACTCCAGAGAAAAAGTTGCCAGCCACAGTGCCAGACTCTGCAGCACACTGTATGTTGGAAAACATTTGGTTTTCACCCTCTTTTCTTCTTGCCAGAAATATGCTAATGGCATGTAAAACAGCCTTCCTCTCCCCACCGATTTGAGGTGAAAGGAAGAAAAAGTCTTTCTCAGAAAGGACAAGCTTCACTCCTGAGCCAGGCACAGAGAGGTGTGTGAAGGTTTAATGGGCAGGAGCCTTATTGATGAAGTTATTTTCTGAGCACCGCTGTGAAAAGAGCTGTTTCGAAGACAGTTTCAGGACATGCAATTATCCAGTTTGCCAGCTTAATGCATTCAACTTAACCTCATTTTTATGAAGCAGAAATCAATGTGGTAACTTTTTCAGAGCTGAGATGACATTTTATTCTTGCATATTTTTAAGAGTCTTTTTCTACCTTAACTCCTCCCTCTCCCAGTTTTGATTAAGTAGGAGTACACCAAGAGCTAGGGAAAAGAGTGAGGCAATTTCCACATTCCCAGAGTCACATTAGAAAGGGAAATGTTTCTGAAGTATCTTTGCAGTACATGGCAAAATTCTCCTTCTTGGAAAAAGACTTGGAAGCGCATCTAGAACTTCAGTACAAGAACCTTTTTATTCATTTCATTCAAGCACCACTTCACCAGGGCAGGGTTCTAAAGGTGCTGATCTTCTCCCCTGTTTTTTATTCCAAGGATTGCATGGCCCCTGTTCTCTGCTATTCCAGTGTCTGTCACCCTCTCTGTTCCAGCATGGTCAGGGATATTGTGGTAGCTGTTCCTACCTTGTGTCTTCTCCCCTTCCTAAGCCAAAAGTCCTGCAGAACAGCAGCTGCCAGAGCTGTGAGCTGGATAATGCCTGTCCAGAAATTACCCAACAAGACTGTGCCATAAAATTGAAGAGGGTGGGGTAATTCCCTTGCTTTTCCTAAACATGCCTCCTTTCCTACCCCAGCACTTCCTGACATGAGTTGCACCACACACAGAGCATTTTAGTCTAATGACACATGCAAAATCCTCACAGCAAGGGCACACTGTGTGTGGAGAGGAAAACTATGGAGTTTGGTTAATTTAAACAGAAAACTGTTTTCCCTGAGAAAGTGAAGGGGCAGTGGTGTCCCTGTGTACCTTGGTGGAGCCCTGTAGCAGGCAAGTCCCTGCTGAACTGGTGATGGCATCTTTGCCATTTGCTCATCCACTGCCTTTCGTGACAGCTGGAAAAAGAGAGAGATGTGATCTGAAAACAGAAACACCAGAATTTCTCTTCCAGCCTCTTTCTGGGCTCAGAATGAGCCACATGCCTGTAGTCCACAATGTTCCTTTCCATAAAATGAAGGCAATAATGTAGTCACCTCACAGATCTCAAAGAGCTGCAATTCATTCACACTTCTGAGGTGCCATCAGGCCTGGGATCTGCTCTGATCCAGACCCCGAGCAATCCCCCTGAGGTATGACATGAACATGCACTTCTGTGCAAAGTGCTCTTTGGCAGGCCCTGTGCCCAGGGCTGGGGGACACTGTTCCTACCCTTCTCTGGAAGCAGAGCCCTGACCCAATGTAACCCAATGTAGGACACAGATATTTTGATCTTAGCTCACCCCACTGTCTCATTATCCTCTCATGTATCCAACATCCTCTCCCTTGGCCTGTTGACTTGGCATCATCCAGGTAGATGAGCACAGTGAGGATGGTGTATCATGGTTATTCTGTATCTTTGATTCCTGGGACTTAGGAGAGGAGAGAATTTGGGGAGTGTGTCTCTCAGGTTTGGATCCAGCCAGGATGGATCATCCAGAAAGGTTGATGGTCTGTGCAGTGTGTAAATGGATTTGGAGCAGAAGCAGAATGGTCTGAAGGGAAATCTTGAGGTAGGGAGTGAGTCAGGTGTGGGCCAGGAGCTGAAGGTTGGAGAAGTGACTTGGTGCAGCTCTGGTGGAGGAGAGAGCACCAACACTGTGGGCAGCGAGCTCAGGGAGGGGAATGGTGCTGCCACACTGCCCAGTGCTGGGTGTGCACGGAGCTGTACCCCTGAGCAGGGAGCAGCTGGAGCCTGCCCTCCCCGGGGATCACTGCAGTTCTGGCTCCACACTCCCGTGGTGGAGCTGTGGAGGGTGAACTTTGGGAGAACCTCTCCCTGTGCTGGCACTGACAAGCAATCAAACAAGCAGCAGCAGTGCTCCCTTGTAAACGCTGGGAAGAAACTGTGAGGATAATGTCCCTTAAAGTAGCTGACAGGCCTGCTTTTCCTCAAGTCCCTGGAGAGGGTGGAGAGCAGTTAAGACGCAGCAGCTGTGTTTGTTTTTTCTTCATTTATATATTTTTTTTTTCACCCAGCAAAATGCCGGGTGTTAATTCCTCTTGATTTGCTCAGTGCAGCCCAGTTTGGAGAGGCTGTCCCTCGAATAGGGTTGATTAGACTCCTCTCCAGTGTGAATCACCCAAACACCACTAATTCCAGTCTATCCCAACAGTGTGCCTGTTTTCTGATGCTGCAAAGAATTAAGCTGAAATTGTGTGGTTAATATACAAACTTGGTGCAGTCAAAGTTCAGAGACTTCTGTCAGGGCCACTGCACAGCTGGAGGGGATATTATTTTGGTGGGTTTGAGTAAATGTGTTGTAATGCACTGATGAACTTCGGGTATCATGTGAGCCCAGCATTTCTTGACTCTCCCTGTATGTCCCTATTTCACTGTCCCTGCCCTGTGCCACTAATGAGTCCTGGGAAGCTTGTGCCAGGACCACCTCTCTCTCTATTCCCATACTACTCTTTCATGCACAGGAGGGATAACAAGGGCTGTCATTTGCATACAGGTAGAGAGAGGAGAAAAATATGTGATTCAGGTTGGCTGTACCTTCTCCAGAGGGCTCTCCCCCTCCCCGCAGGGGTGAGCTTTGGCCCTCTGCACTCTGAGCTCCCTTCCAAGGTCTGTTCTCTGCCAGTATGCACAGACATCCCACCACCTGCCTCTTCAGCTGATAAATCACCTCAGGCTTGTGGGTATGAGGAAGGACAGATAAGAACTTTTCACTTTAGCTCTTTTGCCTCCAGACTTGAAAGACATGTTTGTATTTTGTCTTGAGCATAAGGCAGACTCAGTCCATCTCTGGAATGGAAAAGAAATACAGGAGAAGGCTGGCAGAGCATTAGGAAAACAGAATGAAGAGCCCTTTCTGGGAAAGGAGGCAGGGGAAAAGAGAGCTGGGGAAGGCCTGCTGCACCCCCCAGTCTGTCCTGGCACGGGACAGTCTGTTTGATCCTCGAGGACTGTTGTCAGACAGGTGTTAAATGTGTCAAGCAGCAATACCTGTCACTTTTTTTGAGCTGTCCATCTGGCAACACCGCCTTGCAGACTGGGAAGGGGATTGATTACTTTGCCATGCTCAGCAGGGTCTGACTGTGCTTTGGCCCACAGAGAACAAGTGGGCCAGAGTGGAGAGCTGGTGTTTGCCAGGGTGAAGAGATTGGCTTCTCCAGCATGGAAGGCAAAAGGAAAGATCTCTATTGCCCGATATGAGGGGGAGGGTTCAGCATGTTGCAGTGAGCAGATTGCAGCTCTGTCCTGCTTTGCTGCCTCAAACTGTGCACCTTGTGATACACGTGCAGCTGTGCTCCAGGGAACCTGAGGGATTCTTCCTGGAGCTTCTCTTGTGTCCTGTGGCAGTAACATTGCTGGAGACAAGATACAAGCACAAGATGCTGGTGCTTCCCATACATGGATTTTTTGCCCCTCTCCTTGCCTTCTTCCAAGGTCATTTGAGCTGCTGGCAGGGAAGGAAGAACACAGCCCACTTTAGGAAGATGGAAAAAACCCTTCAGTTTCCATCCTGGCTCTCTCTGAGTGCTGGGAATGCAGACCATGAGGTCTGGAGCCAGGCTGGAACGTGTTCCTCTGGCCTTTCCCCTCTCCCTCCTCCCCCTCCCTGAGACACAGCACGCCGCAAGCTCCTCCACGAGACAGTGCCTTTAAAAGGAACCTTATCACAGAACACTCTCCCCTTATCTGCAGCCCTCAGACACAGCCGTGCTCTCAGAGTGCTGACTGGGGACCTGCAGCTGCTGGCAGCAGCTTCCATCTGCTGCTGGAAACTGGAAGCTCTCTGGACCTTCCTCCCAGCCTGGCTGCAGCTGAGCATCCACCACCCCAGCCATGCACGGCCAGGGGAGAGGGATCCCTCCTCCTTGGAGAGCTTCACCAGCACTGCAGGAAGCTGCACAGGGATCTCATCCCCCTTGGGTATCAGTAGCACCACGGAGTGGGGACCGTAAAGGCCAGAGCAGGTCATACCCCCACTGAACACCCTCGGGCCTTGACGAGGTTTGCACAGCCCTGTGGAGGCTCGTTCTGCTGCATCCTCCATCCTCCCTGCTCCCTGTATTCCAGCAAACCGTGGGCTCTGAGAGCAGTGTGCCAAAGCTCCTGGAAGTGACAGTACTGGAGTGCTCTGCCATTTTCCTTCCTGATAAACGTGGCCTCAGCCGGAGTGCCTGCCGACTGCACGGTGTGCAGCTCATCCAGCCTGTCCTTCCCACCCCTGCAGGCTCTGCCTGACCGACAGCAAGCAGCCGCAGAGCCCAGCAGTTGACCCTGATCAGCTAATGGGCTGAGGGAAGGCAGAAGAGCTGCTGCTCCAATCAGTCACTGGAGGGAAGCGGAGCCTGCTTTGATTAGCCAGCGATTTTTCTGGATACCACCCCAAAACTCCCTCTGCTGTCTTGGAATTGGGGAGAAACTATTCTGTGGAGAGATCTTTCAAATAGAAAAGCGGGGAGAGGGTATTTCCACAGTGATTGAAGTGGAGAGACCAACCTAAAAAGGATGGAGAATATTTTGTTCCTGACAAGGCACTTTCTCAGCAGGAGTGCTGGGCATCAGCACCCCACACAGTGGCTTCCTGCTCCCATCACTTGTTTGCAGATGGAGCAGAGCTTTCCCTGCCCGACAGCCAACAGCCAGCCCCTTGCCTCTGAGGCTGGCACTTTGGTGCTTTTCAGAGCCAGGAAGGTGGGAAGGTTGCACCGATGTGCCAGCTTAATTGACAGTTGGCACAGAACAGGGGATGTGCTGATGGATGGGAGGCAGCTGCCAACTTCAGATGCCAGCACTGGCAGGAGAAAGGGCCAGGAACAAGCCAGGCTGGCGGTGGGGATCGAGCCTGGGACATAACTGGGAGAGGGGAGTCAGAAGGGGGCCTGTGTAAAATCCTGGGAAATGTGGCAGGCCAGGTGGCTGGCTGGAAGGCTGCACTGCAAGGGCAGTGGAGTGCCCCAAGTCCTTGATCTGGAGCCTCCTGGGAGCAGGACAGCAAGCTGTGCACTGTTCTGCTGACTGCTGGAAGGACTTACAGCCAGGTGGGAAGGGCTGAGCTCCCGCAGCTGGTAATTACAGGAGAGCAATGTCAGCCGCTTCCCGGGCTGGCCAGGGAGAGATCCTCCTGGTTCCTGGAGTCCTGGCAGCAGGAGGTCAGCTGTGGTCATCACTGGGAGTGGAGACATCCTCTCACCCTGCCTGTGGGTGTTGGTGGGGCTGACAGCTCAGCACAGCCCAGATGGCCTTGCTGCAGGGTGACAGCACACACTGTCCAGACTCGTGGCTTTGTGGCTGCCCCGGCCTGTCACTGCTGGTCTTCCCTGGATGGCTTTTCAGATGGTAAGGGTTTGCCAGGGCACCTTGGGAACACTGAATCATAGCCAGGATGTGCTGGGTTGGGCAGGTCCAGGTGCAATTGCAGGTGCTCCTGTACTTCTTATCAGCCTTGATTCCTGATGCTTTAAGTGATGTGGCTTCCTACCTTTCTGTTAGCAAAGTGGTGCTGCTGAATCACAGAATCACAGACTGGTTTGGGTTGGAAGGGATCATAAAATTCACCTTGTTCCAACCCCTTCCGTGGGCAGGGATACCTTCCACTAGATCAAGCCCTGTCCAACCTGGTCTTGAACACTTCCAGGGATGGGGCAAAGATCCTAAAAGATCCTTACAATCAGTATTTTCCCTTGATGTTTTCTAATTTTCTAATTACTTTTCTTTAATTGCATCCCAATACATTCTGCTCCATGGTCCTCACCTCATCCCTAATGATCCTCAACACTTTCCTCCTCACCTCCATCACCACACTCAGCAGATCTGATGAAGTGACAATTGCCAAATTCTTTGTCATTAGTCTTGTCAAAAGTGTTTGTATCCTCCATTTGGACCACAGATGGGATCTGTAATGAAATCCTGGTGTTCAGGTCGTTTCTTGTCTCTGGTGGGGACCAGTAGTTCATTAAGGATTTGGACATCAGTCCGATCCTTCCAGAGATTGAGGTTCCTGGTGTTTTAGGGAGACCCAAACTAATAACTGGGGTATCAGGCATCTGTTCCTGATTCCTTTCCATAATCAGTCTTCCCACTGGAGGCTGTGAAATGTTTGATGCCTCAGACTCTTTTGTTTATGGCTCTTGGGAGTGCCCACAGCCATCTGCGTGCTCCCAAGCAAATTCCCTGGAGGAGGTCACCAGTTTGTAGGTGGTCACAGATAGAAACTTCCCTGAATTCCCAGGTCTCAATTCTGGAATATGATGGTGCTGTGAACCCAGGTTTAGTGAAAGGAGGCAATGTCTTACATTTTGTGAGATTCCAAGTGTATGGGACATGGACCTGGGAAACCAGATCCCATGGTTCTGAATTCATGCTGAGCCCTAAATTGATGGAGCTTGTTCCTATCTAGGTTCTCCCCTCCAGGCTTGGAGATCTGACTAGGTCAGGTTTGGTGCCCTGCATTTGCCTCCTCCCATGCTCAGTTTAACCTTGGTGTTTTGAGGCATCCCACCACCCCTTCCCAGGCTGCTGAGAAACACTGAAGTTTTGGGTTTCCACAAAGCCCAACTTTCTCACCCTGTGCTGCTCTGACAGAGCTCCTTGCCTGCAGCTGAATTCCTATTCACTTTGTGGAGGGGAAAGCACCATAAATGCAAAAAAAGAAATTAGTAGTGTTACTTGAAGCAAAGAGTCATCCAGTCCTAGTGCTTAAGCCTTCTGAAAGGAGAACTTTAATGTTGCCTAGGAGGAGTGTCCCCACTACCCTGGTGGTTCTCCTTCCCTGATCCCATATGTTGCAGCTGCTCCTGGTATCTCCATCCTCTGCCTGACGTGCTGTGTCCTGATTCACATTTCTTGCTCTGCCAAAGCTTTGCAGGGTCAGGGATCCAGCTTCATTTATAATCACTGCTGACACTGAATTATGATTCTGCCTCAGGTTAGAAGTGCTCATGGAAGACACTCATTATAGTAAATGCAAACCACTGAAGCTCTGCACTGGTCCCTTCCAACCCTTCTTACAGCATGGCTTGCTCTCCAGGGCACAAATCCAGTCCTGTGTTGCAGTTTTACCACTCCATTAGTACATTTTTCAGGGGGAGAAAAAGCAGTATCAGCCTTCCTCAGCTCCTGCTGTCAGTTCAGTGTGGGTCTGAGCCACTCCCTGAGTCCCAGCTTGTATGGGATCTGCATTGCATCTGCACAAGTCCAGACACAGACTCACTCACAGCCTGACTTCATGGAATTACGGACTCTCAGAACGATTTGAGTTGTAAGGGACCTTAAAGATCATCCCGTTCCAACCCCCTGCTGTCAGCAGGAACACCTTCCACTCCCAAGGTGGATGGTCTGAGTGTTTCCTGCACTTTTGCACAGCTCTCCTTCACGTGGTCTGGAGAGATTGAGACTGAGGCTGAACATCATCCAGAACCCTGAAACACTCAGCCTTCCTGAATTCACTGTTGATGCTCTGAACCAGTGCTGCAGCCACTGCTAGGGATGAAATAGTGTGTGCCACAAGCCTGGCTCCACATTCCCATTGCTTATTGGAGCCCATCCTTGCTTCCTGGTGCAGATCCAGCCTTTCAGGCACAGCCTGGAGGGAGCTGTGCTGTGGCAGCTGCTGGGGGGCTGTAAGGAATGACCAATGCTGTATTTTTTCTGTACTCTATTTCCCCTGGTGTTTTTTCAGTGTTGCTCCCATCGTTTTTGTTTTCTGCCCATTTCTGCTTACACTGATGGGGGCACATTTCTTGCTGCTGGGCTGGGGGTTCTTACAGCAACAAGGTGTTGTCAAATCAGCTTGAAGTTGAGGAACAATCCAGACTATAGAAGGCAAGGCAGGATAGGTCGAGTGAGCAGGTTTTGAAGTGAATTCCTAAAGGATTCAGTTTCTTTTCAAACTGCACAAGAAACCAAGCAGAGTAAATACGAGGGCTTAAAGCAGCTCTGTTTCTGTATCGTAGTGTAGATTCTCTATAGAAGCTTCTTCTGCAGAACTTCTTACATTCTAGTTCTCTGCTGGAGGGGATAAAAAAGGGAAAAGGATTGGGGGAGCACAAGGTGGAGACAAGCACTAAAAATAATATAAATGGCCATTGTAGGTTAACTGAGTATAAAAATGTCCCAATTTTAGTTGCTTGGGCTACTTCTATACTAAAGAGTAAAGTGAATTCAGAGAAAACTGCTGAGAATTATTGAGAACAACCTGGAATAAAGGAAAAGCTTGAAATTCTTTCCTTCAAGGGGAAGAGATTAAAAGAAAAAAACCCTCTAAGGTAATAAGTCAGCTAGAAAAAGATGAGGGCTGTATATATTTTTCCTGCTGTATTCAGCAAAGATACGGAGCAGTCACTGCAATTGAAAAGGCAGCAAATTTCCAAATGCAGTCAAGGAAATGCTCTTTCAGACAGCAGGTATTGCAGGTACTCAGCCCTCAGAGCTCCTTCCATGGGCAGCTCCATTCCAGGGCAGTTTGGGCCTTTGTGTGAGCTCTAAGTGTAGTCAGGGCTACAAGGAGGACAGGAGCTTTGGAAGGTTAAACACCACTCCTGCTTCCAACTGTAACTCCATCTCGACAGTGCCTTGTTCTGAATGAACTGATCCTGGATGCTCCTGCTTTTAGGAGCCCTTAGACTCCACAGCTGATGTGGTTGGACCTTGTTAGTCGTGGTTTCAGTGGAAGGGGGTGAAATCATTCCATGTGTATGCTGGTGTGAGGGAGGTCAGGCCCAGGGGCCAGGGGAGGAGTGAATCAGGACAGTGGTGGGTCCCATTCCCAGCAGGGTTAAAAGGGAAAGTTGGATAGATGGAGCAGCAAAGCCATTTCAGAAGGAAAATAGCAAAAAATGGGCCAAAGCAAGCAGCTTTGTTTAAATAATTCTATCAGGCAATGTGCCTTTTTGGAGAGAAATACCAATAAAATACTTTCTGGTCACATGATGGAGCAAGAAGAAAAAGGTTTGATGAGGACTTTGTTAACATTTGTAGCAGCATCTTGGTGTCTGGGTCGGTTCCAGCACTGGCAAACAGGTACCTGGTATCGAATGGCTCTTCCTTTTCCAGGGAAAAAGATGAAAACCTGCCTGTGGAAGGGTGTGGCCTTTTAAAAGCACTTTCCAACAGCTTCTGCTTTTTGGGTCATTGGTTGGTACAGGTTTGCTCTAAGGAAAGGGGGCAAGGTTTGAAGGTCCATTTGAAGGACAGAAGAGCCCTGTACAGGGAATAAGGAGGGGAACTCCCTTTGCCATTCTCCCCTTGAGGACCTGCTTTCACATCCAGCCTCTGAGGCAGCTGGAGACACAGGGACAGCAGCACGTTCTTATAACACCCATGTCTTTTGCTTGAACATACAACATCCCTGCCAAACGTTATTATTACTATTACTATGATTATTTTAATATTGTTGTGTTATACCCCTAAAAGAGCTGTAAAAATCTCCTCCTCCTCCCAGGCTGTGGCTCTGGGGATTTTTGCCTTGATACCTGTCATCAGGGAGCATTTCCTGTTGGATTTCTAATTAAAATGGCAGCCTTTAGGGACTCTGTTCCTGCCCAGCATATATTAATGGAGGTTTAGGAATATTTTAGGTAGAGTTTAAGTACTGCTTTTAAACATCTTTGTTCTGACTTAGTTCATTTTCCTATGATCTATATAATCTATATACAACCACAGCAGGAATTAATCTGTCATACTTTCATAAATATAATCTAGGCAGCTTGTTAGTTAAAAAGCAGTTTTCCCTGCCCTAGATTCTTAAAGCAAATGACAAATGCACTTCCCCCCGTGGCGCTCTGGCATCAGTGCAGCCGGTGTGTCCAAAGGTTGTGGGAGGGCCCGGGTTCCCTGAGGTGTGTTACTCAGGGAGTTCTTTTCACTGTGCTGTCCCCTTGAGAGATCCCTTCTCTAGGTGCATGTTGCAATACAGAGAAGGATATATTGCTATTATTACTTCAGGAGAGCAGAAGGGTGTTTGTCTCCCTGTTCCTCATACTGGACCGGCCGTGACATGTGTGACACACTGTGTGCAAATACATTTGCAACACTCAAATCTTTTACTGTTGAGGTCCCCCAAAAGATGATTCACGCTCTGGCTGGATATATTCAGACTTGTCTCTGTCAAAGCAGTTTAGGAAAAACCCAACACTAAAAGCAAGTGGAGTTTGTGCTGCTGGTGCCCCAGGAGCAGCCTGCCCGTGGCTGGCACAGCGCTGCTCCGAATTCATCCAGGGCTGCAGCAATTCCAGCACTGCTGGGAAGCACACCGGGCGTTTCATCTGCCCTCTCTGAAATGTTCCCAGCAAGGACAAGAAAGAGTGCCCAGAGTAGAGCATGGGGACTTTGCAGGCAAGTGCCTGGCCTGTGTGAAAGCCAGGCCGTTGTGCTGAGCGTCCTCCACTCTTGGTAAAACACGGGGTCACGGCATGGCAGCCGGGGCAGCTGCACTGTCTGTGTCACTCTCACTGCCTCCTGGAGCAGGAAACCATCCAGGCTCCAGGCCTGCCAGGCCGCTTCCTTTCAGGGATGTTACAGTCACTAACAGCGTCACAAAAGTCAAGGGTGGAAGTTGTGCTTGGTTGCCGTGGTTGTAATTGAATTAAAGCACAGGATTGAGTTAAGTGGAAAGTGCTCAGTCTCCCTGCAGAACATGAAGCATCCTGGCAGGCTGTGCCAGGCTGGTGCAGCAATAGGTTCTGCTTTTGGACAGAAATGTAATCAAACTATAAAACTCTTCTGCTTCCAACGGCCTGAGTCCCTCTGGGATGTGGGGGGGCCTCACCTGCCTGTGCAGACCTGGCCTTGCCTGTGCAGAGGGAATTGTTTCAAAGACAAGCAGACACATGCTCGTTCCATTTTGGGCTGTGCAGTTTAGGCTCAGCTTCCTTCCGTGTGCTCCCGCAGAAACCCAGACAGGGTTAGTAGTGGGATAATATGTGCTTTGCTCTCTTGATTGAAATGCAAACTGCATTAAAGAAATAATGCTGATTGATCAAGAGCAAACTGTGTGAGTTCTGTAGTTCTTCAGCAAGTCTGCAGTTACAGGGCAGGACCTAATGAGTTGATAGTATATCTCAGGTGTTAATCATATGGATCCCCAAGGATCAATCTTGGATTTTAAGAAGTCTGTTCTGAATTTTAAACTAAAAAATTCAAGTGGGACTGAAAGACAAAGGTTACTGCTGATTTCTTTTGTGACAGCTTTCTCTAGATGGGGAATGAGGGCTATTTTACAGGGAATCTGAATTTTGAGAAGACTGTTTTCTTTCTCATTTGAAGAGTCTGTTCTCTTGATACGATTTTCTTTCTCCCATGTTCTAGTTGTGTGTTTATAGATACAAATCCAGCTGGCAGTCCCTGGTTCCCTGGCTCAGGCTCTTGCATGGAGGTAGATGGAACAGGGAGGCACCTTTGGCAGACCAGACATTCATTTAGTCCATTCTCAAATGCTTCAGAGGGAGCATCTGATGAACTCCCAAACAAGAGCGCTAAAATAATAAGTAGATTTAAGTTACTGGGTTTTAACTTCTTGATCAGGGATCTTCCACTAAGCTGTTACTTCACGGAAGGCAAACAGCTTCCAAACAGTGCATGGAGTGGCCCAGCTTTAGGACCTGTGGTGCTGCTGGGAGGAAAGAGGGTTGGGATGCCTTTCCTCAGCACACCTAATTCATACAGCTCTTTAGTTTCCTTGCTGGAAATAGATCCATGATCCAAGGGAAAGGCTGACACTGGCCTAGGTAATGGCATATCCTGATCAATACTGCCATAAGTATTTTGTCTCATTACTGGCCCAAGCCAACTGTTTCAATTGACTTTGTGCCTGAGCTCAGTGCATTCAGGGGGTGTTTTCCCACTTAGCTCAGTGAATTTTTGATCAGACCACCACTGAGTCCTTCTGACACAGGCTGCAGCCTGGACTCACCTACATCATCTGAGTCATCCATGAATTACCTCACTGTGCTGCTCAGCTCCCTTTTCCAGCTCCCCTTTTCACCTCCACTGAGTGCCAGCCAGTGCAGAGCCGTGTGGACCACCCTCCCAGACCACTCAGTGCTCCTTCTGGGTGCCATCTCCAGGACTCGAGGCCCCACTTCCAAACCAGTTGTGTTTCTTGTCCCCTTCTCAGGTATTTATGCTCCCTTTCCCCCCAGCCTCCCCAATACTCCTTTCCCTAGGCACATCTATGTATAGCTACTGAGTGACACAGACCTTTTGTCTGATGACTCTGGTCATTCTTAAACTTCCAAAAAAGCCCGTGACCTATTTCTAGAAGTGATTCATTGCCAGCCTCTCAGGAGAACTACAATTCCCAAAGATGCAGATAAGAGCCATGAGAGATTAAAAACAGCCTAGGCAGGTAAGGTATCTAATTCCCCCTAAGAACAAGACACCCAAACTATTTACAGCTCTAGGGGCTTGTTTTCCTTATCTTTTCCCAAAGACATCTAACTGCAGTGAGGGATCCTGTTGAAAGCCTGAGCTGTAGGCATATGGGAACATAAGCCCCATGGAAAACCAAAGGGAAGCTTCCTTCAAAGTCATAGAGGTGCTAGAAAAAGCCCTGGCCCCAGTCCTGGTGTTGCTGTTCCCTGGGAGGTGAAAATGCCACAATTCCTCCACACTGGAGGCAGCAGCCAACTCCTGTCCCTGCTGTCTCACACCCATGGGAGTCACAGCTTGGCTCAGCAGGGGCAGAATCCAACCCTAAATGTCTTTTCCTAGAGGTTTAAAGAGAACCGTGCAGGAAGGACGGTCGTTTGAGTTGTGCTAGAAAATATTTTTAAAAGTCTGTGTCATGTTGCCGTGGTGACAAAAGTTCTTAAAATGATGAAGATTAAAGTCTAGGCTGGGAATGGTGGCATGGGGAGAGGAAGGGGGGCTGCTGTCATGACAACCTCAACTCCGGGTGTTCAAGAGGCAAAACACACGGTGGTGGCAGGATCTTTGGGGTTTATATATATCCATAAACATCTGCCATTTATACCAGCCTTCTCAGTGCTAATTAGTCCTGCTATTTCACCTTTCTCTGCTGTAAATATTTTCCAGTAGACACAAGTCTCTGAGGGAGAAGGCAAGAAAATGCTTTTTTTTCCCCTTTCCTTTTTGCACGGGCTCTCTGCTGTTCTCTGTCCACGATCCCTCAGACCCTACCTGGAGAAGAACTTTCATGAGGCAGAAGGAAGCTGCCTGGGAAGAGTTAAGCTGTGTCAGGAGGAGGTAAAGGCTTGCATCATGTTCTTACAGAGCCTCACAGCACCAGGCTGCGGCAGGATCCTGCTGCCTCCCTGCGTGCACAGACGCACCGAGGCTTTTCTGGGATGTGAAGGGCACCTCCTTGGGCTCCAGCTGCTACCCACAGTCCATGGGCAGTGTTTAGAGCAGGACATCAGAGCTGGCATCCCTAGGGGCTCAAAACTTTGATCTTGGCTTCCACTGCAACTTCTGGCAAGTGGCTTTTCCCTGGGAAGTGCCTCATTTGGCCCATCTGTAATAGCGGAGCTCACACTGGAGGTAGGGAAGCACACCAGATTAATGTCAGCCGAGCCCCCTGAGACCTTCAGCTGAAAACTGCCACAGCAGCACAAAGGATTATTATATTTTAAGTGTAAAATCTGCTTGGATATCTCTCTTTAACACCTGGCACTCGGTGCTCTTCCCTCAAACTCGCTGTTCCAGGCAGCCCTGAGCCAAGCACAGCCACAATCTCTTCCCCCGTGAGCGTTAAACCCAATGAATCACAGCCCTGACTCTCCTCTCGCAGTGACTCAAGGCAGCATCAGCAACTCCGCTGACATTGATTATGTCATTTGCTGCAAAGCAAGCATAAAAAGAGAATCAACCCCAAACTCTTGCCTTCATCTAAAACTTGATCTTCTGGCTATAGCTTTCCTTGCTGGCACAGCAAAAAGCAGGCAAAACCAAATCCCACAGCACTCCAAGCTGTGGAGCACAGCCTGAGTCTGCACAGTGCCTGCAGCTGTAGCTGTGCTCCACAGATGATCTCCTGTCTCCAGCCCATCTGCTGTGTGCTGCCTGGTGCTCTCAGTGTTGTCCCAACACAATCTGGATCCCAAACTCCCTCCTCCAGTACCACTGAGCCCTTCTGCCAAATACACTGTGATGAGCACAGGTCAAAGCTGTCTGACCCAGAGCTGATCCTTCACAAGGGCCTCCTGTGTCCCAGTGCACCGTGAGGTTGTGAATACACCCAGCTGCATTCTTTTACACAATTGTCTTCCTTAACTAAGCCTGTTTTCAGTAGGCTGAGCAACAGTTGCCTTGGAAATTCAGAGTTTGGACCTTTGTATAGTGTAGTGGCAAGAACAGCATTTTGTCCATTCTTCCCAAAGAAGGTGTCCATTCTCCACCAAAACCTGGTGAGTTACTTGAGATAGCAAACCTTTTGGAGTAAAATTGGTTTATATTTTGGCACAGCTTAAACGTGACATCACTGGGAGAATAAATGGGAGGTTGGGGAGGGTGAGGAAGGAGGAAGTGTAGGGGTTGATGATGCCTTCCCCACAGCAGCACCAGGAGAGGAGCAGCTGAGCCCTTTTGTGTTGCCTTGCTAAAACATTGTGCTTCCCAATGGGGTGAGTTTACTCAACCAGTGGAATTCCTGGGGGAGCTGCCCTTTCCCTCTCAGCTCTGATTTCCTGTGTGTCCTCACAGAGTCGCTCAGGGGGTTGGCTTTGTGCTCCTTGTGGATGCTCATGGCTTCCATGCTTCAGTGCTCTAATGTGCATAATGCTTTGTGTGCCTGGAGAGGATTTTTCCTCCTGGGGAAGCCCATCCTGGCAGTTCCGTGTTGTTTGTCTCTCCCCTTGCTTCAGCCTCCCAGGCTGGATCTGCACATCAAGGCTCCCAAGCTCTTCCCCTCTTACGTGGCTCATGTCAGTCAAGACTCGTGCTGAGTGTGGAGAAGATGACATTTGCCACAAGAATTGGCACTGATTTTGTGGTAATGATCCCCAAATCAACAAAACCACTAGTTTTTCACTGGGCTGCCTTTAGTTTGCGTGTTGGCCAGAATGAGCAAGAGCTTGTGGTCCAGGATGGTTTCAGAACTAAGCAGGATGAGGCCCAGCCAGTGATGGTAGGTGATCCACAGAGACACAGCAGCTGCTGCTGCTGCTGCTGCAGGGACTCAGCACAACCACCCTCAGTAATCTGGGTAACAGTATTTTAGGCTCAGAAAAGCTCTTTTCAGTAACCATCTATCCCCAGTATATCGGGAGATTAACACTGAGGTTTGAAAAGGCAGCTAATGCCTCTGTGAGGAAAATGTATCTTTACCTCTGTTATCTACAAAAGCCAAGGAAAGAAAAGAAGAGGAAAAGACATGTCAACTTTCTTCCCCGTAGTCCACAAATACTCTTCTTAAACTTAAGTAAACATGTATTTCCTCACAGCAGAACAACCTTAACTCTGACCCTGGAGCACTCAGAATAACGTACAATACTATTTTGATTCTCTTGGGAGATTCATATTTCCTCTTCAGGTCTTGGGGTTTCTTAAGGCATAAATGAAGAGTAAATTCTTTGCTTTCTATTAAGCTGGAGCGGTGTCACAGCTCCTTGATTATCCACAGGGGATTTATCACAGTTGCATATTAACCATCGTGTGGATACAGACAGCAGCACTGGCTCAGCACCAGCAGGTCTCTTAGTCTGGGTGTGGTGCTACAGAAGTCCTGCGATGTTGCTGGTAGGACAGCAAGCAGTTTCCCTTCCTCCCTGTGGTGCAGAATCTGTTCAGAAAGCCTGTGGATGGAAGGGATTCTGTGCAGAGCCAGCATTCAGCTGTCAGCTCTCCCTGGCAGGGTCTGCAGCTCTGGCTCAGCCTTGCTGGCTCCAGTTGGGATCCTCAGGATGCCTCTGCATCGCTGTTCCCAAAGCCTCAGGAAAACCCATTTGTTTCAAGCATAGCACCTCCAATACATAAAAAGCCAGCAGGGCTGTGCAGTCACATCCCAGCCTGGGTGTGCAAACACATCCCAGCCTGGATGTGCAGTTGCATTCCAGCCTGGATGTGCCTGCAGAGTCTGCCGAGCTGGGGAGCTCAGTGCAGTGGCAGGGGCTGTGCTGGAGGGGTGGGCTGGCAGAATGTGCCTGGAGGGAGCTACCTCCCTGCACACCACTGCCCCAGAGTCCTCTCTGTGGAGAAGTCCAGCCTCCACAGCCCCTGACAGACAGTGACATGGCCCTCATGGATCACAGGAATTCTGGTGGGCTGTTGTTTTGATAGCCCCACCAAGCCATGTCCAACACAAAGCAACACACCTAATTAAACACTCAGCTTTGATTTCAGCCACAGCCCTGCTTTCCCTGCCAGAGCCACCTCTGCTTCTCCAAGGTGTCCTTGATTTCTTCCAGCTCCAGAGCTGAGGTTTGAGGTGCTGTAGTACAGAGGCCGTCGGAGAGGACTGCACCAAATCATTTGGGGCTGACAAGATTTCAGATTCATTCTGATAGGATTCCGATAGCTTGTTCCCTATAAGTGGGTTTTCCAAGATGAAGCTCTTACATAACTAGAGATAAGTTTTTGAAGGAAGTTTTGGTCCTCCCACTTTGCCAAGCTGTCCTTTCAGAAAGCATTGTAAGGTGTCCTTCAGCTGGAAGGACAGAGCTGACTTTGTAGCAGGGATTCCAAAGCCACAGCTTGTTTTGGACTGTCAAGAAACAGGGATATCAGCTCTATCAACGAATGCCCCTGCAAAGAGGTGCTTTTAAGTGTGAGTCCATGCTTTACCCTTCTCCTCACTCCCTTTTTCCCAATCACAGGCAGCAGAAAGGCAGAAAGCACAAGTAGTTCTGGGGTGAAGGAGCAGTGATGCTCTGGGACCCAGCCTGGGTTGTGTTACAACAGGACAAAAAGCCCTGAGTGTTAATGATAAAAACCAGAGAAGCTCCAGTTACCGCTCATGTTCCCCTGCTCATGGACCAGCTATTCTAGAATGTTCCTTCCCCACCTCTCCCTGGCGAGCTATAGAATTGCTGTAGGGCACTGCAACACTCCAGCACACTCCTGGAGTCAGTATTCCCTGCAACACAAGCACCTATTTGCAGTAGGATCTTCTCAGGGGAAGGTGTCTGTTCACACCCCTGCACAGTTATTCCTGTGTGCTGCACAGCGAGTGCTGCCTAGTTTGCTCTTGCATGTGAATGCAAATGTATTCCAAGCTGGGGCCATGAGACCAACATTTGGGATTGGAGATGTTTTACCTGCAGTTCAGACATTTACAGTTGGAGTTCATAATCTGGGTTTACTTAAGGGAATTCTGGAGACATGGTGCATCTCCTTCTCAGGTTAATCCATGCCACAAACCAGGAGTGTCACTCTCAGGGGTGTGTTTCCATCCAGTGACTCCAGTGAGAGAGTCCAGATCTCAAGGTCCAGACTAGGTGAGCTGAACCCAGCCTTGCCTCTCTCTGCATGTGCTAAAGAATAAAGGCTCTCTGCCTTAGCCTGACTAGGATACAACCCAACCATCGTATCAGAAGCTCAATATCCACTCACTTGTCCCCTAAGCCATCCATTCCCTCAGGCTCTTTCTGTGCTTTTAATCTATTAAAGGAAGAAAGGCACTTCCTCAGTCTGACAGGACTTCTCCCTGTCCCCGGCTGGAGTTCCCTGGGTTACAGGAGGGCTGGAGCTCTTTGAAAACACACAGAGGTGTGAGAGGAAAAGTCATTAGCACAGTAAAACCCTGGTGACACAAAAGATCCATTCAGAGATCCTTCTGCAAACTGCTGCTCCAGCTTCATTAAAAGCACAGCCCCTGGCTCTCCCTCCCACAGGCTGGATTCGCTTTGGGTTATCTAAATGAGAATGATCAGTTCTGCAAGGGGAAGAAAAAAGAGGAAACCAGGAGGAATTATTCTTTATGAATTATGTGCTCAGCTTTCATACTGACCTATTGAGTCAGCATTGAGGGCTGGATTTCCTAGAGCAGCCTTTCATGCTGGATTTTGGATGTATTATTCTTTTCAGCCCAGAAATACCACTAGAATGGCCTTTCTCACACTTATTGACATTGTGGGCTCCAGCTGCATCTTGGATGCAGCAGAAATAATGGAGTTTAGCAGCATTTATCCAAATCTTTCATCCTTCTAGTTTCCAGCATCCTTCTGTGGCTCCTTCCCAGCCTGGATTGAGCACATCAGCACTGCTCACAGCGTGTGACCTCGTGGCACCCTGATTAGGTGGAGAAGTGTTAATATCTGGTGTGGAAACAGGTATCCAAATTGAACAGCCAGCTCTGACAGCACAGTGATGAGCCAATTCCAACTGGCAGACCATGATTCCTTTCCTAGAGAATGATAGCAAAAGTTTTCTGTCGTTTTAGCTCTTGAACTGACTCATGGTGGGATGAGAGAAGGCAAATGTGGCAACTACCCAGTGCCATGGGTAGTGGGAGGAGCAGGACTATCCCTGTTGGAGCAGCCAGGAGTTGTATGGACTTAGCCATACAGTCACACAGCAAACCTGTGGCCTGTCCCTTGTGTTAGACACCTCCTGACACCATCTCCTTCTGAGTCCCTTGCCCCTCCAGAGGTGATTCCCTGGGATGTCACCTGAATCCACCTATGCCCACGCTCAGAGGAGCCCTGGCACTGCTGTCTCACATACACCTTGGTCAGGGTCTGTGTCCCTTCTGGCCACTGCCTGTGAGAAAGTTGTGTTTGCAGATTTATTTCACATCAGAAGAATGGACAGTTAATCAATCCTGCCACTTCCCTAAGGAGATGGTGAACTTGGACAGGTGTCACTGTGTGCTCTGCATGGCTCACTTGGAGGTCAGCTGCACAACACATGGGGTGTCACACTGTGGAGAGAGAGGTGTGGTAGCAGGGTGGGGACAGAACGTGTGACCGGTCAGGTCTGGAGCAGCCAAGGTGTGAGAGCAGAGCTGCAGAGAGGACAGGGCAGATGACACATGGACCACAGTGGAGGGGCTGTTGGGGAGTACAGAGAGAGCACAAGGGGCTGCAGGAGAGGCTACACAAGCCCTGTGGGAAGCTTCAAGCAGGACTAGGACAGAGCTGATTGAAATACACCCTGGGAGGGAGCACCATCCTCAGGTCAGAGTGGAAATGCAGGAATAGAGCTGGGACATGCAGCCTCACAGTAGTCTTCTTTGCTCCTCAATTCCTCTACTCTTTGTTCCCTTCCATTAAATCCAACTAGGACATGGTGTCAGCAGCTGCAGGCTGAGCTGCAGAGCAGGAATGCTGTGTGTGCCTTCAAAGCAGGCAGGGCTCCTGAGCAGGCCCAGCCCTGGCAGCTGACAGCAGTGAGTCTCTCTGCTTCATTCACACACAGCTGGCCAACTATTTCCACCTCCTCTGCCAGAGACTGCCGGTCTGTGTGTGAGGAGCAGGAATTAACATTCCTCCAGATGAGGTTCTAGGGCAGGACACACTGGCAGGGCTGGGCCGTGGCTGTCGGGCCTCCATCCATCCCAGTGCTGTGACGAACTGCTGTGGTGACATGGCAGCACGTGGGGAGGATGCCAGACATGCTCAGCATCTGTGTTTTCAGGGTGATGCACTGGAAGCCAGCACACTCTGTGGTCCTTACAGATCCAGGCCATTGCCCAGTTCCAGGCTGAATCTTAGCATCATGTGCAGTATCCTGAGTTGGAAGGGACCCATCAGGATCATCCAGTCCAACTCCTGGCCCTGCCCAGGACACCCCACCAATCACACCCTGTCCCTGAGAGCATTGTCCAAACACTCCTGGAGCTCTGGCAGCCTTGGGGACGTGACCACTGCCCTGGGGAGCCTGGTCAGTGCCTGACCACCCTCTGGGGAAGAACCTGTTCCTGATATCAGAAGGGTTGCCTCTCTCCATGACTTGTGTTAATGGCAGAAGAGGCTGATCCACACAGGGCCAGCAATCCCCCTCCAGAGTCACCAGTTAAGGCAGGGAAAACCAAACCTGAGTGGATACATAGGTCAGGGTAGCAGCCACCATGTGCCCTGTGTGTCTGTCATGACAAAGCTGGGTATCAAAGAACTAAGCACCCCAAAGGCTCCACACCACATCACTGCAGGGAAAACAGTGTCCATCACATGCCTTGGCTGCGTGTGCAGTTGGGTGATAGGGACCCTCCTGTGCTTGCTGCTACCTGTGTGCAGGTTCCTGGGCTTCCTTGCTAAGAACTGCTGTACAGCTGTGCCATGGTTCTCTGTTCCTTGGCCACCTTTGCAGGGATACAGCAGAATACAAGAAATACAAGAAAAGAGATGAATCAGATCCTCTTCTAGAAGTCTCTGCTGAGTTTGAGGCCATTCTTTCTTGCATTTGATACATGCAGAGACTGCAGCTGACATCCAGTACAAAGACAGCTGCCACCATGGGTCACTGTGTAACATATATTCAGCAAGAACAGAAATCAAAGAAGGGCATTGCAGTTAAAAGATGTAATGATAGAGTTTATTTCCGAGGAGTGGCTGATGTTCCAGAAATATTTGCCACCAGCTTATTTTATAAAATGAGTTATGGAGCCTTTAATGTTAAATTAGAAGGCAAAAACACAGGGCAAGAGGGGTGAATGATTATGATTTTGTATTTTGGTTTTTAATCTGTTTTTCAGCTGGTTCTGCTTGCATACTGTGCCTGACCTGAGCTGATGCAGCCTTTTCTGTCACTTTAGCAAGTTCTTGACCCTGATACTGCATCTAATTATGTAGGGTTGGTTGTTTTGGGGGAGATGCCATCTAATCTGCTCCCTGTCGGCCCCTGCAGATCTTCCACATGACCTACGATCTGGCCAGTGCCGTGGTGAGGATCGTGAACCTCATTGGGATGATGCTGCTGCTGTGCCACTGGGACGGCTGCCTCCAGTTCCTGGTGCCCATGCTGCAAGACTTTCCCGACGACTGCTGGGTGTCCCTGAACCGCATGGTGGTGAGTGCCAACCCTGCCCGGCCCTCGGTCACACCCCCCGGCGCCCACATGCCATCCCCCAGCTTCCCAGTGCTCCCCAGTATCCAGCGCTGTGGGCACGGAGGAGCCCTGGAGGCAGATCCTGCGAGGGGAGGTCCCGGCGCTGCGGAGCAGAGTCCGGCCCGGCAGAGCTGCTGCGGGTCCTGCCACCAAGGCAGGAGCCAGGCTCCCCCTCCTGGCACCAGACAGCAAGGAGCAAGGGTGGGAACGGTTTTCTAATGGATTCTGGGCACCCCGAACCGAGGGAGGAGACACAGGGGGTCCTGCAGCTGTAGCTGGCTCTGATCCATGATTCACATCACTGGTCCCAAGGAAACTTTTAAGCCCTCTGCTCCATATCCTCTTGAAGGGCCAGTGTGATCGCCCACCCTTCTCTCCATGGAACTGCACAACATGCCATTAGGGTGGGCTGAAACAGACCCTGCTGAGGCACAGTTGGGCCTCCCGTCATGGGATTAGGAGCCAGACTTCCCAAAGCCATCCCAAGCTGTGCTGTTCACTCTGCTGTTTGCTGTGAGGGAGTTTGATACCATATGGTAAATGCACGGGGAGTTCATGGTACCTTTCAACCATCTTGCTGAAAAAATTCAGGATCTTTTATTCAAAGGGACAATGTCCAGTTGATTAAGCAGCAAAAACTGACAAAGCTTAAAAAATTGCCTCTTATTGCAGCTCTTAACCTCCAGATTCCCCCAGCCAATTTCTTCTTTAAAAAAAGGAAATAATCAGGCACTCGGGCAGAACAGAACAAATGTAAAATGTATAAAAGATGTGCCAGCTCACCATGCCTCCCACATGCAGAGCTGTGGGCACATGCTGCCCGTGCCTGAGAGGAATGAGCATCCATGAAAAAGTCGTCTGTTTGGGGTTTATTTATTCATTTCTTCCCTCTGCAATAATCGTTCACTTCCTGCTGCTGAAAGGTGCCAGACTGACAGAACCCTCTATTTATCTCCAGCAGAAGAACAACCCATGCAGCAGCTGCCTGGTCTTCCCCCATGCTGCTTTTATTATTTATATGGCAGGAGCAAAGATCAGGGTCCCATTGTGCTGCTCAGGTTCAAGAGGATGCACAGCTGGGGAGCTCAGAGGTACAGGATGAACCCATCCTCATCCCATGAGGAGACTTGGCTGTGGTGCCCTTGCAGGCTGGGTTCAGAGCAGCACATTTGAACCACGTTGCCCTTAACCCAACACGTGGCTGCTGGCTGCTGGTAACAACATCTCGTTGATCTTCCCATCCATCCCCAGGGGCAGAGATAAAAGCTGGGGTTGCAACTGCCATCAAGGTAACTATAGTCAAGGGGAAGGGTCTTGAAAGGTGGCAGGAGACAGGACAGAGGAAGAAAAAGATTTAGCCAAGGCACCTTTCTTAGCAGCAAGACTGGGGAGAGCAGGAAGGATGCATTCCAGAGGCAGAAAGGCTCAGCAGAATCTCCAGGAGGAGCAGGTTACCAAGCTTCTATCTGGAGCAGAGCATCACTCATGCTGCAGTCTTGTCTTCCCAGCCTTGAAAGCCTGTGAAGCTGGGAATTAAACTGGCCTTGTGTGACTTTTCTTTTGCTTCTTCTCTGCAGCTAAATCACCTTCTTTTTTTTTTTTTCCCACTAAGTAAAAGTGAAAAAAAAAAATTATTAACTCTGAAAATGGAGCCTCAGGAAACTGGGATGGAGAACTGGAGAGATGGTTATATGCCCCACCTATAGTTCAGGTGGTTTCCACTCTGGGAATATGCCAGTGTAGAACAGCTTGAAATAGGAATATTTAACAAAGAGGGTAGTTAGTTCTTCTGGAATCAGATAGGTTTTTTTTCTCACAATAATGTTCTCTCCTGAGACAATTTCCAGATATGTCACTGGGACCAGTGATGGATGTGGATGGCATTTACATAGAGTCTAGAGTGAAGGACTAGGAGAGGCCACTGAGTCAGGAGATGACAAGAAACTGGAGTTCTGGGCTCTTCTCAGGCTTTGGTGCCAGGATGTTGATGGAAGTTTCCAGAATGGCTCTGTTTGAGCACTGTGATGGACAGGGTTGGGAGGGGAGAGGGCAGAATGGCATCAGTCTGTGCCAGGGAGCCAGTAGGTTGGATTCTGGGACATTCTGTACTGACCTGGTCATGGCTTTGAGGAGATAAATATACTTGGTGCACGACTGCCCTAATTACACACAGGAGCCACAAAGCTGGGATGGAGTCACTGCAGGGAAAAAGGAATCTTCTGAGGCTGCTACAGCCAAGGGGAAGTGGAAGTGAGGTGCCAAATGCTTCAGAGGCTTTCTCCTTGAGTGTGCTGGTGCTGCTTTTCCACTGCTCTGGGGTTTCCCACCTAGTCATTGGCAGTCCATAAAACCGACTCTGATTTTGATGCAGCAGGGAAAGGAGATTCATCCCATCCCATCTGCTTCCGAAAGGTTTGATCCTCATCCAGGGGATTTGTGAAGGCTCTGGTGGTGCCAAAATCATATCAGGGGCTCGATAAATCCCTGAGTCCACTTCATCTTGGTGTTTTATACATGCACTGTGCTCCATCTATAGCAATTGTGAAGGAGCTGGTCTCTGGATGACTCCTGAAATGGCAGGGAAGGATGTTTTCAGTATTAATTGCTCAGCCCCAGTCTCAGGGGCTTCAGCATTAGCTTCCCTGCAGTGCACTTTATTAAAAACTGGAAACACTGGTGAGTCAGCTGCAGAGTGTGTGTGCTGCTCCCCAAGACCCCAGCCTGGCAGCTCCTCATCCGAGAAACTGGAGCTCTGCTGAGACCTGGAAGCTGCTGGAGACACGTGGCTCACTCCCTCGGGTGTTGTGCTGAACTGATAAACCCTGCAGGGAAGGCAAATATCCCCGTGGCAAACACAGCGACCTTGCACAGGAAACACTGCTCATCCTCCCAGCCCCCAAAAGTAGGGGAGCAGATCCACTTGGAGCTTATCCCCCCTCCCTGCTCACAGCACTTTCTTGGGGTGTTGCTGATACAAAGCAGGAAGAGAAGGGATGCAGCACATGTTGTGGAAGACAGAGCAGTCCTGCATGGCTGTGCTGTGTGATCCCTAACTCCCCCAAGCCTCTGGTCCAGCAGGTCTCTCCTGCCCTCCCTCAGCAGGCACTTGAATCTGAGTAGTAGATTATCTTGTTCTATAAAATCTGCCAGGGACCAACAAGAAGAGGATTGCTCCACGATGGGATGTGAGCCAGGAGCCAAGGGCAACAGGCACACACAGTGCCCTCACCAACCAGGGCACAGTTGTACCAGTTCAAAAAACAGGGTGGGCAGAGCAGAACTGGTGGTAACTGGGGATAGTGACCATTCCAGGGAAGGCAGGGTGACAGTCACATCCAGGGTCTGCCCAGGGTTAGGAGCAGCATGAGCTGGGGACAGAGGCAAGGCTGGGAGTAAGGCACATGCTCAGTGCCCAGGCCACGGTGAGAGCTCAGGCAAGGCGTGGGGGCCAGGCCTGTGCCCAAATGGAGCCCGAGGAGCAGAGGGTGCTCAGGTGGGGTCCCAGGCAAGGCTGACTGGGGCAACTGGAACTGGTGCACTCAGTGTCCTGGGGAAATCCCTGCTGTCAGGTGGAGGCCATGTGGAGCTCTCCTTGGATACAAGCCCAGAGCAGCCTCGTTCTGTCCGAGGTGGTTTGATCTATCACATCCGTTTTTTCCCCCAGCTATTCCCATTCTTTAAACTGGATCCAGAGGTGTGTTCTCCCGGCACAGCAGTTCCAGCGCTGTCCAGGGGAGGGCAGGGATGGTCAGAGCCCTTATTTCTCAGCTGGATCTGAGGGCAGTGCAGCAGCAAACCCGAATAACAACTCAGTAGATAGATAAGATCACTGCTGAGATACATGTGGGAGCTCAATATGGCCTTTCACTACTATAGCTCCCTAGTTCTCTGAAATGTTAATAGTGTAAGTCAGACATCCCATTGTACCCACAGACTATGTCCCTGTCCCAAGAAATTCCAGTACTTCTCTGTGTCTTTACTTCTCTCACTAGTCTTCTCCAGTGAGGATTCAACCATACACTCAGTGTACATCAGAACCAAAACACCCTGCAAGACACCCTACTTTTCCTTGAGGTGCTTCTGTAAGGCACTACAGAACCCAGCACTGCCTTTGAAGAGTTCCAGGAACGTTGTCTCCAAGTATTTAAAGGTGGATCTGAGCAGAGGCATTGCAGTCCAGGCTCTAATCCCAGAGAAACCCTTCTAGCACTGCCAGTGTGGATGTTGGAAACAAACTAGTCTAAGAAAGTGCTTCCAAGTCATTTTAACTCCCTTTTGCAAACCTTCTCCGTGACTGGCATGTCTCTGGCATAACATCCCTCTTGACTGTGTTCAAGCACAGATCTGTAGCTCCATATTTGCTTGCTTTGGGATTTGGTTAACAAAGAGTCATTTTTTTCCTGCAGTTTAAAGCCTCATTTACCTCCACTAATGGGCCACTTTAGCCACTTCAGTATATTTGAAGTGGTATATCCCTCCCACTGTAGGGACTGGTGGAGTGAGATATTATATAGAGGTGTGGCTCTTATGGAAACAAGTTGTTTCAGGATGAGGCACCCGGTGCTGATAAACCTATGTCCACAGTACATTTGGAACCACCAGTACTAGTCTGGCCTAAAGTACTGTGTTCTTGACCTGCCTGCTCATTTTGTGGCGAACAGAAGCCTAAAATCTAAAGTTGTACTGAAATTATAAGCAAAGAAATCATCACATAGACAGTGCCATGAGAATCCAGTGCTCTTTGCAGATTGTATCCTAAAGGTAATTTCTGTGAAAGGCTTCTCCTTTGTAAAAATGCCTCTCTTTGAGCATTCCTTGATCTCCTCTCCCAGCAGACCACACTGCTCAGGATTTGTTTGAAACACTCCGTGTTCTCCTGCAGCTCTGGCCCCTCTGTCTGTCATTACTCAGCTGTCTTCTCAGTCTGTCCTCACAGGGGGCCGTGCTGCTCCTGGGAATTGAGGTTGGGACTTGTGAGTTCCCAGGGAGCCAGAAGTGTTTCTGCAGGCTACAGCGCTCAGTATGTTGGATGTTAGAGTTTTGGATGACTAATTCCTACAAAACACTGGCAAGCTTCCTCATAAACAGCACTCCTGAGCAGCAAGTTGCTGGAAGAATGGCTTTTAAAACTCGAGCCTGCCTGGTGCCCAGATGTTCACAGCCTTTAGAGAGCCTGGCAGCCAGTTTTCTGATACATGACATTCTAGCTCAGCTATTCTTATTCTGTCTCCCCAAATTTCCTTTGGAATTTCAGCCCGGCATTTCTTTCCTCCCTGCTCTCAGTTCTGTTGTGAAGGCGTGCTGCCCTGTTAAACTACAGCCACACTCAACTCAGGAAGCAGCAGTATTTCTGCAATGTCCAGTGAGAAAGGGGGGAAAAAGTCATTTAACAGGGAAGGGATGGGACAGGACACCTGCACTGCTCCCTCTGCCCCAGTAAAGCTGGGAATGTGCTTCCCACCTTTACAGCTGATGCACCATTTTAAGCAAAAGTCTGCTCGGGATTCCAACTTCCCTGCTGAAGGGTGGACATTAGATGGGCTAAAGCCATGGATTTACAGCATTTGCCATTCTGTGAGCGCAGGGGCCATGGCTTTATACTGCCACTGCTCCATGACTGAGGGAAAGGGCCTGTCTCTCCTGGAAATTTTAGCACTGGGGGTGCAGGGATGCCTGTGTGAGATGCTCGATGCCTTCATGGATCAGAAGTGGGTCTGTAAAGTGACACAAAGCCTGGGGGATGAAAAAGTGCTGCCCCTTCCCCCCGGCCCCTTCTTTGACCAGTACTCTTGGAGCCACAGCATAGGCAAAGGAGCAAGAGGATTCACTCCTTTGGCCCTTACACCTCAGCCAGCCCTGTGGCCAGAGCCTTCCTGCTGCCCTGGACAGAGCGCTTTGGTCTGCAGCTCCTCACACACCACAGCAGCTGCACAGCCAGGAACAGTCACCAATGGCCACATTGTCTCTTGCCTCTCTCTCTTGGCTCAAGGGTGGTTTTTTCCAGGGGAGCAGGTTCCTGCTTTGTTAGGAGGTGGGCCCAGACAGGCTGGCGCCAGCAGGGAGCAAGGAACAATCTCTCCTGGGCTGTGAATGTGCTGCTTCTCCTGTGTCTGCTCCTCTGTCTGTGGTGTGGCTTTGCCCTTCTTGTTGCAGAGTGAATCAGGCCTGTCTTACATAACGTAACTGGATATGGCCCGGTAACACTATCGCCTGTCTTTGTCCACGTGCTTATCTCCTAACCAGGCATCAGCTCTCCCCAGGAGTCCCAGCTCTGTGCCACAGCTCCCAGTCAGCAGTGCTGTGCTTTGGCACTGCTTGCCACCTGTAAGAATACTGAAAAATTTCCACCTGCATCAGTGGCTCTCAGAGCTGTTAGCAGAGGTCATCCCCTGCCCGCCTGACTGTGGTTACACACCTCCAAGGGGGGCCCAGTATATCCAGGGCTCCCAGCACTGCTGGTCACTGGTACTGAGGTCACACAAGTGCTCCCTGGCTGTTTGACAAGGCACCACCAGGCCTTCTGTGCAGTGACCTTGCGAGCTGCTCTGGTACGTGTGTCTGCACAGCTACATCCATAAGGTTTATACCTTCCCAGGAACAGAGAGAAGGCTGAGGAGTGCACAGGTCACGTGCTGCGATGAGTGTCACATAGCAGAGGCATTTTTCACATGCCTTGTAAGAGCAATGTGTGATGACAGTGCATTTACTTTACAAGGTTTTATGGCAAGGACTTGCTGGCAGATAATACCCACAGGACGACAAATGTACCTTGAGCTGTTCCATGAACTCAAGCTAATCAGAATAATCATGAATCTTATGCTGGTTTTTCTCCCTGTGCCATGATGTAATTGCTGAGGTGCTGCTTGTGTGAGTTGCAGTGGCAGAGCACAAGGTGTCCTGGAGGAGCCTCAGCCTTCCACTGGCCTCTCCTGGCATGTTATTGCTGCTCTCAAATGAGACCATTTGTAGTTGTCTCAGCTCCCTGAAAAAAGCCCCATTCTACACCAAGAAGAACTTGCTGTCCGGACATTATCAGCTTAATTTTCTGCCCTTCCCACTCCTCAGGTAATGCCCACAGATCCTGGCCATTTCCTAAATTGCAGGAGAGTGATTTTCCCCACTCTAAGATCTTGCTGCTGGCAGCCTTGCTCAGGCAAGGTTTTACCAGTCTTTTACCAGTTCTCTGTTAAAGTCCATTTCCCACTGTAGTAATCACTTCCTTCAGTTCCTTCTCCCACACGTGGGTCATTGTGAAAATATCCCAGTGCATCATCTCAGTTTATCCCAGGTTACCAACATGTCAGACTGTCTGACTTCCTTGTTGGAAGGAGTACATGGAATCTGGAAGAAACGTGGCCAGAATAGGCAATTTTACATGACTAAATCTGTGCTTATTTTTCCAAGTGGAGCATGCCCAGCTCTTCCAAGCCATCACAGAATTAAATTGTTTGTTTAACATAAGGAGGTGGTTTCAACATGGATTTTTGGGTGTAACATTAGCTGTGCTTTTCTGAGCTATGTCCATGTCCACGATGCCATGTCCCAGTGCTAAAGCTGTGCCTGTGTGTCTCTGCAGAACGACTCCTGGGGGAAGCAGTATTCCTACGCCCTGTTCAAGGCCATGAGCCACATGCTGTGCATCGGCTACGGGCAGCAGGCGCCCGTGGGCATGTCGGACGTGTGGCTCACCATGCTCAGCATGATCGTGGGGGCCACCTGCTACGCCATGTTCATCGGCCACGCCACCGCCCTCATCCAGTCCCTGGACTCCTCACGGCGCCAGTACCAGGAGAAGGTAAGGACTGAGCTTGGCAGCACTCCCGTGCCCTGCAGGGATTTCTGCACGGCCACTGACCCGAAGGTGCTGCGGTTCCTCGGTCATTCATCCCCATCCATTCCTCAGACAGATGCTCCGGAAGAAACAGATGCAAGATCAGACAAATAATAGTAATGCAAGTGTGTGATTCTTGTTGTCTCTGCCTGTCTTTTTAGATCAACGTTATCAATGTCACTGCTATCTGAAATTCTAAGTCTCTTTTTCCTTTCCGAGATCTTGTTTCAAACCCCAGGTGAATGTTCCAGAATGTGCAGCTTTTGTTTAGCAAGTACTCTCTTTAAAGGTATCCAGATTATTCACTTCAGTGCTCATGAGTGAAGCTACAGAACAAACCCCAAAGCCCAGATCAAAGCTCGGGAGCTCAGAGCAGGTTCCCCAGGTAGCTGTGGAATTAATTGCACTGTTGTTGAACTGCAGAATGGAGGGCACAGCCAGAAATGTCACAGCTGATCAGGCTCCCACCGCAGTGGCAGCCACGGGTGGTGCGGGGTATAAGGTGATGCTGTGAATCTGTGAGATGGTCGGGGCATCCAAGAAAAGCACCTTCCCTCAATTAGAGGGACTGGGGAAGCCATAGCCAAAGAGATGTTATGGTCAGGGTCTTATGGATACATTTGATCTGGAGATTAAGAAGAGAAATTGGTTCTATTCTGACCTTTCCAGGTGGGGTCAGAGTCAGTGAAAGGGGAGCTGTGATTCAAGTCCAGGTGAATTTTATGTTCAGGGAGGAGGTGGAGTGGTCTAGGAACAAGTTACAGATGTGGGGATTATGCTGGGCCATGGAAAGAGAGCAGGGTAGAGAGGGAGAGCAAAAATGACCAGAGGCTGACTCATGCTTTGAGGATAGGGAAGATTCCAAACCACAGCTGGAGCCAAAAGGGGGAGAAAGCCCAAGAGAATAGCATGGAGCACTGGGCTTTGTGTAGAGTTTTACCTCTGTGTTACAGCTCGGACTAATTCTAATAGAGAGCAAGGCATGCCAAAGAGAAGGACACTGCAGCATCAGGAATGCAAGCTGATCAAATCTCTGGATGCAGAGTATTTATTCAAATGTGTTTGAAGTAGCATAGAAGTCAAGGACTGATTTGCAAATCCAACCACCTGGCCAGCCTAGAGCAGCCAAGGTTACACCTGCAGCACTGGGCACTACGGGCTTTGTCTCCAGCCAGGTCTGAAGACAAGGGCAGAAACTGACCCTGGAAGTTGGATTCCAGTCAGTGCTCAGGGAAACCAGTCATCAGGAAGCCAGCAGGGACTGCAGTAGGGGTGGCAGGAGCAGTGGGGAATGGTAAAGCCTTATTAGAATGTGGAGATGTGAATGAGAGGGTTAATAGATCCAGGAGAAGACCTGGGTGACAAACGCAGCAGGTAGAGGATTTCACAGGCTGTATTTCATGTGTAGTGGTTTTAGCAGGGTAATTTCCCAAGTTTTTCTCCTGGGATCAAACCCTCAGGGATTGAATACGTTCATTTTCCTCTTGCAAATGGGACAAATGATGGCCTAAAAACAAATATGTATTTACTTTCTGCATTCCTTAGCACTTGAATAGCCATGATTAAAATGAGGCTGCTTAGTGATTTGCAGCCCTGCAACTCAATTTAGTTCAGTCCTCATGGGACAAAGTGCCTGGTGAAGCATATTATAGAGAATCTCAACAAGTTTGGAGGTCGATTGGTAGAAGCAGCAATTGAGAAACCTCTGCTGAGGGCACCTGTGGGCTCTGCCTCTCTCCTCAGCACAGCTCAGTCTACAGGGAACATCTGGGAATAGCCAAAAAAGGGGAAACAGTGGAGGGGGGGAGAGGAACAGCAGGGAAGGCTGTAGCTGGTAACTTTACTGAGAGACTTCACTTGGTGTAACCCTCAGGACAAGGTTCAGCAGTGGGTTTTTGGTGAGGTTTCAGATTGTCTAGACCTCTGCCAAACCAACTTGTTCTTCCCTTGTACAAACAGGGCTTTTGAGAAGAGGAATAAAAGCCAAGCTGTGCTGTCTGTTGGCTTCAGGAGTAGGGCTTGCCTCCCTCTGCCTTGGCTTCATTGAACATTTGGACATTCAATCCCTGTCCTGTCTGAGTCTCCTCCCATAGCATCTCACTTCTTGTTCTGCTGGTTTCTGCAAGGCAGGGAAGCTGGATGGGATCGATGGGGTGGTAGGAACCATGGAGAATTTGGAGAGGGAGGTTGCCCCTTCCAAGCCAGTGGAGTGCTGAGGTTCCTGAGCACAAGTGGGGAGTCCCCTGTGGCACAGAGCACTCACACCACTGCGGGCATTGCCGGTGGCACAGCCACCATGCAGATCTGGCCCTGGCCTCCCCTGAAAAGCTCTGACTCAGAACAGCTCTCTGGATCTGGCACTCTGAACTGACTGTTTGATTTCCAGTCCCAGAGGCAGAGGTAGAAAGGACCTGTGTGTCCCATCCTGCATTGCAGGGTGTGTTATGATCACAGAGAGAGTCAGGGGCAGGATCAGCAGCTGACCTCTTAACCTCAATCTGGTGTCGAGCTCCACAATGTCTTTGGGTACTTGCTGTTTGCTACATGTAAGAGAACACCCCTACAGGTCCATCCTGAAGGATTCTGATGAAACATTTCCCAAAGTTGTGTTGTGCAGTTCTGTGTTAAAACTGAGTCAATCTGACAGCTTTGACCCAAGGGGGGACACCCCACATACCTGTTCTCACCCAGTGTTCCCTGACTGTTCTCAGCTGGGCTTTTCATACTTCTTAGATCTTCACTGAGCTGACTTCTTTCTCCCAGGTTAGTTTTCTGCTGGTTTAGTGGGTTGAATTAGCTACTGTAGAGCCCAGTGAGTGCCAGAACTGGTGCAGGTGCTGCTGGAGGAAGTCCATGTGCCGAGCAGGGGTGCAAGGCCCTCTTCAGCTGTTCATGGATCAGCTCAAACCTTAACATCTAAGTTCTTCATTGACTGCAAAAGTACCCCACAGCCTGCAGTAACTGTGGCTCACATGAGAGGAAGAGTGTTTCCTGCCAGGGAGAGGAATAAACTAGATGGATATGCAAGTTATTTGCATGCTTTTTGCAGGTTCTTCTATTAATTTCTTTCTCTAATCCTAGAGCTCAGCTGGATTAGTATTTCTGTCAAGTCACCACACACACATAGGCACACACACACTCTCATCCTCCCCAGCAGACTCTGTAACCTTGAGGCTTTGGGGAGGGTGATGATGCTGCTTCTGCAGCCACTCTCCTTGGAACAGAGCAGAGGCACTCCAGGCTCCTCTCTCCCATCCCAGCAGGATGCAAGCAGTGACGGGTATCGTGCAGGGAGGCTTGGCTCTCCATGCCATCTCCCCAGGTATACACAGAGGAGTGACTGATGAGAGGTAGGAATTGCTGCTCTCAGTGTTCCAGAGCCCAGCAAAGCCATCATCTCTCCTTCCAGAGCCTCATCTCTCCTTCCAGAGCCTCATCTCTCCTCAAGATCATTGCTACATTGGCACTCTCTCCAGCTCTCTGCTCTCCACATCATTGCCCTGCTCCTCCTCCTCCCTGAGCAGTCTATCCAGAGCCTCTTGTTCTTAAAATATACCTTGAAACTGGGCAGATCCTTGCATATTCACTTGTCATTATTCTGAAGAAGCACGTGCTGCAGCACAGTTGCAAGGGGACAAGCAGGTAACAGTGAAGAGAGAGTCACTTAATAAACCCTGCAGAGCACTGGTGACATCACCTGCCAGTTCCTGAAACAGCCCTGCCCAACCATCAGCACAGCCCTGCTTCCCACACTTCATCCCGTGGTCTGGCTGTCCAAGCACTTTATTGTCCAGCTATAAACATTTCAGCCTGAGTTCAACAAAGAGTAATTGGGAAAGAATTAGTCATTTTAAAGGCTGAAGTATAACAACTGGAATGTTCCATCTCTGTTAAAGATGTTGGACCAGTATTTTTTGGAGGGGAATTCAGACACTGCCCTTGTGCCTGCAATGAGAGTTCAGAATCTGTCTGAGCTCAGGCAGTCCTTGCTCTTTCTTGGAGACCAGCAGTGGAGAGTCTTATTGGGCAGCAGGTTTAAGGAGTCATTTGGGCTGTAATGAGGCTGTGGAACTAACATCTCCGGGGTGCTGTGGAGGTCCAAGGTTTGATTAGCCTCAGAATATTTAGATGAAACCACATGAGGAAAACCTTCCAAGTGCTGCAGATTGCTGAGGTGCAGATACAGCCCCTGGCAGTGGCCATTCCTGATGTCCTTGTGTCAGAAAAGCCAGGAGGGTGTGGGCAGGAGCTGGAGTGCTCTGTGCCTCAGTTATTCCTTCTCCTCCTCCTCACCTGAACCTGCCAGACAAACAGCACCGGGTGAGAGGAGCCCTCAGGCTGCCCCTTCACATCTGCCTCGGTGGTTTAGGCTGCTTTACTGTGCAGTTTGCTGTTCTGAGCTGCCTCCAGTGGGTGTGTGCAGGGAATTGGGTGCAGAGCTCCAAGCTGGGGTCCTGGATGCAGAATAATCACATTAGTCTGGCAACTTGCCCTTGCTGATTAGCCCCCCCCCTCCACTCCCCCTCAAGCCGAGCTAATTAACCCAAGCACAGCCCTGTACTGAAGCTGCATTAATTCTTGTGGCTCCAGGGCTGGCTTAGCCAGGGCTGCCTGGGGGACAGCACGGCACAGATACGTGGAGCTAACTCGTGTCAGCTGCTCTGAGCCTGGAGTTGGGCAGACAGTGCCAGAATTCCCACACCAGCCCTGCCACAAAGCTGTCAGTGGGGAACTTCATTACCAGTTTGGGCAGGATTTGAAGTGACGTTCCCAAGAGGATTGGTCACCAATGCCTGTAGATTCTCAGGTTGTGTTCTCACATTCCTAGAGTTCAAAGGGGTTCTGAAGAAGTCCCCTCCTGAGTTAACATCCATTCTGATGTCAGGAAAGCTGCAAAGCTTTGGTACTCTGTTGGTAATGTGTGCGAAGGAGAGAGGGGGGAGTGTGCAGCACTTTAGAAATTAAAGGTGTTTGGAAAACTTAATCAAATGCAAAATGTAATCAAATTTCTTAATTGTAAAAGGTTTGGAGAGCCTTGCTTCATCCTGTCCTGACTGCACTGGTTGTGTGTTACCTCAGTCTGTGCAGAGGTGGCCTGAGAGCTGTTGTGTCCCATGTTACTGTCAATCAAAGCATCTGGGGTTGATAACAAGGCTTATAAACGATGTACTTTATTGATTGTGTCTCTAAGCCTCTGATGTGCCTGGGCATGGTGTCTCAGCTCTGCCTCAGGGCCTTTTTTCCTGTAATCAGGGGCTTCTGACTGGTTTGCAGAGTCAGTAAGAATGTAAGAAATAGGCAGGGGGGTGTTATGAATAATGAGTTGTTCGACTCAACCAGAAAATCAGAAATTTGTGTCAAGTGTCTTAAGGTTATTCAGTCCTTTCCATGGAAGAATTCTGGGTCGGTTATAAAATGGAAATGTTTTCTGAATGAAAACCTACAGGTTTCTTTTAAAAATGAATTGCAGTGCAAATTGCCTTAATGAAGCTGGGGTCAAGTAGTTTTTATTCTTGCAGAGAAACACTTCACTGGTGAACTTGAACTTGGTTTGCCCATGTTTTACTAAGAGAAACCCTATTTTGGAGCAGTAGAACATGCCTTGGTTTGCTGTATCAGATGGTGCAGTTACAGCTCAGATTTTGACATCGTGTTTGTGAGCATGGAGTGAGCCAAGCAGTTCTGTTCTGTGAGCACCGTTGGTGGGAGCCTGCTCTGAGCAGTGTCTGTGCACGCACAGGCACTGCCAGTGTTGTCATGGAAAGGGAAGGGAACTTGCCTCAGCACTTCTTCGGATCCCAGTGTGGGATTTCAAACTTCATTATCAGTTTTGAAATTCATTTTGGCACTTGAGCTGTAAATAAATAAATAAATAGCTCACCGTGGAAGTGCGAAGCCTCCCTGCTGAGCCATCTCTCCTGGCAGAAGGCTGCTCCCAGCAATCCTGATTTCCAATTGCACACGCTCGCTGTTCCCTTTTCTCCATCTTCAGCCTTTGTCTGGTGGCAGATTTTACTTCACCTCTCTCTTTCTGCTCTTCTGATGAACGTACTGTTGGTCCCTTTTCCACACCACTATGTGGATCCAGTGGCATGACCTGACATCCAAAATACCCTGTGATCTGAGTTTCAAGAGACTGACTGACCAGGTCCCAAAGTGCCCTGTGCTGGACTAGTGACTTATGCTGGGATGTGACCTCTCAAACTCAGGAAGGCCTTCTCTTCAGGTGCTGTTTCCAGGCTGGAGCTATCCAGGGAAAACAGGCTTTTTCCATAGCCAGGATGTACAGGTTTGTACATATTACATTCACCATTGCACTACCTTCCCAGGATGCACAGGGTTAGACCTTTTGGCTGAGCATCTGTAAGAGCAGACAAACAGGGCATTGCCCACAATATTTAATGCAAAGTGTTTTGTCCCAGAACTCTTGGATTTGCTCTCCTCAGAATCCTGAAGGAAGCAGACACTTGGAATGCTTGCAACAAAGACGGATGAGCTAAACAAGGGTTTCATCAGGCTCACTAGTGACCCTACTTAGTCTGTTGCCACCTCCCAGCCCAGAAATGGGATTATCTGAAGCATGGTCCTTGCCTGAACAGATGCTGGTGAACAGCAAGGGGAGTAATGAATGTTGGACAGAAAGTGGGGAACAAGCTCTGGGATTTTCCGCTGGTGTCCCTGGGCTTTGTACCCCAGTGAGGAGTAAGGAGCCTGAGTGTAGGTAAGATAAATTTCTGAAGGGACCATGCAGGAGGGGTAAGGGTGTCCCAGGTTTTTCAGCAGGTAACATGCAACACTGAAAAGTCATCTTCTGGTGGCCAAAGGAGTCAGTGCCATGGTACAGAGGTTAACCCAGCCTGGAGGAGCTCAGAGCCAGGACATCATGGAAAGCTTTTGCAGAATAGAGGTAGTTACCAAATTGCTCCCAAAGCTGAAGAGTAGAGAGACTTGGGTTTAAATTTAGCTCATTAATCAAAAAGCAGGAGTAGCTCTGATAATTTTGGTGCTGTGCTTGATGTGGTCTGAGCTGTTCTGGTTGAAGTGGTGTTGAAATAACCACTGTTTCGTGAACAAGCTGCTGAAATTGGCATGTACCACACTCTGATCCCCCCCAGTTCCTCCTGTGCAGCCACCCCAGCTGTCCTCCCACAGGCTCTGGGTAAGCTGTCATAGCCTGCACCAGTTACAGATCTCAACAGAATTCTAGGAAGAAGGAAGGGAAAAATTATGAAAGTGAGCAAAAAATTATAAAACCAGCAAAGATCACACCAGAAGAGTCTGTGATTTTATTCTGTTACAGAACTTCACTTTCCTTCCCTTAAACCACTCACTCCTGGAGTCCTCCTGTGACTCCGGGAGAATGGGTGTCTCAATCATTTTGAGTAAGACGTGGAATAAATCTGAGGATGGAAATGTGAATGGCTTGAGAGACCAAAAAAAAACCCCAGAAGTCAGCATTTCTTTGGTTTTGATGGTTCCTGAATGCTGGGGAGCTGCACTGTTTCACTCCTAGTCAGAGGTGAGAGAAGATAAAACAGAGATGCAGCTGTGTCCCATCCAGCCCCTCCATGTGGTGGATCCCACGAGTCGATCTTCCTCCCTGTGAAGCACTAAATCCCCTTGGGAGAGTCCCAACGTTGGACAGGGGGGCTGCTTATGGCTCTTAATCCACTTTCCCAGCATATGTCCTACCAGCATGGGAAATGCTGTCAGAGCACTATAATCTTTCCCTGAATTGAACACGTGTTGCTCTGCTGGAGCCTCCTTTTCCTTACACAAGTGCATCTCTTAGTGACTTCCATGGAGTCCAGATGTGGAGACTGAGATTGAAATTAAACCAAATTCCACAGTGATTTCAGCCTGTTTCTAGAAGGATGCAAACAGTATCATGGAGCCATGGAATCTCCCAAGTTGGAAGGAATCCACAAGGATTGTCCAACTCCTGGCCCTGCACAGGACACCCCAAGAGTCTCACCATGTGCCTGATCCAGAACTAGGGCAAGGAAATAGTTGAGCCTCTTCAGCCAGTGATTTATTTGTGCCACAGACAGGAGGATTCATGATAGAGATTGAGGGCATGGAAGGAGTTAAAAATATTTAGTTTCCTTTGGACTGTGAGTGATCTGAGCTTTGGTTAGAAGGGGAGGGGAGTGGTGAGGCAATGAGGGAAAGTGGCCAGTTATAGAAGCAAAAATACTTTGCTAAATGGTTTCCTTTTGATATATTAATACCTCCTTCAAGGGCTTATTTGAGGAAAAACAGACTTAAGAAAATGAGCTGGGATTTAAATGGGCTTGATTGTCTTCAGAGAGATTTAAATAATTCCTAAATGAGTCTTTTTAGTTGAACTCAGAGAGGCCACTAATCTCTGAGCACAGGTCAGGCTGAGGACATGGAGACAAGTGGGAGACTGAGCAGACAAGCACGAGGGAGGAAGGAGGTGAAAGGGACTGTCAGGGGAGCCTGGCCACGTCTGAAAGGCACAGAAAGGGGCATGGAGTGGTTTCAGAGAGTGCCAGATGTGCGTGGTACCATATGTCTCACCTTGCAGGAGTGGGGCCTTCACTCTGACTGAGCAGCTCCAAGGAACGGGGAAAAACTTCATATGTATCTTCAGTTTATCAAACGTAGAAAAAGGGACTGATGCTTTCATTTCTGAGCATCTCTGCTGGCTCCATCTCTGCACACAGGAGTTCAGGGCCCCCAAGCCCTCCAGCTGGCTGGGTGAGAAGAGGGAGCACCAGCAAAGGCAGGAGAGACAAGATACCTACCTCTTGTTAATGATGACAGAGAATGATGGTTTTTTATTTTACAGTTTTCTTTTGTAACCATGATTTTAATTTCTAATCAAAAGCTGCATCTTTATTTCTGGTGAAGTAAATTTGTCCTGTTTTCCCTCTGAGCCTTATCTGGGGACAGTGGTGGCAGGAGAATCTGACAAGCCTCAGGGACATTGCAGAGCAGTTATTTATTGCTCTTTGTTACAAAGCAATAAATCCACATACAGTAGCGAATACACAGAGTCTGTATCTCCCCATCCAACCTGTGCTTGTGAATTTGAGAAGGACGGGGGTATTTTTCCCAAGAAGCAAAGGGCAGTTGAAGATGGATAGCAAGGGCTTATGGTGGAGAGAAGAGGGGTAGGGGCAGAGGGGTGGCAGCAGTGATGAGGCACCTTGTGACACTAGTCAATGCTCCAGTTCAAGGCACCGGACTAAAACTGAGCATATAAAGTGATAATTTTGGTAAATAATTTATTCAACAAAAATGCAGCATTAAAACAAGCAGAACTCTTTGTGGATTCAAGATACATGTAATAAACCTGAGTCAGCAAAAGCTAGTGCCTAATGATTTCCCTTTCCATGGTGAGTGCTTGCCCCGTGTCCGGTTTGCCAGTCCCATGGATGTCTCTCTCATTGTGCAGTGCATCTCCAGTGGCAGTATCTGTCTTTAGGCATCTGAGCCAAATGTTTTGCATTCAAGAGCATAACCTGCAAAATTCTCATTGGACTCAGGCCAGTGTGTTGCCAACATGTGAGACTCTGGCTTCTTCTGCTCCCTTTTGCTGCCTCTCTCCCTCCCAGCACCCAGCATATCCTGTCCTGACACAGCATCCTGCCTGTCCCTATGGAACTGAGCAGTCCAGTAATGAAGTGCAGGGTTCGTTGCCAGTGCTCTGCCCGAAGTGACTCACTTGACTTTGATCAGGCTGGAGTGATCATGAATATTTACAGTCAGCTCCTCTGCTTTGGAAATGCCAGGAAAGTCCCAGTGTCCCCTCTGCCACCTTGGCTTCTTAGAGCAATTCCTTCCCTCTCTGGTGCAGAGGAACTGTTGGCACGCGGGGCAGGGTCAACACGGGCTGTACCAGAGCAGTGAACTGGGGTGTAACACCTTCAGTAAATAGGTTCTTCAGCTCAAGCTGCACTAAAGGGACATTCAGGGATGGATTTATTAGGGAGAAGAGAGAAGGGAGGGATCAGAAAGGGGCAATACGGTCCTTTGGTCACGTACACACTCAGGATCATGTTCTGTACTCCTACCAGTGAGAGGGAGTGTGACCATTGCAGTGCACGCACCTTCTCCCTGCAGCATCTTCAGGGCAAGAGGACCCACTTACAGCCCTGTGCCCTTGAGGAAGTGGCATTTGTTCTTGAAAAACACTATTCGTCCCCAAAACTGGCTCTGGCATCAGTCAGAGCCTGCCCTGCCCTTCTAACACAATGGAAATGCAAACCATTAGGTAAAAATGTGGATAGCTTAGGCAGAAATAGTGCATGGGGCAACAGGAGCCAGTAAAGGTGAAGAAAATCAGGACCTGTGGAGCCCTAGGTGGGAAGGCAAAGGTGCCATCATGGCAGGGCAGACACGGAGGGGAGGAACAGCAGGCCATGGGTACTGCAGCTTCAACCAGATAACACAGATCTTGGTCCTGTGTGTGACCTTCAGTTTGTCTGTGGCTGCACACCCAGGGCAGATGTGTTCTGCTGCTTCCTGTGGCCCATGGTGCAGCTAGTCCTGTGCTCACTGAGGCCTCGAGGTGCTGCAGGTCTCTGCCAGGTCACACACCCTGGCCACCACTCTGCTGTGTGCCATGGAGAGCTTTCTGTGGGGGCACGTTGTGCTTGCCTTGCTCTCATCCTGCACAGGCTTTGGACAGTCTTTGCTCGGTGCTGTTTCCTGAGAGGAGATTCCCAGCTGAGCGCTCCTTACTCAGCTCTGCTCTTGGGGACCTGGGCTGCTCAGCACCCAGGGAGTGAGGAGTCATCTCCACAGGGTAACTGACTGAGGATAAAAGTTAAACATGGGACAGTCATTTGGGAATACAACAGCCATGCGTGCAGACTCCCCATGGGGTCAGACTGTTGCTCTCTCCTGCACCAGATTTACCTTTCTGGGCCTGGCTTGGCATGAAGGGAGCAGGTGTGGGCATGGTCTAAACACATGCTGTCTGTGAGCGGGCACCATCTGTTGCATGTTCTGATAATTCCTGTCCTTCCTCTCTCCCCTGCACAGTACAAACAAGTGGAACAGTACATGTCCTTCCACAAGCTCCCGGCGGACATGCGGCAGCGCATCCATGATTACTATGAGCACCGGTACCAGGGGAAGATGTTTGATGAGGAGAGCATCCTGGGAGAGCTGAGCGAGCCCCTCCGAGAGGTGAGGAGGGCAGGGAGTGGGCAGTGCATGTTCTGTCACCCTGGGCAGCTCTGCAGCTCCTGCTGCAGTGTCTCAGCAAGCTCCCACCTCATGTGTTTCTCTAAAACTCTGCGTGGTGTGCTGGTCTCATCTGTGCCCCGTCTGCCAGCTGTGACAGCAGGCAGAGTCGAAGGAGGAGCCTTCCAGCAGGGCCCACAAATCAAAGGAGTCTTTACAGAGGCCCCCCTTCCCAGCTGAGGCCTGGCAATGCAGGTTCTCCTGGGATGTCACCAGTGTATCACCCACAAGCTCTGGAAGGAGTCTTCCTTCTGTATTCCTCCCTCTGTATTGTACCTTCACGGGAGAGAGAAGAGCTGAGAAAATGTCAGCCATGTTTTAAAACTAGTTTTGCCAAAGACTCAAAGGGCAACCCTCTAAAACCCCCAGTGAGGAGGAGACAGATGCTTCCCCAGATCTCTTCCTTCCTGCTCCAGTCATCCATATGCTCCCTCCCTGTGTGGCTGGGGAGTGCTGTGCTGAGGTGATTTACTCAGTATTCCTTTCTGCCACTCTCTGGGTCTGAGCTGACACACACAGAGCAGCTCCTGTGCTGTCACACCCCCCGAGTGACACCGAGCCACAGGAGAGGCACAGCTTGTCTGCTGCCTGACAGCTGAACAGCTGAGCTGGGTTTTCTTCAGCCAAGGCTGATGATCCAGCCCGTGCCCCAGTGACTGGTGGCTCCTCTCCTGACACTGTCCCAGTCTGCCCAGGATAATTCTTTCTCTGAGTGCCTCGGCACATTTGTGCAGTTTAATATATCACTGACAAGCAAGGGCAGCAGAGAACGTGGGGCTGCCAGGGTGAGTTATGACACCTTCCCAGAGAGGAGCCCTGGGCTTTTTCGTGCAGCATTTCACCAGTGCTCTGCACCTCTCACAGTCCAAGGTTTCCTGCAGAAAGAGGAATACTGTGTGTGTTTGGGAGGTTGGGAGTGCTGTCCCTGCTCCGACAGGAAGGCAGTGGAGCATGGTGTCAAGCTGTCAGCTCCAGCTCACAAGCATCCAGAGCCCGTTCCAGCCTGCACGGGGGAGCCACACCAAGGGAACTGCATTTTTTTCCCCACTTTGTAATGCACAGGTCAGATGGGGGATCTCCATAGGTCATTAGATATTGACTAAACATACATGTGTCTTTTCTGCTCCCTGTCTTATCTTTTCTGCCCCCTCCCTGCATCTCTCTCTCGTTTGCATCAATCACACCACGGTCAGGAAATCATCAACTTCAACTGCCGGAAGCTGGTTGCCTCCATGCCCCTGTTTGCCAACGCAGACCCCAACTTTGTGACGTCCATGCTGACCAAGCTGCGGTTCGAGGTGTTCCAGCCTGGCGATTACATCATCCGGGAGGGCACCATTGGCAAGAAGATGTACTTCATCCAGCACGGCGTGGTCAGCGTCCTCACCAAGGGCAACAAGGAGACCAAGCTGGCTGATGGATCCTACTTTGGAGGTGTGACACCCATTGCTATTTTCCTACATTCCCTGAACTGTCCTGGACACCCAGGGATGGCACCCCATGGAACTGATAGCCCAGGCACCTCCTCCTCCATCTCTGTTCATCTCACCTGCCTTGCAGCTTCCCTCATGAGGAAATGGTGCAGTGGGAGGTGCCTGGGACTCATGGGCACTGCAGGAGTCTACATAGTAAATAACAACAAAACAGAGAAGGGAGGTTTTTTCTTACAAGTTCATTGCCTTTTGCCCCCAAATACTGACAGATCAGTGAAGCTGAGAACGTAAAGGTGAAAAATGTCCCTTTCTGAAATCTCCAGGCACATTTATGGTATTGCCTAGTCCTGCTGTCTGGCATCTACCACACGAGGTGCTTGATCAACATGGAGGAAAAAACATAGTCCATCATCTCCGCAGCCTGTGGCTCAGCAAAATGTCATGAAGGTCAGCAGGCAGGCAAAATGTGTCAGCAGCAGAGTTCTGGGACTAGCATGAGGTCAGAAAAGATGCAGGATATTGCTCTTATGAGTAATACAAAGTCCCCTCTCCTGTCAGAGCCCCGTGGAGAGCTCAGACAGCCAGAGACAGGCAGTCCTCTGGTAGATGAATGTCTTGGTACAACCTCTGAATGCACCACCATTAATGATTTGCTGAGAGGTGGAGAATGAAACCTGCCGTCCCTTTTGTGAGGCTTTTTCTCTAAAAAAATCCCTATCATGCATTGCCCACACTCCTATTACTCTTAGTTCCCATGAAGCAACCTGTCTGCACCTACCTGGAGTACAAGCATTTTGCATGTCTCTAGCAAGCTGGGATTTGGAGTTAGAGGGCTGGAGCCAGGCTACCCTGACTGACAGATTAGATTGAAATTGCCCATGACATTCCATGTGTTTTAGATACCATACACACAACTCTTTGGAGTAGACTTAGCATGAATCAAAAGAGTGGTGCTGGTGGATTCACACCCAACATACGCAGAGAGCAGAGCTCTGTCAAGCTTTAGGTCACACCAGCTGTCTTGAAGTGCCTGTCTTAGCTGCCCATACTCTCTCTAAGTGGTGGAAAAGCAGGATTTGGGAGCTCTCTGTTGAGTGTTCGAGGAGTTGTGGTTGAGTCAGGGGCTTTCTGTTCTGTAACAGCTGAGCATCCAAGGAGGAGGAGGAGGGGATCACTGCAGTGTAAGTACACTGAAAGTTGGTAGGTGCCATTAATGTGCCTTTCCCTGACAGTCTGTAAGCTTGTGGTATATCCACAAAATCCTTGAAAATTGTGAAAAGACAAATGTTCCAGTTGTAGGGATCAAAATTAAACCCAGGCACCAAAGGCACAGGTCAGCACAGAGCCTTTACTACAAATCTAGAGAGAATTAGCTTCTATGAGAGCACGGCTTGACCTTGTGCTCCCAGTGCCCATGAGGAACTGGAGAAAGACAGCTCCTCCAGTCGGAATGCACAAATGGTATCTTTGATAATGCACCATAACAAAACTTGTCTGGCTAATTAGATCAGCAGAATCCCCGAGGTGCAGTTGTGTGTAGCAGCTGCCACAACCGAGCCCCTGGTATTTTGAAATCTTAGTGCACATGCAGCGTGTCAGCACTGGCCATGGTTTTGGTGGGGAAGCAGGTGGAGCCCAGCTGGAGGGGAGGCTGGGTGTGAGGGTCTGTGCAGGGTGGTGGTGCCTGTGCCCTGTCCCCAGCCTGTGCCCTGTCCCCAGCCTGCTGTGTCCTTGCAGAGATCTGCCTGCTGACGCGCGGCCGGCGCACGGCCAGCGTGCGAGCTGACACCTACTGCCGCCTCTACTCCCTGTCCGTGGACAACTTCAACGAGGTGCTGGAGGAGTACCCCATGATGCGGAGAGCTTTTGAAACCGTGGCTCTGGACAGGCTGGACAGAATTGGTAAGTAGAGCTGTGAGAGTCTCCTTCCTTACCTGCTGCCTTGGCAACCCATCTGCAGGCTTGGTCCTTAGTTCCTGTGCTGGAGGTCCCAGCCTGTCTCACCTTGTCTGACTTCAGCTCCCTCAAAGAGCCCCATAATCTAAACCTACTGAGGGTGAGTTTAGATTAGACATTAGGAAGAAATTGTTCCCTGTGAGGGTGGGCAGGCCCTGGCACAGGGTGCCCAGAGAAGCTGTGGCTGCCTCATCCGTGGAAGTGTTCAAGGCCAGATTGGATGGGGCTTAGAGCAACCTGGTGTAGTGGAAGGTGTCCCTGCCCATGGCAGGGGGTGGGATTGGATGAGCTTTAAGGTCCCTTCTAAACCCAGACCACTCTGTGATTCTACGATTGTCACAGCTCATAGTGACCCATCCCAGGATGCTCTCTGTCCTGTGGGAGACAGAGCCTGTGCTGCAAATATCCTGGTGTAACTACAGAAGACCAGGATAAAATTCCTTGTTCACAACCAGAAGCATTTAACACAGAGAGATTAAGTGATTTATGCAAGGTCATGCAAGAAGGCTGCAGAGCTGAGAAATGAGTATTTTGGACTCCCAGTCTGACTTCTTTAACTTATTATACATCTCTTATTATCCATCTCTCTGCTTTCCAAATGGAAAAGGTCAATGGAGGTCTGAGTACCTTGCAGAAGGTGGGGAGGGTAGTGGGGTGAGGGGGGTAGGGAATAACCTGGCATCCCAGCAAGGGGTGCAGTGCCTCCGGGGCTTTTCCTGCCAGGAACATTGTATTCTGTGCATCTCATTACCTGCTGCAAATCAGAAAGTGTGACCCCTGAGGAAAAGGTTCTGAGCTAAATACGTCATTTGGCAAAGCCCCTGCTAATGAGGCCCTGGTGTAAGTGGCAATAGGCCGATCGGTTGGGTTATTTAAATTAGATGGTAAAACCACAGAGAAAATGTAATGTCAGGCACATCCAGGGATGGGCCAGCTTGGCTTTATCTCAAATTCTTCAGCTCTAGGTGGTCAGTGCTGCTCAGCTTCCCAGCCTGAGGCTCTCTGTGACTGCAGATACAGGTGGCCAGGGTGTCCTGTGTTTCTTGCCTTTTGCTTTGTGTCTGCTGCACATGGAACTGAAATTCATGGACAATTCTGAACCAGCACGAAGAGCCTCACATGCTTCTTCCCCAAGGAGAAATTCCCTTCCACAGGCAGCTGCAAAATGTCAGCATAAGGTCAGAAGGTGACAGAGAGGAACTGGAATAACAGGCCCTTTGGTGCAAAGCCCTGGCATTGCCCCGCTTCCTTTTGCCATTCTGCTGACCTGAAACAACATCAGTCCTTATGCCATTGAAAATCCTCCTGTTATCCTTGTTTCCCTGGCAATCAAGTTCAAGAGCTGCCTGTTCTCTCAACCTTACACCTCAACTACTGCAAAATAGCATCTCCATAACCCTTCCAACCCCATGGTGCCCAGCACTCTTTGGCTGGAATCGCCTCCAGGAGCCTAAGGGAATTCTGTGCACCCCACTGGGAATCCCTCGCTTTATAAATAAGGCATTTCTTCACTTCCCCTGGAATGTGCCCCACGCAGACACAGCAGTGCAGTAGCAGAGTAACAGCATGTGACTTTTGAAGGAATTCAAAGTTACTGCATTTTGCTGAGACTCTCAGGAAGTAAAAGGATTATTCTGGAGGACTGAAGTGAAGGAACAGCAGTTTCTGAAGCCAGGTGTGAACAGAAGCAGGACCATGTTTTTGGTTCCTGTCACGTTTTGCTCAGGAACTGTACACAAGATGGAAGCAAATGGGAGCAGCAAACTGACTCCCTTCTGCCCAGGTGACAACATGTCCTTGAGAATCCCAAGCCTCAGGGAGTACATGAAGTGGTTCAGAGGGCTCTGTCACTAGTCTGGTAGTGGGGTAAGATCCATACAGTATTCCCCCTGTGTAGTGAGGAATCAAGAGAGCAGGGAGGAAAATCTCATTCCATGCAGTCCCAGTGACTGCAGAGATGTTTATGGGATTCCCTACTGATGAAGGGTTTGAAAAGCACAGTGTAAGCTTGTCAAGGTAGCAGGACAGGCAGGTGAGGCCTTGGGCCCCTGCAGCACCAGGAGCAGGGCTGGTTGACTGGAAGTGGGATGAGGCATTCCTTTAGCAGGGCAAAAACAGTTTGGAAGCCTGTGGGTGGGCAGAGGGGAGGAGAGGGGCTGGTGCCCCCCTCTCCATGCCCCCATGGCCTCCTGCAGTCATGGAGAGCACAGCCCCAGGGAGCTGTGAGCCACATTGATCCCTCTGTGTTGGTGTGTCCTCTGAGCTGCTGGTAATGGGAATTGATATTGGCAACCTGCCTGTGCCTGCATGGCTGGGGAAGGGGCTCCACAGGTGTTTTGTACTTGCAGAGCTCTTCAAAGACTGGAAGGGATTAGTCTCCATGAATTGACTAAGGCTGGGACTCTACAAAGATTTGTGGCCCTCCTAAGTCTGAGTAACTTCAAACTCTAAAAACTCCTCAACTTGCAGAATATCACACACTTAACGCTCCACAGGCTCAGGATCAGAAGATTGACACTCAGAGAAATTAAGCAGATCACTGATTAATGATGATTTTAGCACTGATAAAATGATATCAGCCTCTCGTTCTTGACCAAGCTGTAAAATTCTTTACAGCATTTGTGTGTTGAAATGATTCTATTTCTCCAGTGAGTAATTCTTTGTCTGACAGCATTTGTGAATCGTCCCAGTTTGTGATGTCTCCGTTACGTAAGTCGCATCATTCTGTTCCCGACTGCCTTTGAAACTGGCTTTCAGTGACCATTGAAGCTTAAAATTAGATTTTCACAAGTATTTGCACTTGTAAAACACAACCACTTAAATGTTCATTGAAAGTAAATCCAACACGGGTCGTGAATATTGTCAAATCAAAGTTCACTGATGCATTCACAAAATATCGGGGGACGATTATTTTCCACTGTTCAATGTGCTGTAGTAAGTACCATAAATGCCTGTCATTAGGTTCTCACCATCCCTATCAAGGTCACTGGTGAGAGCTGAAAGCATCCTTAAAGCCAGAGGAAGCTATTTTTTAATTTTCATCAGGAAGTTTTTGCCACGTAGTTTGGAATGCATATATTTTGAATGACACTCGCATATGTTTGGATACAAGGCTGCCAGTTAACTCAGGATTAAAGATGCCTTGTGTTTCCTTCGGGCATCGCAGATGCTAAAAAAACAAAGAAAAGCCAAGACAATACAATTCCAATCTCTAAATATAATTTATGGTATTATTGCAGTATGAAAGTGTCTGCTCAAGATACTACAGTGGAAGAAATTTTAAAAGCTTTGTCACATAAACAAGCCACAAAAATAGCTGTTCCCAAACTTTTTGACTGCCAGCTCGTGATCCCACTTCTGCAGTTGCAATCCTGTTGGGTTTGCAGCCCTGCTTGTCCAATCCTGACTAATCCTCTGGGATCTGCTGCCTCCAAGGCTGGGCTGGCCCGTGTGAGGGGAGGTGAGCCGGGGATGAGAGGAGCTGGGATCACTGCCAAGCTCTGCCACAGATTCCCTGTTTGTCCTTGTCCTGCCTTTGCTCCGTGCCTCAGTTCCTCATCACTTCTGCAGGGAAAACAGTGCTCCAAAGGTGGAGCTCGGAATGTTTCACAGCTGCTCCCTTGGGGCCGGTGCCGGCCGAGATCAGGGGAGTGAATGGAATGGGCTGAAATGCGTATAAATAAAACAGTGTGTGCTCAGCATCAGTTTCACACTGCATCCCGCACCTGTTCACTGCACACAGGTGAGTAACCCCAAAGAGCTGCACATGTGAGAGGAACAGGGTTATTTATATACATATATATGTATGTACACACACACACCTCTTTGAGGCTGCTGATACAGGCACAGGTGATACAAGGACAAAAGTTCCTGTGGCCCAAGTATACAGTGGGAGAGTCCGTGTGCCTTGGCAGAAAGTTTTAGTTCAAAATCCCATTGGACTATGCCTAGCCCTTTCCAGAGGTGGAATGTTGTTATCCAGGTCCCGAGCAGGTGAGGGGATCAGTGGCTGGTGAGACACAACAGAGGTTCTGTCCTCTCTCCTCACCTGAATAACCCACAAACAGAACTGTCTGTGAGGGATCAAAGTTCAAATGCCACAGTGTATATTCCTCTGGCTTGAAATCCTCTCCCGTCATTTCCAACACTACAACCTACAATGAGCTGAATTTATTCAGCAGAGAGAAAAAGGCTTTTAGAGTGTGATTTGTCTCTCCTAAGGTGGCTATCCAAGATGGCTTAGGTGGATCCCACCCTGGAAACACTGTCTAGCAAAGGGTAGGAGCTTGGACTTAAGCAGGAACTGAATAGTTGAATTTCTTTTTATTTGAAAGTGAAGGCCCAGACTCAGAGTATTTTCTGTTTAGCCTCAGGAAAGGTATCAGTAACTCACCAGCCATGAGGGAATGTAAATTACTTCAGCTTAATTAAGGTGAACTGGCAACCCTGTTCACCTGAATATGAAGTGCCATTTCTCATGCAGCTCCAGAAGGAAAACAAAGCCCAAGACACCCCAAGAGAAGGAACAGTGGGGGGTGGTGATGAGATCTCAGGAGACCTGCCTTTGACTTCAACAATTACTTTGATCTTTGCTGCCTGCATTGAAATAAAACACCTGCTCATATAACATTTTACCATTCCAACACCTTTATAAATAATTTTAAACCCTGTTTTTAATTACTGAAGTAGAACCTACTTACCAATGACACCTCTAGTCTCGGGGGACTTTTCCTGCCTGGAAGGCACTCCAGCAGCTCTCTGCAACCAGCCCACACTGCAGAACACCCAGCTGACAGAAAACCAGTGCCAGAGTGTCCAGAGTCTTCCAGAATGTGTCCCTGTCACAGCTGTCAGCTCCAGCAGGGCACTGAGATTGAGTGCAAGAGCTTTGGCACTTGTGCCACTTGAGGAGAAGCACCTCTTTGGCTTCAGTCTCCAGGGATAAGTAGCAGCCAGGACACTGCCTCAGGCAGCACAGGGCATCACAGCCCCTCCAGAACAACACAGCTCTTCTCCCCTTCATGGATATTCACATTCCACCCAGCTCTGTATATTCAATTGATTTCTCTGCAAAACTCTGCATGATGGGCATAAATGTGAAGAGTGGGAGGAAAGAGCTCTATTTGTTCTGAATTTTGTTTATCTGTGATGAGATTTATCAGATAACATTATTCACTGTGTGTCATCTGACCTGCAGCAGTTTGGCTGCGTTCTGTCTGTTAAAAGAGATACCACATATTTTGGCAGATACCTGTTTGGTTTATGGAGGAGGAGGAGCAATCAGTGGCAGGCCTGAGCTGTACTGGGAGGGAAGACTTCCACTTAGAAAGAGAGGGAATTGTCCATTTTAAATGTACTTTCCAAGTTCAAAGGATACAGCTTCAGCAAGGGAGAAGTCTGGGATGCAGTGGGTGCTGCCTTGGGTGTGGGAGGCATCCCGTGTGCCATGGATTTGCATGGCTCTCAGAGAAGTTGATCTGGAGTCATTTCTAGAGCAGGTTTAAGTGTTCTGAACTCCTCTGAGAATGCTCTTAGTTAGGGTTGATCCAGCTGGCTTTGCTGAGCTCTTTTCCAAGAGCTCCTTCAATTCCAGGCAGAAACCTTCCCACAACAGTTACTGCAGTGCAGTGTGGGTTAACTTACATTTGAGAGAAGGTCAGGCTTGCACAGGGAAAGAGCCCATAGACTGGGAGTTAGGAATTATTTTAAATTCCCTGCTCCAGCTGATTTCCCTGTGTACATGGACTGTATGACAGCAGCGAGAGCTGGAGCACTGAGACCCTTCAGCCAGGACAGTCCCAGGGCAGAGGAGTCTCCCTAGGCCAGGGAAGCAGCTGTGGCAAAGTCCCACTCACTGAGTGTGCCCAGGGGTTTCTGTGATGCCCCTCTGGGGATGATGGCAGCAGGCTGGATTCCCACAGGACACCAGTGACCCATGGAAGGGAGGACAGAGACCCCTGCCCAGCTGGGGTGTGCTGTGAGCCCTGCATGCAACCAGGGGCCCATTTAGGACCAGTCCTATGAATAATAAGTGAAGACCTGAAAGAAGTAAGTGTGTGGTGGGGGCAGCCACTCTGACAGCAGGCCAGGGCATAAGACAGCCTAATAAAGTGAGATTATTTCAAATACATGCAAATTCAGAAAGCAATTTAGTGACCTGAATACTTAAACTGCAGCCAGTGGGCTTAGAGGGAGCTGAAAAGAAAACCGAACAGAAAGTCACAGCTAATTTCCCCTGTGTCTATGCAGAATTTTAACAACAGAAAGCTAATTTTGATTATTTGATAGAAGAATTATTGTTGAGTGCTGGCTCCTTTTATGAAATCACATGAGCTTTTCTCCCTGTTCTTTTGTGTGCTATCTACAGTTGAGGAAAATCTGACTTTGCAGTTCTTAATTAAGGGAGCAACATCTGTTTACTTCGTTTCCATAATTTTACATACCCCACTCCACTTCAAAGCACCAGTAGCTTTGCTGTGAACATCTTCAAGGCTCTAAATATCTTCCTTTTCCCCTATATTTAGCCCATTGTTGCAGTGAGGAAAACAGGGAGTTTTTAGACCCCAGAGGGAGTTCTAAAGCAAGGGAGGGGAGTTGGTGCATGGGGTGGTTGCAGATGGTTCCTCTGCCAGCCCTGGGCCTTCTCAGGATGAAAAGTGCTTTCAGGATCAGGTTTGGGTGGATTGTTTATCTCAGTACCTTAAACTCTGCTCAGCACTTTAATTTCTGTGGGATAAACATCACAGAAGGACAAACTGTCACACAGACTCCTGATTAGATTGAAAGGGAGCAGAGTCCCTTTTCCTTTCTCCTGATGAAGCTTCTCCCTGGCTTAGCAAGAACACAGGACTCCCTGCGGGTGGTTGAGCAGAGGTGGGAGCTGCAGAACCTCATTTCAGTGAGGGTTACGCAGAGCAAACTCATCAGCCTTCAGCCTTCTCATTGCTGACTCTCTGCTGTCCCTCTGGGCAGGGCTGGGACAACAAATCCAGAGCAGGAAAATGAATTTGAGACTGAAGCAGTTTCATAAATAAGATGAGGAGGAGGAATAATCTCAGAACTAATCTCAGAACCACTGGCCCAAACAAAGTTACTCCCACTCTGTCATTCCACTGTGGGGTTATGTCTCATGCAGGACCTTAGTCAGACCTGCCAGGGAAATGTTTGCCCCCCCAGAACTCTGCTCTGTGCCTATTCTCATCTGGTGCTGCTTGGAAGGGGGATTTGCTCCAGAAGCAACTAATAGGACTTACATTGGAACATCATTTACGTGGAAACATCACGTAAATAACGAAATTCATTAGAATGGTGAAACCAATTATTTTTTCAGTTTGCCAAAAAATTACAATTTGGAAAAATGATTTTGAAAAATTCCTCTCCCCCTCAGTATCTGAGAGAACATTTTCAGTAATTTTCTACAGTGTTCTGGAGGAAAAATTTGATATTTTCTTGGCAAAACAGAAGAGAAAAATTTGACCTAATGAAACAGTTAATAGATGCAAGCTGGGCTCAGGAAAATTGTAAAGTGTAATGTAATTTCAGAGTTAAAAATGAAGTGCTCTGTTTTAAAATCTAACAAAAATAATCATTCCAGGATTTTTACTGGTATTATGTTTGACACGAAATTAAGGAACTCTGATCAAACCATTTCCAGTCAATATTAGACACCTTTGGAAAACATTGGCATGTTCTCTGTTCGATGCTCTGCCAAGGAACCAGAGTCTGTTGAGCTCCTCGTGTGCAGTCAGGAGCTCAGGCCATGGGAACACCAATTCTGCATCCATCCAGGCAGCCCTGGTAACATCACTGTGCTTCCCATGGGAATCCAGGCTAGTCAGGCACACAGAGCAAATCAGGAGCCAGAGGCAGGTGACATGGAATTAAGGGACTGGCCTGAGGTGTAATGATGGAAACACAGAGCAGTGGCTGCTGTTGAGCTTTTTGGAAGCTGTTCCTCCTTCCCCTGCCCGGGCTGTTCCTTCTCAGCCTGGGTTTGTCCAGTATCAGGACAGCAAATGCAGTAAGGCAGCTTTTTAGCTTTGAGCTCAGCATGGTGTCCCCATCCACATCCTGACCTTGCAGTGGTGCAAGAGCTACAGATTCCCCATGCTGGGATTTGTACCTTCAGCTCTAGAAAGGGAATGATTACAAACCTGCAACCTGAGCCCCTCCCTAGCTCAGCGGTGCTGGCCACACTCTCCCTTACCTGCCAGTTGTAGTTAGGTAGGTTGTCTTTTCTCCACACTCTCTTTCAGTTTAAACAGCAGTTTGTGAGCCTATTTATATGTGATTCTAGTAAAAACCAGGTGGAAATGACTCTGTGTGTTTGCAGTGGGACCCTTTGCATCATTCCCTCCCTTTCACTGCAAAAACGCAGTTTAAAGGTGACATTCGTGCTCCCTCTGGTGAGCCTGGCTGTGGGTACAGGCAGGATCTGTCTGTTTAGGGGTATCCAGTGCTATTCCAGTCCAGTATACAATGAAACAGCCATTATATAATATCCTACACATGCACTTCCAGCGCAGACAAGCTCTCCAGCCCTTGGAATGACTTTAGCAGCTCAGAGCCCTGTTTGCCTTCAGGACTGTGTCCTTCCTGGGCTGGTATCTTGCTCTGAGGTGAGAAAAGAAAGTCTTTCTGCATATTCTTTTTTTTTTTTATGGAGGGAGTGATTGGCCAGTAGGTGAAATACAAAAGCATTTAACATCCCATCCCACTACCCCCATCAGACATGTCCCAGTTCAACTCCAGGACTCTCTCTCACACACAGCACATGGACACGGACAGGTGAGCAGGGCCAGGTGTGCACACACAGCACATGCACATGCAGGGCTGGCTGAACCTGTCACATCCCAACAGCTTCAGCAAACAGGAGTGAGAAGGAGCCCACAGGCAGGTTTCAGGAGAGAGGACTCCTGAAAAGACAAGAACAGGGATCTAATCCACATTAATTTAGTAAGAAAATCATTCCGATCAGCATTTACCAGCTCCTTATAAATCAGAGCTGGCACGTTACCAGTCCATGAGCTGTGATGGGAACAGAGATATCGATACCATTATATCTACACCAGAAAACTCCTCCTGTGGGAAAGTACCTGTGCTCTGGTGACAGGATATAGCCTTGAATGGTGCCCCAGAGCCTGACTGGTCCTGTCCTTCAAGCCAGGAGTGCATCCCTTCAGTGCCAGGTGCACTCCCAGGCCAGACAAACTCATTCCGCCACATTTTCCAGCCCATTGCAAAGGCAAAGTGCTGAGTTAATACTTTGCTGCAGGCTGGGAAGTGCAGCTGGAACATGACGTTTCTAGCCTGCAGTTTCCCTAAAGCTGGGACTAGAAGGGCATGGCCAGGCAGGATGGGAGCTGCAGGATGTCTGAGGGTCATACTCAGGCCAATGGAGCTTTTCCAGCACAGAAAGTCATAGAATAGAATCACAAAATCATTAGGGTTGGAAAAGACCTCCAAGATCCTCAAGTCCTTCTGTCCCTTACTCACAGAGAAATTTCCTTTCAACTAAACGTACATATTTGACTCCAGAGTGGACACGTTGCATAAGACAGATGAGAAAAAGGTGTAGCTGAAGGAGAGTAACTGAAGACTTCCCTGGACTTACATTTTTGAGGATTAATTCTCTATTTCTAATGGAAGTTCAGACTGTCAGGTGCAAGACAGGAACCTTCCAGATCCATAAACTTTGCTACCAGTCTGCCACACTTACCAAAAGTGGCTTTATTGTCTAACTAAGGATATGTATCCTGTCAGGCTCAGTTTTGTGGGACCTTGAGGTTGTTCTTACCACAAAAGCAGAAGACACGATGTTTGTCATCTTGTTGCTGGAGCAGAGAGCCTGTGCATAGTTCCCGTGAGGACGGTGCCAACAATTTGAGGGAAGTCTGGCAGGAAGCTTTGAGGAAGCCCCCCGTGCTTTGACATCCCAAAATGACTCCTCCTCTCTTCACTTTCTCTACAGGCAAGAAAAATTCCATTCTGCTGCACAAAGTCCAGCATGACCTGAATTCGGGTGTTTTCAACTACCAGGAGAATGAGATCATCCAGCAGATCGTGCAGCACGACAGGGAGATGGCTCACTGTGCTCACAACGTCCAGGCTGCTGCCGCCGCCGCTGCCTCCACACCCACCCCGGTCATCTGGACCCCGCTGATCCAGGCCCCCCTCCAGGCTGCAGCAGCCACCACATCAGTGGCCATCGCCCTGACCCACCACCCCCGGCTCCCCACAGCCATCTTCCGTCCTCCTGTGTCCGTCCTGGGCTCCCTGGGGCAGCAATCCAATCAGACTCCCAGGCAGCTGAAAAGATTCCAGTCCCTAATCCCGTCGACCGGCCCCTCTGCCGTTGGCTCTCCCTCCAGTACTCCATCCCAGCTGCACACACCTGGAGCAGAAACCCCCTCGTCCTCTTCCTTCCACATCCAGCAGCTCGCAGGATTCTCAGCTGCCGCTGGCCTAGGCCAGTTCCAGGTGGGATCCCCTCCAGGTGGCTCAAGCCAGCCGGGTTTGAGCAGCACCTCCTCGGTGGGACTGAGCCAGTTCCAAAATGCACCTTCTGGATCACCCTTGGGTCCAGCTCAGCCCGTTCAGCAACAGCAGCAGCAACAGCAGCAGCAGCAGCCGCAACCAGCCCCTTCCAGCAGTGGATTTGGGCACTTCCAGCAAGCCACAACCAGCTCCCCATCGACATCCCTCACCCAGCTCTCATCAAACTCACCCCCCAGTCTTCTCAACCAGTTCCAGCCCACCACCAGACCACTGCAGGGGGGACAGTTACAGCAGCTCTCGGGCAGTGGGACTCTGGGGGGAATGAATCACTTCCAGCCCCCTCCTTCTTCCAACTCGCCGTCCTCCAGCCTAAGCCAGCTGGCACAGGCCTCAGGTGGGCCGTCCTCGGGCCTGTGCCAAACACATCCAAGTGCATTAGGATCTTTAACTGGAACGATAGCCCAGCTCCACCAAGAACGGCCTCCCTTTGCCTCCATGTCTCCACTACAACAGTCTGGCGTCGCCTCTCCCTGTTACACCCCTTCTGGCCTTAGTCCTCCCAGTCAGAGCCCAGTGGCAACAAGAACTTTCCAGAGTGGCCCTGCCGGGCCCACAGGCTCCCACGGCTCGCTGCTGCTGCCCCAGCCCGCCAGCCCTCCTCCACAGATCCTGCAGGCCAAGGGCGCGGCGCCCGTGCCGCCGGGACGGCTCAACCAGGACATCAAGCTGATTTCTGCTTCCCAGCCGTCTCTGCCCCAAGAGCTGGCGCAGACGCTGGGCCACAGTTCTCCTCATTCCTCTAGAGAATCTGTTTCCAGCTTCTCTCCTTTCCCTGGAGGAGGGACTGGACTTCTGGGGAAGCCTTGTAGCTCAGTCCCCGGGCGCGTGACTTTGCCGCGACAGATGTCCTCAGGTTCTTTGCCACACCCGCTGGTGTTCGGGGCCGGTGCTGCTCCTCTGACTGCTGGTGGGCGGAAAGAATCCATAGTGCTCACAGGGGATCTGGAGCCCGTCAGATCCAAACTGCCCTCCAATTTGTGAGGACTCCTCCCGAGAGCTGGTTGTGTCAGCCGTGCAATTCAGTTCCTGATTAGTTCATGAAGCGTTTTTTGGTTTTTTTTCCTTTCCTTCCCCCCCACTCCCAGCCCTGCTTTGTTTTCTCCATTTCTTTTGTTTAGGTTCAACTGTGGTTAGAAACAAAGAGAAAAACACATGGGAAAAAAAAAAAAAAAAAGAAGAAGATAACCAGGTATTCTTAGAGCTATAGATTTTTGGTCACTTGATTTTATAGAATATTTTAATAAATGGAACAAAAGGATATGAGCAAATTTAATCCAACGAGGTAATGCACAGACGAGGCATGTGCCTGAGCTGGAACATGTGAATGATCAGCCATAGAAGCCACCAAAAAAAAGGTTTTCCTGTTGAGACAAAGATCCGAGGTTGACGTGGGCTGTAGAAGGGGACATCAGGTCAGGTCTGTAGCTGGTGTTTTAGAGCAGCCCTGGTTGGCCTCAGCTGTGACCCTGGTCCACAGCACCTGGTGCTGGGGGTCATGGGTGGCCCACTGTGTGCACCAGAAGGTGTCCTTTCCTCCCATGTTCCCTCCTCTGCTCAGGTGGAAGAGGAAGCAAGAAGAGGGGGACTTTCATTTTTCCAGACCCCTCTAGAGATTTCCCAAGGGCTGAGTTTTGGTTTGGGCTCCACCTAAAGAAAATGAAGGTGACCAGGAGGTGGACAGGCCTCACTTCAGATTGTCTCTTTATTACTCCACCTATGCTTTGATGGGAACAAGGAGCAATCCCTTGTAAGTCACAAGGAAGGCAGTGATTATCTATCCCCTCTGTATTTTGGCCATGGATGTGGGCAGTGGGAGAAGTCCTGGCTCTGCCAGCACACCAGGCAGTGACCTCAGCCTGCAGAAAAGCCCAAACTTCAGCCTCTCCCTGGTTTGGAAAGTGTGTGTGCAAAGCAAGGGGAGGCATGGAGAAAGCAAGCACGTTAATCTTTCCCCTCTCATGTTACTGACTCAGTGTCCATGAGCAGACTGCTTTGAAGAGAGCTAGAAAAGGATTGAGAAGTGGGGTGCACTCACCCTTGCCCTCCTCCTCCTTAGCCCAGGGGAGTTTGAGCTTTGAGGCACTCAGGGTAATTCTGGTGCCCAGCCAAGGATCCTCCAGATTTGCAGCTCTGTTTTTACCATTCAAACCAGATTAGACCAGAGATCTGGCCAGCCATGGTCTGTGCTTCTCCCCTGCCTGGGGTCCGAAATCCTTTGTTTGATTTCACCAGCAATAAGAGCTGCACCTGATGGGCTTTGGTTTCACCCTGCAGCTGCAGCATCACTGGACACACCTGGGGCTCACCACACACCAGGCAGGCTCCTGGAGCTGGAGTTTTTGGGCTCCCCTGACTTAAGGCAGTCAGAGTGGGATGAGGACAGGGAGGGAGCGTTGGGTACAGCACTGGGAAGATACAGCCTTTACCTCTGGAGTGAATGTCTCCTTTTCTGTTACATTTATCCTTTCTCTGTTTTGGTTTTTCTTAGGCCAAGAGGTGTCTACACCTCACTGTAAGAGTCAGGTGCTCAACTTTTCTAACCCTTCTTAGAAACACGTCCAGCCTCCCTCTGTTTCCAGCTATCGTGGGGTCCCTCCAGCCCTCAGAGGGAAAGCAGGACTTCATGCAGCAGTGCCAAAAACTTACCATTATCCCAGTAACAATACAGGTCCCTCAAACTCCCTCTCTGACCTCCTCCCACCCCCAAAACACTGGCTGACAGTTGTTTTTTTATACCGAATTGTTTGCAAAACTTTTGACATGTGCCTGTATCTTGAATGTGGCTGCAGCATTCCTGGGCACTCCTGCTTCAACGTGCTTTGGTGGCTCAGAATTCAGATGTAATCAGCTTTGGTCTTCCTTAAAGGGTCAGGGGAACTCTAGAAATGTTTTTTCTACTAGCTACATACACCTATATATGTGTGAGTGTGTGTGGTGGGAGGGGTGCATGTGTGTGTGTGTGTGTGTGTGTGTTTGTATAGATTTTCTATATCTATCTATATATACACACATGCTTTTATATATATATAGTATAGTTATACACATATGTAGTCTATTTATGCACACATGTAAGCACACACACACACACATATATTTATATATATATATATATCCTAGTTTTAAAATACATGTCAATTTTGACCCTCCTGTAGGACTGATTGGCAGGTGATAATTATAATCTATAGATCCTGCTTTTCCAAATATGTACAGGTTCATCTTGAAATAGGAATTGAAGCAGACTCACAGACCCTCTCATATTTTCAGATGTATGAGGCAGTTCCTAGAAGGAAGACTCACAATATCCTTCTCAGTTTTCTCTTTGGTTTAGCAAACTTTTTCCCCCGTGTGCTGGAGGGCCCCTAGAACGAGCATCTCGAGAGGTTGGGAGCTGAGTTTGGGTCTGGGGTGGGAAAGCAGGGGGAAGGTCTCCAGCCCAGCAATGCCCAGCCCTCCTGGATGACTGTCCTGTGACTGCTGCACTGGTACTTGAATTGCCCAGCCCTGGGGACACTCAGACAGGCAGGGGGCACAGGAGCCCCCCGGGGCTGGCTCTGGTAGGTGTGTGTTCCATCCATCACTGCTGAACATCTTCCTTTGCTTTGGTTTTCACGGGGATCTTGTTTGGTTTCCCGTTCTTAGCAGTGCAGTAGCCAATATTGAGTTATTCCGACTGGACCTCAGTCAACACTAGGCTTGTCTCAGTAGGTGGAACTATATTTATTATTATTATTATTATTATTATTATTATTATTATTATTTTGTTTTCTTCTGGGGGGAAGGGAGGGAAGAGTTCTAGGGGTGGGGTTTGCAATATAAAACACACAATAAAAACCTTAGTAAATAAAAACATGAAAAACCCATCCCTCTGACTTGCTGTCTGCTTTAAGTGGAGAACTTCAGGCAGTGTTTAAACTTCAGGCAGGTTTAAAGAAGAAAAGTCCTTCGGGTGACATTTCAGTCCTTTGCCTCCCTTATGCCTCTGCTATCCCCATGTCTTTAGAGCTTTAGCAGAGTGTTCAGCTCCTCACCTTCTCATCTGAAGTCTGTATTGAGCCACTGCCAGTAGAAGTGTAAAACTTCTGCCTACACTTGAGTTTTTAACAGTTCAAGAGGGAAATGTGGTAGTTGTTTTGCAGATGTGTGTGCGAAATCCTTCACATTAGTGGCAGACTGGCTGACTGTGGGATCCTTGGAGAAGGGCCTAAGGAGCAGGATACAGATGTGAACAGCCTGGAGTAGGGACTGTCACAGAAAACAAAGCAGAGAGGAAGGAAGCAGCTGTGTCCAGGTCTCAGACTAAGCTGGATGGTGCTGCCAAGATCAGGAGCTCATTGTTTAAGAAGGTAAATCTTGCCTCAGCTCTCAGCTTTCATTTCACTCCTGCAGTGCCCTCTCGGTGTCTGTGTCCAGACCCACTCTGGGAAGTGATTCCTGCTCGGTCAGTTGTCCTGGAGTTTCTGTGAGGAAAGTTCAGGCACTGAAAGGTTTGTTTTGCCTTTCAAAATGAATTTCTGTGCCCGACTTTTTTATTTTACATGCCATTACTATCACAGAGGGAACGGGTTGGAAGTCCTGCCCAATCCAAAATTTCTTTTAAAATTGTATTTCAGAGAAGATTTGTAAACTTTCAGGTTGAAATAGAACAAACTCCAAGTTTTGAGCTCCTAAACTTCCCAGTGAAACCTTCCTTTTGTTCCCCATGACCAGGTTTTGTTCTCCAAGCAGGGTTCAAGGCGCAGCCCCACTGCCAGGAGCTGCAGTAGGATGGGCAGGACCACCTCAGGAGGATCTCATGCCCTTCCTGAGGGCACAGCAGAGCACAGGAACAGCCTGAGGCCCTCATGGCAAACATGGTACTGGAGGAACCAGTGACACATCTGGAGTCTGGTCTGTATCTTTCCCAAAGCATTTCAACACCTGTGGCCAAGTCACTGCTCTGGGCCATTGTGGATCAGGGTGGCAGTGACAGCTTTTCCCTGACCAGAGAAAAGCCCTGGCTGCACCCTCTGCAGGACCTGGAGGAAGCCCCATCTGGTGTAGAAAAGCACACCTGGAAAGGCTTGGCTGGTCTAGCAGGTGTTGGTGCCTCCTTGTCTTACTGGAAAGAACAAAGACCACACTGGGATTTCATGATCCAGCTGTCAGGAAAAGACTCCTTACACACCAGAGCTAAGTCACTGCCCTTCAACAGCACTGTTTCTCCACTCCCTCATCACCACCACCTGCCCTGCAGTGCCTTGAGAAGACCCTGGGGTGGGGCTCAGAGTAGGTAAAAGGCAGGATCACCAGCTCTTGTGATTGCTCCCTCTGCCCAGTTGTAGTTTGGCCAGGGCTGTTGATGGGAATTTGAGCCTTGTCTTGGGAAACTCCTGGACTGGCTGCCCACCCCACTCACCCTCCCCCCAGAGAGCAGGGAACAGTCTCTGTTTTTGGGAGAGAGGCACGAGCTTTCAGAGTCACTTTCTGGACCCTGTGAGAGATTTTGGGGTGTTGGACACAACAGAACAGACAAATTCCTGGCAATGCTTTTCTGTAATCACTGGGATTATCTGGTCCCTGCACCAGCCAGCCTTGGACAGGAAGGAGGGTGATGCCAGAGCTGCAGGGAGAAGGAGGCTGAGCCCTTGGAAATGAGGGGTTTCTGCCTCCTTGCAGCCTCACTGAGCTGTTGGGGGTGAGGCTCATGGAGGACTGTGTGGGCAGCAGCCTGGCAGGACCCTGAGCGTTGTTCTCCAGCCACAGCCACCCTAAGACAGACCCTGCAACACTCCTGCTGTGTCCAAGAAAGCCTCACACTGGGGATGGGGATGTGCAGGCCCTGGCTGAGTCCTTTTTTTTAATCTTCTCTGCAAATTCAGGGGTCTTGTAGCCCTGGGCACAGGACTGGTGAGCTCAGATGAGTCAGCTGGTACCCTACAAGGCACTCCCCTGAATACCCAGAAAGAAAAAGGATTTGCACCTTCTTCCTCCTTGCTAGCCATTGGTAGATTAGAAACCACCACTTTAAAGAAATTAATACATCATAGTATAGTGTATCTTTTATTTCAAATGGAGAAAACCAGACACCACTGACAGCTGTGACTCCACCCAGCCTCAGGGCCAAGCTCATACCTGCCACCCAAGGCACTGCTCTGACAGTGGGACACGAGCTGCAAACCATGAGCTGTCCCTGTTGTTTTGGGGGCTGTGGAAGATGTGCACGAGGTGATGCCCCACTCATGGTCAAACCACAGTGTGTGAAAGCCAAGGAGGGAGTTGCTGCAGGGCTGGGACAGCCTGGGCAGGGTCACCCACTTCTGCCCCTCTACTTGCATACAGAGCAGGAGGAAGCGGGGTCCAGGCAGAGAGGTGACATCTCACTGCTCATACCCCTGAAAGACTTCCCCAACACCTTGGGAATACCCTGCTCCAGAGCTGGAGCAGGTCACCCACCTGAGCTGCTCTGCAGCCACTCCCTGCCACACTGCAGAGGGCACAAGTGGCCCCAAAACCTCCCCGTGGGACAGGACACACGGCGAAGAGGGAGGGCACAGAATGTTCCTTTCCTCAGGTGGAGGGGTGGGCAGAAACCTTTGCAGCCCAGCCCATCTCTGCCAGCAGTCTGTACCTCCCTGGGACAGGGGTACACAACTGGAATACAGAGCCCAGGGGAGACACCAAGGGGAGAGCAACTCCTGCAGCCCAGGGAGGGAGAGGAGAGGGGCCAGGATTGGCTTCTCGACAGTGCTGGGGAATCTGCTTGTGCTGAAAGGCGCACCAGGAGCTTCTGCTTCCCATGGGAAGGGAGCTGGAGGCAGAGCTGTCACCAGCGTGGGCCCAGCACCTGATGAGGCAGGATCCTTCCCTGTGGAGGTGATTCTCCCTGCCCAGCACTGGTGGGCAGCAGCCACATCCCCAGGCCCTGAGAGGTTCAGCTGGGACATCAGCACCATGTGAGTCTGTACCTGCCTGTCTCTGCTCCCAGCAGTCCCCTCTATGGGTAGGCAGGGTGTCTCCAAACCCATCCCCTCACTGCCTGATTTCTCCCTGAGGGAAGAAAGGTAAGGGCCTGAATTTTAACACAGTTTATGCACTTTGGTTTTGTCACATCATTTTGCAGCAGCCTCAGACATTCTGTCCCACTAATTCCGGCACACCTTTGCCTAAGCCCCACTTTGACTTTAGGCTCTGATTTTAATGGAACTGAATATGGTGCCATCTACTCTGGCAAATTAGGGGAAGGAAATCCTGACTTGGTTCTGCCATTTACAGAGGCAGAAAAAGAGACTGATTTTCTTTTAAGCAGCGTTGCAACCCAGCTGCCTCCAGCTTCCAGCTGACCCCAATCACGGCAGCCACTGTCCTGATCAAGTCCTAAAAGGAGGCACCTGATTAGAAAAGACATTGACTGAAGTCTCTCAGAAGAGGAAGGTGCTCTTTTGTTTCAAGGCAGGAGACGCAGCAGTTTCTGAGGTCAGTATGAGCGCTCTAGCCGGGCCTTTTGTAGGAATTCCACTCGTGGCCTGGGCCCTGCAGGGCCCTGCTCACCGGGAAGGGGGTGGCAGCACCTGGAGCTGTCCCGCAGTGCCAGGCAAGGAAGGCTTTAACAGCATCTCCCAGTGCCACGTGTCCCAGCGCCTTCCCCTCTCTGGGAAGCCGCTCTCCCTGACTGCGCTGCAAATTAGAGAGCCCTTCAGGGTCGTTTTCTCCCTCTTCCCTCTTATTTTGTGTTTTTATACGCAGCTTTGTTCGGCTGTGATGGAAATGGCCTGGGCTCGCCCACACCCGCTGGCACAGCCTCTCCAGAGGAGCACACGTGCTGTCCCCTGCTGTCCCCTGCTGTCCCATCCAGCCCCGTCGGGCCCTGGGGGTGCCCCGTGGCTCTCAGGTGTCCTGTCCACCCTCTGAGCCGAAGGGTCAGCTCCGGCCACGTGTGTGTCCGTCCCTCATGTCTGGGGGTACCTTGTCCTTTTTGGCTTCACCACCTTTCCTGCACTCCCAGCCCCACTTTCCCAGCACTGGCTGCACCAGTATGGTTTCTTCCTTTTTTTCCCAGCTGGGAAGAACCACCCCAGTAATCTGTGCTGGTGCCCGGAGCTGGGCAAGGGAGGGCAGCAAATGCCAGGGGGATCCAGGAGGGAATGCAGCCATGGAAGCCCCTCTGAAGCACCTCCTCGTGCCTATAGCCTGGTCTCCAGAGCATGGGGATGCTGTGAGGGCTACGTGGCCCTTCAGAAGGGGATAGAGACAGCTGTAGGACCTCTAGCCTGGTCTCCAGAGCATGGGGATGCTGCGCGGGCTACGTGGCCCTTCAGAAGGGGATGGAGAAATCTGTAGGAGCAGGAGCAGCCAGAGGGGGATGAAAGGGGGAGGGCAGGATATGGTCCAGCTGCTGGAGGGATGCAGCTCCTAGGGCTTGGCAGGGGGGCTCTTCCTGGGGTACAGCAGTGACACCCCACACAGGATAACACAGGGACAGCCCTGGAGGCTCGGGGGTGCTGGGAGAGGGTTTATGGGTGCCACCATATGGGAGCGATGGGGAGCCCCTGGGAAGGTTTCCCTGGCAGCCGCTCCCTGCCCATGCCTCAGTGCCCTTCTCCGGTGAGAGGGATTTCTTGTTGCCAGGCTCCACATGCTGGCGGCAGACAGATTGATGGGAGCAGTGCGGGGGAGCGGGGATGTGCCTGATAAAGCAGCAGCTGCCAGGGAAACCCCTGTGCGGGAGGGAAGCGCCGGCCCCGCCATCCTCCGCAGCGCAGGCAGGGACGGAGAGGATGCCGTTCCCATGGCGACGGTGCCCGCGGAGGAGAGATGGGCTCCCGTGTTTTCCTCACGTACAGGGATGCCAGGATCCGGGAGGATGCTGTCGGGAACGCGGCCATCCCTGGTATCCCTGTTCCACCGAGGAATCCCCTCCCCGGGCTCTCCCCTGGTCGGGGCACAGGGCGTGGGTCTGATCACCAACCTTTGTCCTGCAGCCCCGCCGGGCGGTGCCCGGTGTTGTCCCCACCCCAGTCCCTCTGTCCTGCTGCAGGATGGGGCCTGGGGGGCGGCCTTGGCAGCAGCCTCGTGCCCCCTGTGAAAGGGTCCTGAGGGGGTCTGACCTCAGGGCAGGGTTATCCAACACCTGCCCCTGGATGCTCCAGCCCTGTCAGGACCTGCCAGCCAGGGACTGTCACTGAGGTCACTATAATAGGGTTTCTCTTTCTTTTCCTCTCAGGTTTGCAGCCCAGGACTGAAGGCCCCACTTCATCTCCAGGGGAAGATGAAACTATAGGGGTGGAGGCACTGACAGCCAGCCCACGATGAAAGAGTGGAGAAAGGGACACAGTAAAGCCTCTGCCTGTGGCAGTCCAGCCTTCCCTTGCCTGCTGAGGGTGAGTCCTGCTGGTTTGGATTAAGTTAATGTGTGATGATTTTATTGCTACATCTCTCCATGTCTTGTTTAATTCTCCCAGCCTTCACAGCGATGGGGCTGCTGCAGGATGTTGTAACCAGGTGTGTCTGGGCAGGGGATGGGGCTTTGCAGCTGCTTGAGCAGCACCACCTCTTGTTTCCAAGGCTGGTGCCACTGGTGCAGCTGTGTGTTAAAAACAGGCTGTGCTTAAACTGGCCCCACTGTGGGCAGAGCACCCTTGGCAGGGTGAGGGTGGGATGTCCTGAGGCAGCCTGGTTGGGGAACAGGATTTCCTCCTGAGAAATTACCAAGGAAAATCAGCTTTTGCTCAAAGTGGGAGCCAGCTGACATGGACAGTGTGCCTTCAGAGAGAGAGGGCTGGAGGAAAGGCAGTGTATGCTGGAAGAAGGCTGGAAAACAGGAGCTGAAATTGGGAAGCAACTGGGAAAAGTTGATTCTTGGTTACCAAAGGAGAGGGAATAGGTTATTGTCCTAGTGCAGCTGCTTCCAGCCCTGTGCAGGGTCAGAGAGTCTCAGCTGGTGGAGGATATGTTTCCCCACAGCAAGGGGGTCCAACAGCATTCCAAATAGGCTGAAGGGTTTTTTTGCTTCCCCCTTCTTGGATTTTAGTCGGTCTCCCTGGCATTCTATGGCATTCAGGCTTTTCCTGCCTTTTCACAATGCTGGATCTGGGGATGTTTTCCACTCTTTCAGTTTTATGTGCATCGTCTCATAGCCACTTTTCCACATTGTGCCTGCCAAGGACTGACTTTCCTTTTCCAAACCCACCAGTCCTGCTGTTCCCTCTGCCCTGTCAGCCCTGCATGTTTGCTGGGATGTCTGTCCCCTGGATTTCCAGGGGGCAGCACTCTGGAGAGCTGGCAAGCTCTTCTGGAGCCAGGAATTTTGCCATGTCTGCTTTTGGAAGGTTCTAGAGAGCCACTCTGCAGCTCAAAGCTTGGCTTCTAAGATCCCACAGCTGATACTGTGTAGTGAGGGGAGATGTGTAACCTGGCTGAAGTCTGTGTTGGGCTGGGGGAGCCCTGATCCCTCAGAAACAGGCTGGGAGAGCTGGGGGTGTTCACTTGGAGGAGAGAAGGCTCCAGGGAGACCTGAGAGCCCCTTCCAGAGCCTAAAGGGGCTCCAGGAGAGCTGGAGAGGGACTTGGGACAAGGGATGGAGGGACAGGACAAGGGGGAATGACTTCCCACTGCCAGAGGGCAGGGTTAGATGGGATATTGGGAAGGAATTGTTGGCTGTGAGGGTGGGCAGGCCCTGGCCCAGGTTGCCCAGGGAAGCTGTGGCTGCCCCATCCCTGGCAGGGTTGAAGGCCAGGCTGGGCAGGGCTTGGAGCAACCTGGGCTAGTGGAAGGTGTCCCTGCCCATGGCAGAGGTTGGAATGGGATGAGCTTTAAGGACCCTTCCATCCAGACCATTCTGGGATCCTACGAAGAGTTGTAATGATTTAGTATTTTTGGCAAAGGCTGCTGAGTTACATCGTGTTGAGCCCCTGAAGGATTGCTTTTATTGAGATGACTTTGGTTTAAATCCAGTCTCATTTCATGTGGAGATGGATGACTGTTCTTAATGGGAAAAGGCCTGCAAGTGTTGCCCCAGTTTATTGCAGGCGTTTGAGGGAGCCCCTTCCTTCTGTGCTGGGAGCGGGAGCGCTGGCAGGGAAAGCCACAGCCAGGCAGGGAACAGCCGTCATTTGCAGCAGCGCTAACGTGAGGCTCCTTAGCACAGTCATTCCCTTCCAGGCGGCTGCAGCTCCTCTACCAGCGAGTCACCGCTGCCATCTGGTGTCCCCGAGCTGTGTCACAGCCTGTTCCAGTCACTGCAGGTGTGAACTGCCACCTGCCTTCCAACAGCCAAACCCAGCCCTTTGTCAGCTGGAGGGACGGGCAGAGCAGTGCAGGGACTTCCCTGCACTGGCCAGCGAGAAATGCTCCCTTTGTGCCACAGACCCTGGAGCACCAGTGTGATGAGGAGCAGCTGAGGGGGCTCAGCCTGGAGAAAAGGAGGCTCGGGGGGGACATTGTGGCTCTTTGCAACTTCTGGATGGGAGGGTGGAGCCGGAGGGGTCGGGCTCTGCTCCCAGGGAACAAGGGACAGGAAGAGAGAACATTCTCTTAAGCTGTGCCAGGGGAGGGTCAGGTTGGACATCAGGAGAATTTCTTCCTGGAAAGGGCTGTCAGGCATTGGAAGGGGCTCCAACCCAGGGAGGTTTGGAGTGCCCACCTCTGGAGGTGCCCAAGGAATGACTGGATGTGGCACTCAGTGCCCTGGGCTGGGTGACAAGGTGGGAATGGGGCACAGGGTGGACTCGGTGACCTGGGGGGGCTTTTCCAGCCTATCAGACTGCGTGAATCCCAGACTGCTTTGGGTTGGAAGGGACCTTAAAGCTCATCTCATTCCAGCCCTTCCACTATCCCAGGTTGCTCCGAGCTCGAGGTCAGTAAATAGAGGGCAGGGTTTTCAAGCTGCCCGTCTGTATCGTGGCTGTGCCTTGGGACACTCTACTTGCTGACCACCACCTTTGCTCCCCATTTCTCCTCCCCTGGACAGATGGAGGTGCATGGCTGTGACATCCCTGCCCAGCTGCGGGTCCTGGTGTCTCTTCAGGAGGATTTGGGGGTCCCGCCCCACCCATTGCTGTGGGTGCACCATTTCATGAGCAACAGAGGGGTCTGATGAACAAAACGGGGAGCAGGGGGTGCAAAACCTGCAGCAGCATTTTCCTGTTTGCAGGGGTCAGGATGGTGCTCCAAGGGACACGAGGAGCTGGGAAAGGGGCTGAGGACCAGTGTGAGTCTCCAGGATGAGAGAAAGGCTGGAGTCAGCATGAGTGGACCAACAAGGGTATCAGCTACTGCACTTCAAAAGTGCTCTATTCCATTATTATAGTATTATTTTCCATGATTTACCAGTTTACTAAGGCTACTAAATGTACTTTCAGTGATTTGAACCCCTTCCTTCCCTGCCTGCTTCTTAAAAGGTGGTATTTTTACCATGGAGCTTTGAAATAGAAGGATGACAGAACGATGTGACATGCTCAGTGTCTGTACAAAGATTGAGGGAGAATAACAATTTTCCTCTTCTGTCTCTGGAGGACAAAACCTACCAACCCACAGCAAAAAAAAAAAAAAAGGAGGCAAGTAAAATTCCAAAGCTGGTCCTTGTACTGATTAGGAATAATTAAACAAACTCTCCAAGCAGCCCAGAATTTGATTGGATTAAAAAAAGTGTATTGGATGTCCAATACCAAATAATAAACATGAAGTTATTAAAAAAAGCCATAGAGGATACAGCAAATACTACAGGAAAGCAAAAAAATGGTACAGAAAGGTCGACGTCTACAGCAGCCTCGAAATTATTCTACATGAGAATCATAAAACAAGATACAGGTTTGGTTCTTTTTCCCCAAATGTCTGAGGGAAGCTGTCACTCAACAGCTGGACTATGACACTACAAGGATACACAATGTTCCAAATTTAAAATCACAGGATATGGAAGAAAATGTAGCATTAAAATGTGAAAAAGTGCAATACAGATTGTACACTGAATTGAATAAATGTTTTTTTTCTTTTTTCTTTTTTTTTTTCAGCTTAACCTTAAAAAACCAACTTTGAACAGTTGTTTTATCATTAAAAATATTCCCCCTCCCCAAATTCAATGACAATATTAACATTCATGGTGTTATACATAAGGAATATTCACAAAGACCCCCAGCCAGGAATAGTGTGTATGTAGGATGGTGTTTCTTTGGGTAAAAAATAGGCAAAGGAAAAGGTTCACACCTGCCTTTCAGGCCAGGGTGTGCATTTTATTCTTTAAATACATATTCTGTAGCTTATTTTGCCCTGAATTGTACTGATTAAAAGTCCAAACATCAATTATCCAGGTGGCCCACAGTGCCTCAACTAATTTGATTCCCTTCCCTCCCTCCCTCCAATAATAAATAAATGCAGGAAATGTCCCAGAAATGACAACACGGAGTCCAGGAGAAGAAAGGCAGTGATGCTGCAGCACCAGCCCTGCTCTCCTGGGTGATTCTGTGGCTCTCCCCTCTCCTGGAGACAGGGATGGGACCTTCAGCTTCGGCTCAGTGGGGAACACAAAGGAAAGGAAGCAGAGTTCCTGTTTGTTACTGAAACTGGAGCAGTCACAGCATCTTCCCCGGTGTTCCCACAGCCCCAGCCCTGGCAGGGGCTCAGCAGGGCCCGCGAGCACCTGAACTGGCACTTCCCCAGGAGCCCAAACCCCAGCAGGAACTGAGTCCCCTCTGAAGCACCAGGAAGTTGGAGCTTCCTTCTGTCCTACCAGTGAAATTGCACACGAGTTCTTCAGGCAGCTGGGGCTGGGTTTTCTTATCTGACTGAGCTACAGCCGTTCTCCAGCTGCTCCTCCTCGCAGGGAAGGGCAGAGCCAGGCAACCACACACAGAGAACAGGAAACCCCTTGTCCTTCCCTTTTACCTGCCCTTCCTTTGCAGACAGATCTGTGAACAGCACCTGAGTCACTAATACTGTTTTTCTTTTTCCATGGTTTTCCCAAGTGTAAAAAAATACATTTTTGCCTTGTTCCTGTCTCTGGGGATCCTCCAGAGCAGGACCTTGTTTGAATGGCCTGGGATGGAGACACTGCACTGGGGCTGGACGTGCTGCTGCAGGACCTGTGGGCAGGGAGTGTTCCCACAGGCAGGATCTGGGATGGGATGGGATGGAAGATGCCACAGCTCTCCCATTCTGGGAGCCCAGGGAGCTCCACCCCAGCCCTGGGGCCCGTGCTGAGCTCTCACTCTGCACTTGCAAGGTTCATGATGCATCTTTACCAACAACAAAACAGTTGCCAAAATAAGCTGCATGTAGTGTCATCTAAACATAAGGAACCCTAATTTACAGGAGGAAATTCTCGCAATGTTTCTAAATGAGATCTCACTGCAGTTCAGTGACCAGGGACACAGTTATGCTGAAGGGACAAGGAAGGACGTTACAGAAGATGCTTCATGTTCTTCAGTCTTCCCAGTCACTGGAGAAAGACAGGAAAACAACAAGAATGACCCCTCCCCCGGGACCCCCTCCCCTTCCCCAGCTACTTTTCCCCCCACTCAAAATATTGAAACTGCACAAAAAGCGACAAACAAGCCTTTCAAATTACATTTCAATTCAAACAGACTGGTAATCTCACAGTGATGAGAGGAGAAAGTCAGGCTTTTAATAATTATAATATAAAAATAATAAAAAAAGCTTACAAAGAGCAGTGCAGCATTCCAAAAGGCCATGGATTAACTGCCAGAAGGGGACGTAATTATACGCAGAATAAAAAACGAAAACAGAACAACCCACACTGGCAATGAACTTCCATACACAATAGAACAAGCAGTCAAACCTCAGCCTAGGCTGGGGAAAACAACAGTTTCTCCCTTTTTTTTTTTTTTTAATTACAATATTTTTTTTCTTTTTATAAAAAAAGATAAAATAAAAACACAAATAAAATTGTACATAAATGCCAATGTCCAACACTGAAAAGGCAGGGCAATCACACCACTGAGACAAAACCTGACCAGAACAAAACTAACGGCGAGCCCGTTTGCTTTCCTTGTGTCTGGAGTCCAGCCTGGTGTGTCCCATCCTGCACAGGGGCTGCAATTCGCTCCGCCGTGACTTCACTGCAGGACGGGGACACGCAGGTCCCCTCTGGTTGGTTCCTCTCCTTCCCACGTTGCTCTCATGTGCTGTCCCTCTTTCTGGTTTGTTTTTTTTTTTTCTCTTTTTTACCTTTTTTTTGTTTCCTCTGTACAATTCCTTGTGTTCCAAGGCTGAGTCCCAAGCCTTGCGGGGCGGTTTGGAGTCATGTCCTGTGGAGGTGGTCACGCCGTGGTGATGGCATTGAGGTCCTTCATGAGTCCTTCCAGGTGGGCCATCTCTTTGGTCAGCTCATCCGGCTCGTAGGTCTGGGGAGAGGGAGAGGGTCACTGACAGGGGCCTGGGCCCTCTTCAGGGAGGGACAGGACAGGAAACATGTGGGCTGACTCAGGAATAACCACAAGTGGATTTATCCACAGTTACAAGAATTAGTAACTTAAAACAACAGTCTGAGGAGTGGCCTGGCTCTGTGTCAGGGGAGGTTTAGGGTGGATCTCAGGGAAAGCTTCTTCCCCCAGAGGGTGGTTGGGCACTGACCAGGCTCCCCAGGGCAGTGGGCACGGCCCCAAGGCTGCCAGAGCTCCAGGAGGGTTTGGACAGCAGGGTGGGAGTGTTGGGGTGTCCTGGGCAGGGCCTGGAGTTGGAGCTGATGATCCTTGTGGGTCCCTTCCAACTCAGGCCATTCTATTCTATGATTTGATTTTCAGTGCAGCTCTTTGGGCTGTTGTGATTCAGAGTTCCCCTGACTAAAACACAATCAGCTGATCTGTTTTCCTTGTCTCAATCCCTGTCTGAAGGAACAGCTACCTCTGAACCAGAGCAGGAAGTTCAGAAAATCTTCCCAGCCTTGGAGAAAAGGGGGAAGGAATCACTTCAGCAAGAGTGTTTTGAGAATCACCACCCTCACTCAATCAGAGTCTCAGCTCCGAGGTCCAGTTCCAGCTGTACTGGTGAGCCACCCCCCAGGACCAGTCCTGTGTGCAGACACACACCACACACCAGGGCATCTCCAGACCTTTTCAGACCAAGTCCTGCCCAGTTCTGGGCAGTTTTCAACCCTGACCCAGCACTCACTTCCTTTCCTTCCAGAGACAAACCTCCCTCATTTAAATAGCAATGAGCTTCCAGTTTACCAAATATCTGGACTGTGCCAGGAAAGTCATCCCTGTCCTGGGTCCAACACATTATCTGCCAACTACTGACAATGACCAACAGCAGCTGAAAGTAAACTCACTCCTACAGGCTCTCATAAAAACCAGAATTAATTCAAATCACTACCTAACCCTAAACCCCATAATTCAACTCATAATTTAATTTTTTTTTTTAAATTACTTGAACTAGCAATTTAATTTAAATAATTAAATTTAACTAGTGTTTAGTGCCCTGACTCTACCTTGTACAAATTTATTAGTGAAAAAATGTATGAGTGGCTCTATTTAAATACTGCCAATTTGTTGATGGATAAACTAATGAGTATGGGTTTGGTACTGACCAAGCAAGACAAATAAAGGAGGAGTGACATCTAGACAGAAGGACAAAAGGGCACCAGATCAACTTTCCAGACCAGCACATGCAGAAATACAATCAAGAGGGTGACAAATGGAAAGGACAATGAGGGAAAACAAGTAAAATAAATTCAAAATAAGCACTTCCTGTACAAGTGATCCAGCCTTTGTGATACTAAAGACAGTATCTGATTCCAGTGATCCAGGAGCTGCTGGAGTAACTTCCTGGCTTGCAGTTTGAAAGGAGAACAGCTCTTCCAGTGCCTCCCACCCAGAACACCCTCACTCCTGAACAGCTGCTCCCAAAGCAGCCCAGCAGCTGGTTGCACCTCTCCCTGAAGCCAGAACACTTCCACAGCAGAATCTACAGACACACTGGGGACCATGGCTGGACACACTCTGGCACTAATGCCAAAGGCTCCCTGTGCAGTGACACTGGGAATGCCCTGCAGCAGCAGCACCGTAACAGGACCCTGCCCTGTGCTTCTCCTACATTTTTTATATGGATTCACAGGGAATGGAGGTGCTCGAAGTCTGGAGCCTCATGACCCTCTGCCTTTGGAAGCATCAATGCAGAATTCCTGACATTCCCAAGCATGACACAAAGAAGGAGAGAGCCCCCCCCGAGCACTGCCGAGGCCAGGCCTGGCAGTGGGAGTACCTACGCTTTCCGAGTCCTCCAGCATGCGGGTGGTCTCCTGCACGTCGGGGGCACTGGGAACCACCACGGGCATGGGAGGGCGAGTCCTTCCCAAAGTGCCGATGGACGCCGTCTTCACCGAGTGAACTGGGTGGGTGGGAGCTGGAAATCAATGGGCACAGTCAGGGAACTGGTGCTCGGGCTGGTTCAGAAAGCTCTTGACAGGAGGAGAACAAGGACAGGGGGAATGGCCTTAAAGTGAAGGAGGGCATGTTAGATGGGATATTGGAAGGAATCCTTCCCTGGGAGGGTGGGCAGGCCCTGGCACGGGGTGCCCAGAGAAGCTGTGGCTGCCCCAGCCCTGGAAGTGCCCAAGGCCAGGTTGGACGGGGCTTGGAGCAACCTGGGATAGTGGAAGGTGTCCCTGCCCTTGGCAGGGGGTGGGACTGGATGGGCTTTAAGGTCCTTCCAACCCAAACCAGTCTGGGATTCTCTGATGAAGGAAGATGGCATCAGAGGAAAATGAACACTTAAATTCTGGAACGTTGAATCTGAATTTTTGTGTAATTTATGTACAAGAAAAGGCCTTGAAAATGACACCAATAAAGTTCACTGACACATCTCCTTTGATGCCCAACTCCACTCCCCGCCCCCCAAGGACCTTCCTCGTTAAAACCTCCCTTTTTTGGCAGTGGTGCTGCCCGTCCCCCTCACCTTGCTGGGTCAGCAGGGGCGTGCTGGGCAGGGCAGGGTCGTAGGAGGGCCCGGCCGGGGGCACGGCGGGCACGGCGAAGCTCTTGAGCGGGTGGGACGGGCGGACGTGGGCGGTGGGGAGGCCCTGGGCAGGGTCCTCCTCCTGGGCACTGCCCAGGTAGGAGCCCGTGGAGCCCTCGGTGTCCTGGTGGTCAGTGCCCGGCGGGGCCGAGGGCGCCGGCAGCGTGTCCGTGCTGGGCGTGTTCCGGACCGACTCTGCAACACAAGCAGGGGTTACTGCGGGCCCAGAACGGCCGCTGGGCACGGGCAGGCACGGCGGGCACACGGGAAGCACCTCCTGCAGGCTCACTGCCACATCCTCCACGGGGAACTCGGACACAACAACCCCAGCTCTGTGCACTGGCCTGTGTTACGAAGGAGGCTGTCCAGGAACACAATAAGCTGAGAACTGAAGGATTCCACATCTCCAGCAATACCGAATCAGCTCTGCACCTGCACTGACTGACTACAGCTCCATGTGGTTAAGGCCTCAGATACACAGCACAGAACACAAACCTTCATTCTCCTCCTACCCTTGAGCACCTTCCAGCGCTGGCATTTTTAACCAAATGTTAATTTAAGGTACACACCAAGCACTAGTGCACACACAAGAGCCCAAGTGTTTTCTGAGATAGGCTTGAAATCCATTTACTTAGAATCACAGAATGATTTGGGTTGGAAGGGATCTTAAAGATCATTTAATTACAGCCCCAGCCATGGGCAGGGACACCTTCCACTAGCCCAGGTTGCCCCAAGCCCTGTCCAGCCTGGCCTTGGACACTTCCAGGGATGGGGCAGGCACAGCTTCTCTGGGTAACCTGTGCCAGGGCCTGCCCATCCTCACAGGGAAGACTTTCTTCCTAAGAATTTCTTCCTACTTGCTGAAAGCTCCCAGGCTTCATGTGTTTGCAGCAGGCTCCACACTGACCCGAGGGAACAGCGAGATGGTATCTTACATTTAGGGCTCCCTACCTGGAGCACAGGCAGGGAAGGATCTGGATTGTGGGAGCTGCCACTTCACTGGTATAAACCTCTGCCTCTCACTTACTGCCTCCCTGTATCCTTGCAGCCTCAGGAATTGCTCTCATAAGGAAATAATACTTTTGGCTGTGACACCTTAAAACACTGACCTTAAACTACAGAGGTTCAGCATTCACTCCATCTCAACATTTTACCCACGTGCAATTTGGCAACGGTGTGGCTTGGGAATTCTTCAGAGCATTGGAGACACTGCAAGGAGTGTTGCAATTGATTGTGCTTCAAGCCTGTAAATGCTGCATGGAAATCACCCCCATTTTCTGTGTCCCTCAGGAAGACTAACAAATGTCAGCTCTCAGCAGCCAAGTCCAGGCTCTTCTCCTCTCTTGATTTTAAATGGTACTAATTAGGGGAAAAGTTATCACATGAAACAGCTCAGATTTAATCTGATGTTTCAGGGCTCAGGCTGAAGGCTTTAGCATAAGGAATCCTCCTGTTTGTAGCTGTGTATAAAACATGGAGCCTTCTTTTCCAAGGCCACCATCACATATCTCAGGGATCTACACAAGAAAGCTCAACCTTCCCAGCATTGTGCCTGCACTGACTCCCACCCCTCATGAACAGCACGGTGGGACTGACCGAGTTTCAGCCTTTGGTTTCCACATGTTCCACTCGTGGTTCCATTAAAGCAACGTGTGCCTGGTGGTTTGTGTCTCACCTGTGGAACTGGCCCTGTCTGAGTGGGACATGGCCGTGCCCAGGGGCCAGGGGCTGGGCTGGTGGTGGAGGTAGCTGCGGGTTGGAGAGGCGAGGCTGCCGGAGTGGAAATGGTGGTGGGGGTTATCGAGTGAATGGATGGGATGAGCACTAATCACAGCTGTGGATGAACACAAGACAGAAAAACACTTAACACACACACAGTGCTCTGCACTGAAAGGCACCACACCCCTCCCTTCCCCACACAGCCACTCAGCAGGGGAGCAGATCCACCTCAAACTCCTGCCTTACCAGACCTAAATCATGCACAGGACAAAAACATCCCATAATTACAGGTCAAATTTGGAGCAGCACCACCAACACAATGCACACCAGGAGGCCCTGTTTGATTTCAAGAAAGAGAAAAGTTCTGATGAAGAATAAAGAGAATACAGATCTATTATCCACATATAGTATACTGAGAGTATGTGGTGTGTTACAAAAGAAACAGCCCTTTGCATCTTGATATCCTTCCAGGATTTTTGTATTCCAGTAGTCAAAGAAGGGGCTAACTCGGTACACACCATTACTGCACATTAGCTAGAATGGAAGAGACTGAATCATCCTAATCTAGTACCTGAGAGGAGCATAACTAGCCCTGGATGCTGCAGGGGTGGGAAGGTGTCTGCAGGCCCAGAGCTGCACACAGCAATGGTCCTGGTGGTGCTTCCTGAGAAAGGGCCTCTCACACCACTGTGAGCTCCCTGTGGAGCTTCTGCACGGAGGGATCTAAGATATTATGTTTGTGTTTCCACTTATTACAAAAGAGAAAATACTGCTGGAGGCCCTTAGAGCTCTTGGAAACAGGGCAGAAGTCACAGTGGCAAAACCAACAAGCCCTGAGGCACCAGCAGAGCTTGCAGCTCTCTCCTCATCTCCCCTGCCCCAGCCAGCAGTGCCCAGGCCTGGTTTGGTCTCCCTGGGCAAGGCAAAGCCTCACAAAGAGAGGGAACAGTGAGCACAACTCCTGCAAAAGGAAATCACTGATCTCAGAGTTTCGAGGCAGTAAATATTTCAATAAAGGGAACCAGCAAATATAATACAGTTAAATTCTCAAAAAAGCCTAGACTCCAAAGCTAAATACTAATCTGCTGCTGAGGGAAGGCTCTTGTATGGACTGAAAGATGGTTAGAGATACAAAACTAAGGGAGTGGCTTGATGATGGATTTTCAAGGCAGAAGAGAGTGAGCAGCAGATCCCAGGTAGCAGTGCTGGGACTGGCTTTAATCAAAGTCTCTTTCTCATTGACCCAGACATGGAAGCAAAGAGAAATCTTCCCATCTGTCAGTAAAATTGGGTAGGCAAATGCTATTCTGGTGGCCAGGAGCTCAAGAAGGGTCTTAAAGGGCTGAGTGAGAGAGCCAAGATCTCAAGGAGCTCACAGTAAGTCAGAGAAGACTCTGAGAATGACAGCTCAGGACATACAGGACATGGAGCAGCTGCCTCACAAGGGGAGGCCAAAATGGTGTGACTGCTTAAGCTGGGGAGGAGAAAACCAGCAGTGGAGAACCTGACAGAGGTGGAACAGCTCTCTCCAGCTCCTGTGGAACAGCTGGACACTGGCAGGGTTCACAGGGAAGAGCAGCCAGGCCCACAGGCTCTCCTGGGAACACCAGACTGGGATGGACAGACACTGGACACACTCCTGACTCCCCCCTCTCCTGCAGCTCTCGCTCCAGTGCAGCTGCTCCCTCTTCCCTTTCCCCTTGGGCCAACTCTGCCTTCCCCACAAGGCATTCAGGAGCCTCCTCTGAGCTGCTCCCCCTGCGGAGAGGCCGGAACTGCTCGGGAGCAGTGAGCAGGAAGGCAGCTGTGCTGTCCCTGTGTGTGGCATCAGCGTGGCTGGTTTGGGTGCCCCCAACTCCAGGAGCCAGGAGTGGGGGCTGCTGACTTACGCTGAGGTGGTTGAGAATCAAAAGGCATCATCATCTTGGGCCTCATCCCCCTCCGTCCCGCCAGCGTGGACATGCTGTCCTCAGACTCGTGTCCTGGGGGAGAGACACTGGGTTATCCACTGGGGGAGAGACACTGGGGGCTACCCATCCTGCAGCCAGGCTCCTGTGGGACCTGGGCACTGCAACCCCCCTCTCTAGCCCACTTTGTGGGCAGTTCTGTGAGACACAATTAATAAAAACAGCTCTTTCATCCCACAGTGGAAGGTGAGAAGAGCACAGTTAAGGTGAGGATTATTGGGCACTGGAGAAACTCCCCAGGCCACAATACAGACTTGAACCTCTGGCAGTGCAGCTCTGGGCTGAAAGGATGTCACACACAACTCTCAACAGTTTAATATGAAACACTTGTTAGATGATCTTCCAGTTCCTAATCAGTATTTACCAAGAAAAGGCAATGATTTAACTCCTGGGCCCTCAATTTCCTCATTAAAACACGTGATCCATCCTTTTCAGGGAGTCTTAGAAACTAGGAACAGACCCAATTCATGACTTGGAAAATGAGAACAAAAAGCCAGTAACTAAATAATATCTCAGTAAAGTGACTTCACCAGGCACAGTAAAACATTTAACATCTCATGGCCAAAGCACTCGTTGATCTCTCACCTCTGTAGGAATTCCGCCTCTGATGGATATTGCTGTCCATGGAATTGTCAACTGGGGTGATGTCTTGGGAGTTGCGAGGGATTGGGGTATCTGTCATGATGGGATTGGGATCTGGAGACTTATCAATGGGTTTGAGCTCCAGTCTCTCATGATGGATCCAAAGGTCAGGAGGCTTGACATCTTTGGAGTTCCCTTTGTACTTGTGGGAGCCATTCACTGATTTGCAGGCAGCTCGTTTCCTGGGAGGGGAAACAAAGGGGATGTTCTCAGATGTTGGCCTCAATCACTGAAAAAGGCACATTTCCCCTGAGATTTCCCTCAGATCTGGCGTCCAGCTGAGCAGAACCTTCCCACTGGCAGGACACTCTGAATCCTACACACCAGCCCAGCTGACATCTCAGAGCACATCCTGTGACTGATGCCATGAAGGTGTCCCCAGTGTCCCACACCCTGCAGCCTGAGCTTTCACTGACAAATACTGAGTTTGCAGTCATGGTGGCTGTTGAGAGAAGGTCCCAGCCCTGCAGTGACACTGCACCACGCTGTGCCCCTGCTCTGGGGCTGGAGAGGGAGGGTGCAAACAGCCAAATGCCCCAGCAGGATGGTGAACACTGAGCATTAATGACACCAACACTCATTTCAGCACTGCTCAGACACACCCAGGAGAGGGGGTTTTCAACCTGTTGAACAGCAGCAGCAAACTATGGTGAGAGATTTGGGATGGTGGAATTCAGGAGAAGGAAAATGTAGGGTTGCAGCACTGCTCTCCACACCTGCCCCTGGAAGGATGGGGGAAGGTGCTCCTTCTGGGTAACACAGCTCCTCGAACTGGCTCGGATGTGGCTCAACACCAGCGGGCAGAGCCTCCCAGGGGGACACCCCACAGCCCTCCCCGAGCCAGCTGCACCCTGACACACAGCAGAACCTCCTGCCTGGGAGGGGCCATTCAGAAATGGAGGTTTCACAGGCCTAGTTCTGCTCTTTGACAATAAAATGCATCTCCTGGGCACAGGCCTGTCCATGTTGCCCTCTCCCAAGCACATCCCCGAGCTGCCAGACACTCCCACATCCCTGCTCCCTCTCCTAAAGAACTTGCATTTCTGCAGGATGGTTCAGCTTCAGCAAAGCAAGTGGAGATTATCTTCTCCAAGCCTGGCTTTTAATCTCTTTCTTAAACATCTGTTTTGCATAACAGCATCTTTTCAAACTTAAAATACAGCTTTCAGCTCTGGTCCCTCAGAGAACATGCAGAAAGAATTTCCAGGAGTCTGTAAATGGGAGCAGAGCTGCTGTGGGCTTCATTCAGGTGCACTGAATGAGGGAAGAGTTCAGGTACATCCCTCTGTTTTGGATTTTGGAGCACTTTTCTAAGGAGTCCAGCACCTCATTCAGATTCCACTGCAGTGATCTGTCTAAAAGCTGAGTATTATCATGCACAGTTTGTACAGACTCCACACAGTGAGCACAAGTGAGAGGCTGCCTGAGCTGCTGAGCTCTCCCAGCTCCAAACACATGGATTGGCTCCAGTTTGGAAACAATATCTCAAAGAGCAATTTCTCCTGAGAGGGGGCAAGTGCAGGTAACACAGGAGACATTGCCCCAGGTTGTGTGTGGGCTCTTGCTTGTTTGTAACTCTGGAACACTGATTAGCAAAACTAGACCATCACCATCAACAGCCTGAAAGGCTTGGAAGGAATAAACTCCAAAGCATCACCAAGGGAAGATGAGATGACAGATTAGGTGAGACAGGAAGGGCAGGGCAGGCCCCAGAGACGTTACTTTTTCTGGTGGGACGTCGTGCGGCGCGTGCAGAAGACGGCGACGATCACCACGATGACGATGGTGATCACCCCCACGGACACGATGATGACCAGGAGCATGTTGCTGTCCAGGGGAGAGGTAGGACTTCCATGGGGACTGTTACTGCCTGTGAAGATTTGAGATGGGAAAAAGGGATTATTTACTGCATAGAAAAAGCAAGCAGTGCCCACCAAAGGGGTCTGGAATCCCACAGATCAGCAGGACAAGATGCTTTGCCTGCTTGATCTCTGGGAAGTGCTTATTCTTTTGTCATTTGTCACCTGTGTTTGTACAATTGTTAAACTGGAAGATGATTTATAGATCCATTCCCAACTAGGTCTATCAAAATTCAAGTTCAGCCTACTCAAACAATTACCCAATAAAAATTCAATAGTTAGTCTAAGGAGAGCTAATCTGGGATCTTGCTCAAACTGTGGCACCACAGGCATCCCCTTGGAGCCAAATCCCACTGCACTCACTATCAGAATCCTACAGGGCTCACTTTGCTCTGGAAGAATTATCTCATCAAACTCTACTGAGCATTACCTCAGGCCGTGGTGTCCCCACCACCAACCAGGGGAAGGAGAAGAGGAGGTTTTCCCTTCCTAGTCCCCGTGCACCACAGCAGCCCTTTAGAACTGCCCTGGGAAGCAGATCTGCCCGTGGAAATGCCAGGACAGTTTTGCCAGACAGCCCAGGCAGGAGCACCAGGGCAGGAGAGGGAACACATGGAAATGGAAAAGCTTTGCAGCAACACTCACCTCCCAGGGGGGGTTTGTAGTCGGGTCCCAAGTCCACTGGGCGACTTCCCTTCCCTGCAGAGCCCGAGGCTGGAAAGGCCGGACATGTTGGAATGTTACATAAACACACACACAGTTTAACATCTCTGAGTTCTCTTTTAGAACTTCCCTGAGCCCCCATGAGCAGTTTTTCCCCTCCTTTTCTCTCCCCACAACATGTGTTGGCTTTGCACAGCACCTGGATTTCTTCAAGGAAAGAACCTTCTCCAAAAGAACTCTTCCATTGTTTCCTGAGTCTTTATTTTCCTAATTCAGCTTAGGAGCCTCTACTAACATTCATTTTTAAAATGATAATAAAAGTCATTTGCAGCAATGCACAGGTGTGTGTTGAGGCAAAGGACTCTGCCACACTTGTACTGACAGTCAACCATCCTGAACTAGGAATTTTCCAGGTTTCCCTTCCCAACACCTACTTAGAGCCAGTGTGGGAGACTGGAAGTGAGTGGAGGATCCAAAGCACAGTAAATGTCACATTTAGGCCCAGCCTATCCATAAAAACCTGCTTGCAACTCCCCTCCATTCCCTTCTGGTCACCACAAGAGACAACGAAACCTCACAAAAATGTTTTTGGTGAAACCTGAGGAAACCAATGAATCGGTTCCATCCAAACCCTGGGTCTTTCCCTCTGTGCTTTCATTAAAATGCACTGATGCAAAATTTAATGAGAAAAGCACTGAAGGAGGGGAAACATTCAGCAAGGTGCAGAGAGCAACACTCCTCTGGTTCTCTGGTTACAGGGCCCCAGAATATTGTGCACATTTTTACACTGTTCTACACAAAAAAAAAAAAAAACAACAAAAAATTCAGGCAATTTGGCAGTTTCTTAATCAGGAGAAGGATTTTTTCAGTTTAAAATCCCCTGTAATCAAGAAGTAATAAGTGTTAAAGGATGTGTAACAAATGGAAACTGTGAACCTCAAGTCCAAGCCTGTAAATTAGTCACTGAAATCAAGACAAATGGCAAAACCGGCCAAAGGAGCAGCAGGAATTCTGATTAAACCCAGGCAGGGTAATAAAGAGGAATGTTCTGTGTGTACAGCACGAGTTCCAGTCCATAATGATGGAAAAGATGTATTGCAGGACAAATGTGCCATGAAAAAGACACATTGCACCTGCCAGGGCAGGGAGGACCCTGCACCAGTGCTGCCCTTTGAAGCACTGCCCTGACAGTGCTGCAGCAGCAAGCAGAGTGTGGCAGCCTCTGAACCAGCCCGTGCCTGAGGGATCTGTGCCTGCACGGCCACAGAACTGCACTGGGAAGATGGGAAAAAAGCCCTGGGTGAATCTGCTGGATCCCTGAACCTGGCACTGAGGAGCTGCTGGATCCTCCAACCAGAGAAGCTCAGGGAAAAGGGGGTATAAAAACAACCAGCAATATTTCAGAAGGACAATTACACACCCAGAGCATTTTTAGTGCAGCAGCTGGAGCCTCAGCAGAGGTGAGAGAGTGGAAAAGAGGATGGGTGGGAGATGGTTCCTGCTTTATGCCCATCTTTCTGCTTTATGGAAAACAGGTAATTTTCATAAAACTAAATGTCAGACTATAAATGTGGTTGGTAACAGTAACTATGCAGATACAGAATTATATATATATATCATACACTGCATTTAGGCTTCCCAAAAACATTTTACTGCATCCTGTACAATCCTTTGTTAAAACAGCATCATAAAGAAAGCAACGTGGCACCCACTAACAAGATAAAGTACAAATTAACTGATAAGAATAAGAATTAGAATTGAAAAATCGTTATTCATGAGGAGTATTTCTAATGAGTTCTGCAAAGACCTGTGTTTGGCCACGGGCAGTTCAATATCCTTAATAACACCAGGAAAGAGAAGGACAATAATGCCCCTGAATTTAAGAGGTGACATAAAATCAGGGAGCAGGTAAGAGAGACAATGTACAGTGTCACTGCACAGGATCCTCCCAGAGCTCACGTCCTGCCAGGGGCACCCTGAGAAATTCAGGGTGAAATCTGGACACTCAATCAAGATGCTTCTCAGTATCCAATTCCTAAACCCACAGATGAACAGTTTAAGCCTTTAAATTCCAGGGAGCCCATCTCCTGTGCAGTGAGACCTATTGTAAGGAGCAGTTTAAGACAGCATTTACTTGGAATTGTTTTTTATTTAGCTTGTGAATCATTGTTTTAACCACCAGGTACCTGCAGCCAGACAATCTATTTTAACTTTGTGTGACTTCAGGATGGTTTTCTAAGGATCAGAGACCTTACTTTTTGCTTTTGTACTAGGCCAGTGCAACTCCTTGAAGCCTGACAGCAACAGCCACTGAGTTCTGACACGAGCCCTGTGCTACAGAAGTGTGTGGAGAAACAGCATCATGTGCTTAGTACAGAAGAAAACCATTAAAGCAGGGACAGGAAAAAACCCACAGAACCACGAGGGCCAGAGAATCAATCCCATTGTAGTTTGGGTCCTTCCCAGTCCTGAGTAACTTGCTGGCTCTCTCCTCAAAGTCCCAATTCCGTGATGCTGTCACAGAGCAGCTCTTCAGCCCCTTTTCTGCATTTCCTCTGCCCTTCCCTTTCCTACATTTAAGCTGCTGCCATGATTTATAATCTCTGAGTGTTCCAAGAGGAGTTCTGAAACAAAACTCTCTCAGCTTTTATGTTTTATAAATAAGGTAAGGGGATAAGAATGAATCCAATTGTTACTAGAAGAACGTGTGGCTTTGGGCTGGTAACAATGTTACTGGAGGATGGTAAAGGTTTAGTTCTCTGCTGAACCGGGGTTAGAAGAGGAGGAACAGAAAACAGCGACTTTTCCCTAAAACCTCTTAACCTTTCCCGATTTCCTCCTGCTGTGCCTGAGCATGGCCAGCCCAGACCCCAGTCCCCACCCCTGGGACAGGGGCTGGATATGGGTTTCCTCCCTAACTGCCTCCCATCAGCAGTATTTGGTCTGCAAGGTGAAAGCATATTTAATAAATTACCCCTGAGTAACAAGCTGCAGAGAGAGCCAAGCCCAACCCTCTCAGCCCCTTTAGGATCTCTCTCATTGCAAGTCTAAGCTGTTTGCCAACGGCCTTTTAACTCATCCCTTCAGACTAATTCTTCCTTTTTTATTGGGCTTGTAGGTTATTGGGAAGAAAGCAAGAACAGCCCTGGGACATTCAAGTTATAATTCCATGTAGGAAGCTCAAAGCTCCTATTTTCCAAGCAAACATTTTACACCCTTAAGGCTCTCAGGAGCCAATGCCAGGCTCCTCAGGAGAGTCTGGACTCCAAAGGAGCTGACAGGCACAACCTCCCCAGCACAAAGCTTTCCAGAGGGAGCATCCTGGCCTTTCTTATGATGATAATCCTGCATGTGCTTGTGATTAGCAGTTGTGCTAATCAGAACCAGTCTGATCTTCCCCATGTGCTGAGGTCCTGCAGCAGCAGGATGGGCACCACTAAATCCAAATCCATCCCTCCAGAAGGATTCCGACCCACATGGCCCTTCATGGGACATCTGGCTGCAGGGATCACTTTACACTCCCAACACCAGACCACAGATAGGACTCCCAGTTCTCCCACTGTTAAAAGCACAACAGGAACCTGCTCATTTCCAGTCAGAGCAGAAGATACTTGTTTCAGTTAGGAAATGCAGCAGCACATGGACAGTGAAACCAGGATGAGTGAAGGATGGAGTGAAGAGAAATGTGGCTGTTCATTTACCTTGGTCATTGGGCATTTTATCTGAGGACTCAGCTATGGGGCAAGCACAGGAAGGAAAAAACAAGAGAGAGATCACAAGGCTGAAGAGTGAGACAGAATTTCAAGTTTCACACAGCACAGGCAGAGTGGCTACAGCTCATTTCTGACCACCAGTACTCACATGGAGAACTGTCCAAGGTTGGACAGGGCTTGGAGCAACCTGGATTAGTGGAAGGTGACCCTGTCCATGGCAGGGGGTGGGACTGGGTGATCATTACAGTTCCTTCCATCCCAATTCTGTGATATGGTTCTATGACAATAAACTCATGACTCTGTATTTCTCACCCCTGAGGACTGTTCCCAAGCTACCTCACATTTGTACTATTCACCACCTAACCCACCAGCGTCAGTTCTCCATTTAGGAGCCCGTGGTGTCCCCCGAGTTCCCCCTGCACCATCCCAGTCCCAGCGAGCAGATGTGACAGGTCCTGGAATGTCACTGCAACTAAACCTGGGTTTCCACCAACGGAACGACCCAAGTGCCCACAGGTGCCAGCACCATTAACCACAGAGCTGAGCACCACCTGCACATGGATTAGTTCCATGCAAGAGCAAGCCAAGAGCAAATTCCACTCCACCCAAACTCCAGTCTGTGTTTTCCAGTGTTGGGAGGCAGGTGCCACTTTACCTTTGGGGGTTCTGAACTGCACGGCCTCCGACATGGGCCCCATGCCCTTGGAGTTGCGGGCCTGGATTTTGAAGTAGTAGGGCGTGTCGAGGGTGAGCTCCTGGATCTGGTGGGTGAGCCTGTTGCCCACGACGGGCTCGATGACCCAGTCGTGGATCTCGGCGTTGACGTCCGTGCTGTAGTAGATGATGTAGCCTGTTGGCAGGGCAGAGAGCCCAGAGTCAGCGGGGCCACAGCAAGGAGCACTGCGGGCTGGCCAAGGGTGTTCTCACCTGCCCAAAGACTAGCAATGCGCTCAGACTCCAGCCACCCTTCCCAGCTTTCAGTGTACACTGGCACATGTGAAGGGAAAAAAGCCCTTTACAGTATCAAGATTATTTCTGACCACTGTGCAGTGCACATGGAGCAACCGCTCATTTTCATTTCTTGACCTACTGACAGACCAAGTAATGTAAAACAAGATAAAATTGTTATCAAAACATCCTCAAAGTATTAGTATTACATCATCTAAATAAAGTTCAAACAACGAAACATTGTCATGTACAGCTAAGCAACATGTGTTCAGTAGTTTATAATTATTTTACTGTTTTCTAGAGTATTAACAAAGGTGACAATAACCTGAAGAGAACTGAAGTTGTCCTGCACATCCCAGGAGAAAAGGTATGGGAGGAGTTTATAGTCTGTTACTGAAGTATATTGCAATTACAAATCAATAGATGAAGTAGAAGCTTTATAACATTTTTAAAGTAAGAAACACAGAGCCTCAGCATAAATACTTGAACTTATATATATGAGTATACGTATTATTAATTTATATTATTATTTATATCGTCTACATTATATATTATTAAATCTATGATATTCTATAAATTTATAGTGCACACTGTATTTATATATTATTTATAGTAGTCATAGTATTTATGATTTTGTACTCATATATAATATACATTACACCTACAGGTATGTAGTGACTATATATCCATACCCATCCTACCCCCATCCAAGGGAGGTGGGAGCTGCAGAGCCCAGTGTTGCACAGAGAGGCTGCCCAGGGCATGGAATGACATCCCCCCTCGGGTTTTATGGCCTGACTCGATGCTCGGAGTTAAGGAGTCCTTAGTGAGTCGTTAGTGGAGCCGGGAGCTGTCCCTGGCCAGGGCTGTTCCCACCAGAGGGCACTCGGCCCCTGCAGCCCGAGAACTGCCTCGGCCCTGCCAAAGGGATTCGTGTTTGGTGCACTCGCACTTACCACTGAAGCAGTATTTATTTGTTTGTTTAACCTGCTGCTTGTGCACAAAATAATGAGCACTAAACATCTTTGTTCAACTCAGGTGGATCATTAAGGTTCTCCTTCAGAGCAGACACCGCATGGGGATTTTTCACCTGGAAAATGGGATGATTTTGCTACCCACGTGAGGTAACTGTGGGTGTCTCTTTGTCCATGGTCTCCCCCTCTCCTGTGTGCCCCCAGCGTTGGGTATTTGTGCCTGCCCTGTCTGAAGGGCCCTCCCTGCCACCACCAGCCAAGTCCTTTCACCTGCACTTCAGATCAAGGCTCGTTTCTCCACTCAAACCTTCCTTCCCACCAAGGGGAAACATCCTGCTGCCTTTTCACAGGGATCTGTAATTCCATTTACTCTCCTGTCTAGACCCTGGGCTCCAGCCCTGCCTAACCAGGTGATCCTGTGCCGTGGGTAGTTCTGAGCACTAAACCAAAACCGTACTCTGCAAACAATACGCCATTAAAATCTGATTTAGGCTTAAAACCTGGCATAAAACCAAGGAAAAATGGAAGGGAATTATCCCAGAAAGCCCTTTGAAAAGGGAATCCAAACAGAAATTACAAACAGGAATCAGGAATTACCACTCTCTGTAAAATGATTTATCCTACGTGGCAGTGATGCACTTAGAGGCAAATAACAGTTTACTCCTAATGGTTCTGCCAGGGGACTAATAAACTGCCTTTAACTCTGTTCCGTGACACAAAAATGCCACAAAGATGACAAAGAGCACTGGGATGGCTTCTCCTAAATAAACCACTGATGGGCCAGAGGCATTATGGATAATTTCTGGAGGCCTGCTATTAGACCAGCACAAGCTGAGGAAGGCAAAGGTTATGGAGATATTTAAACTTCCAATTATATCTTTGGTTCCGCTCCAATTTCCCACTGCAGTTAGTTTAGATCTTAATATATTTTTACGAGGTACAAAAGTAAATAATTAATCTGAGCCACTCGAGAGACTGAGAGAGCAGACAGAGAGCTCTTGGCAGCTCTGGCCTCCAGGGAGGGTGGGGTCCCAGGGTCATGCAGGGATGTCCTGCTGGAAGAGGCCCCCGAGCTGCCCCTGCCCACCTGTGATCTTGCCGTTGGCCTCGGAGGGCGGCTGCCAGTTCACGATGATGGTCCGCGGTTTGCCCTCCTTGCTCACCACGGTCACGTCCTTAGGAGGGGACGTGGGCACTGCAAACACACAAAGCCACACTGTCAGTCCCCCTGGGTACAAACAGCACCCTCAGCACCCTGGATTTGTGTTCTGTATAAACAAGGCTTGTTTTGGTTTGTTTTCTTTCATGTTACTTTTATAAATCCACCACCCGCTGTAGTGGCCTGGCTGGTTTACTCCATTCACTGGTCAATGTCACCTGGTGTGCAGCCCCTCCTTCCCAGATGGAATTCCCCCTTCCCAAGGCACTGCTGACACCACAGGCTGTGATTCAGGATGGAGTAAGCCCAGGTGTCCCCAAAAACACGGATCTTTGGACAACTGGGGTCAGTGACTTCTCACCTGAAGTTCTTCAGTCATCAGAATAATCTTTCAAACTCATGAAAGAAATACATTTCATACAAGCAGACACATTAAACATCTCCCTGGTCTCAGGTTTATGGTGGGACTGAGACCTGGAGGTCGTGGCTCCCCACCCCTGGAAGTGTCCAAGGCCAGGCTGGACAGGGCTTGGAGCCACCTGGGCTAGTGGAAGGTGTCCCTGCCCATGTCCCATGGCCACACCCTGGAACTGGATGAACTTGAAGGTCCCTCCCCAACCCCTTTTGAGATTCTATGGTTCTAGAAATGCCAATTCACCACTTAAACCCAAGTCAGCAAAGTAAATCCACCAGCAATTTTGAGTCTGCAACTGCTGGCTGACTTCACTGAAGGATTATCTGTAATTTGGAAGGAAATCTGCACCACAGAAGCATTTGAAAAGCAGGAATATTTGCTGAGCACAACTGTCCATCCTTTCTCCTTGGGTTACCTTGGAGTAAACCCACCTTGTATGCTGGATATAATTTATAGACGCGAATAGTAGCACTGAGTGCTTGCAGCACTTCCTGCATTTCAAGAGCTTTATGTACGTTACCAAGTAGGAATTCATCTGTCCTTCCTCTGGGATGGGCACCTGGTACCCCTGTGTGAGGAACAGCTGGGAACCAGGGACAGCCAAAGCCCAGAAGTTACTGTAAATATTACCTCAAACAAGAGGAAAAAATCAGGATTAGCCTATAGGAAATCACTAACTCTGAGCCCAGGATTCTGTATCTTCCTTCAGCATTAGGTGAGGAGCGAGTCCCACACAAGGCTGCTACTCACGATATTCCAAAATAATGAGCCACTCACTCAGGAATTTGGCCAATAATAAAAAAAATCACCAGATCTTTTATGAGAAAATATCTTTAGCCCTTTTTTTCTTTTACATTTTCTTCTCAGTTCCAAGTTTTTAGGTCATATTTGCAAATATTTTTCCCAACCACTTCAACTTGAGGTTTCCTATTTCAGTGCGGCGAGAGCTCCAGCATCGTTGCTCATGTGCTTTTTGAGTTTCAAACTCTTTTCAAAATCTTTATCTCTGCACTTGGTGCAGGGTTATGGGTGAGGACTGGACATGCTGTCAGCAAAAACAGCAAACAGAGTGTTTTAACTTGGGAACAGTCACTGGGATGGGAAAGGGGCCTCAGCCCAGGGCTGCTCCCACATCATGGAATTCCCTCCAAAAACCATGACAGTGTTTTCAAAAGCAACTGGAGCTCACTAAGGGTTTATGGGGCTTCAGAGTAAGTTCAGAGATCCCAGATTTTACCCTGGTCTTGCTTTGTCTCATGCCTTGTTACAGAATATTTGGACGCTCTCACTAATTCTTTGCACGCTTGATTTTTTTGGCTGTACTTTAATTTAGCATAAGAACTCCAGGCTCATTTGGATGGGCTTTTTGTCCTTTACAGTTCATCTAAAGAGAAACCAAAGCATAATAAGCAGTAAATTTAATTGCACAAAGTTCATTTAACACTTCAGGATAAAAAGAGCTAATGAGGGGCAGGTCAGGGAGAAGGTCTGGCCCTCACAGTTACTCCGTGGGCCCAAGTTTTTCCTGGCAGCTACAAACCCTTTTCTGCTCTGAACAGGAATTCAGGGCTCATTTGGATGTCTTAATCCCTCCTGTGACTTTTTTGTCTTCATTTGCTTCTTGCACCTCCTCGCTCTGCCATAATTATCATCACACTTAGAGCAAATTTTAATTATTATTTGCTGAAGTATTTTCTTTGTATTTGCTATTAACGTGCTATTTTTGAGACGTTTCAAGCACACACTTTATTCTCTCCTGCCCATGAACTGTGGTACATTATTCATCACTTCTCTGTAATTTGATGTAAATTCTCCTGCACGCAATCATCCCTCGGAATTTTGAAGTATGTTGTTGTTTTTTAATCAGAATTTCTAACTAAACTATTCAGAAGAACCACCCCCCCTCAGCACATATCATCAGCAGAATCCTGTGAAAAGCAGAGAGCTGGCAGACTTGGCTTGATTTCTTTCCCCCCAGGAGCCCAGCAGTACCTAACTCAAAGGTGGTCCCATGTGCTGTCATGCTCCACGTGCTGGATCTGCGCCCCTTGGTCACCATCACCGAGAACTCGTACAGCGTGTTGGGCTTCAGCCCCGTCACCAAATAGCTCAGGGTGGTGGCATTGGCAGTCTGCAAGAAGGACAAGTGGCAGTCAGGAGCTCTGGAGCTCTCAGGTGTTTCACTCACACATTTCCATACCCCCAGTCATTAATTCCGGGGCGTTGCTTCTCTGTCATGTAAATTCATCAATCAAGCATTAATGTGCAGTTGGTTTCCCCTCATACTAGAGATTCTTCCTGCAATCAGCACGAGCATTTAATAGCAGTCAATTAGAAATGGCACAAGGCAATACGAGGTCCAGGGCCCTCTCGTTATGCAGCAGCTCAATCACTGTTTACCTGGGGGGTAATTTACAGCATTTCATTAACGGGGCTGGCTGGGGAAAACAATAAGCACAATAAGCACAGCTAATAACTGTGCTGCCTCCCCCATTCCCGGGGAACTTCTAGTACATCCTCAAATACAATAAACAATCGACTAAAGACACACTGGTAAGACTTGAAGACAATGAAGCTTTACTGATATGGAGATTTTTTTTAAGAAAAAAAATGGGTTTTTTTCCTAGGATCACACACCGAAACTCCACATTTCTTGTGCAGAAGTTTCAGAATTTCTAAGTAAGAATTTCTATATAGAATTTCTAATATAGAAGATCCTACAAACTCTTTCCACACTTGATTTTTTGGCTGTACTTTAATTTAGGTTAAGAACTCCAGGCTCATTTGGATGGGCTTTTTGTCCTTTACAGTTCATCTAAAGAGAAACCTAAGTATAATGAGCAGTAAATTTAATTGCACAAAGTTCATTTAACACTGCAGGTTGTTCCACATAAATAGTGGAATTTGTAACTCAGTCATTTATAAATATTAGGTATTTGCTATAAATGGCTTGAACATCAAGAGAATGTACTGGAGGCTGTGGGAAAACAAGGAAAGTATTTACAGGTATATATATTCCTTACCTTGACCTGCAGTGATCCAAACATGGAATTAAAGAGTTATTTCAGTCTTTGACAGGACCAACAACTGGGCACAGCCACTGCCCCCAGAAACAACATCCCCAGCTAACTAATTTTCAAGGAAAATGCATATTTCCTGAGGGCTCTGTGAGTAACACAGTCCAAATTCTGCCAAAACCCCCCTGATTTCTCAAGTATCAGGGAGAGCCTTTTTGCCTCACACAGGGTGGAAGTGCAGGAACTGTGATCCAAGGCATGACTGTGGTTTGTGCCAAGCATTTCACTCGTTCACCGACATCCCAGGGGTGGCCAGTCATCAAGGGCTCATATAGTGAATTCAAGTTAAATCCTCTATTAACCTTAAACCCTCACCTGGTGCACACTCAGCATAGCTTTGGAGTACAGGGATTGTGGCTGAATGGTTGTGACAAAGCTGGACTGGGCACAGCTCCCTGGGAGAGGAGGAAGCAAAGCCCTTGGGCTGGGACAGCGATGGAGCGACAAGTCCAAAGGGGAAATCTTGCATTCTGAGCTGCCTTACCCCAGAATGCACAGCAGTTCTTCCTCTCTGGAATGCCTCTGGGAATTCCAACAGCACTGGAGCATTCCATGGTTTAGAGCACCTGGTCTCTCCTGGCCACAGCCAGGCTCCTTTTGCAGGTCAGAGTTCTGGTTTTCCCTCTGGCTCTGAATTTTGGTCTCTTTTAGTCTCCCTGCACATCCCCTTGAATGACACACCAAGGCCCAACAAACAGGAGGGTCAGACGTCTCTGTTTTCTCCAGTTTTTAACACCACTCCCAGTTTTTAAGATCCCAGCCTCCACAAATATCACCCTGAGCAACTTATTTCCCTATAAGATCCAAGATAAGGTTCGGTATTTTTGGTTCTGCTTGAGAGCTGCCTGATGGATCCCAGGGAGCTGCAGGAGAACCCCGCTCCCCAGTAAGGCTCTTTGGAAAACTCTGATCCATGTCCACGCAGCAACATGGTCCAAGGCAGTGTGGAGCCTTTTAGGGCTTGTACCCCATCTGTTCCTGTGTTTACAGGCTCTAGATTGATGGAACTCCTGTACAAACTGAGGAAAATAAAGCTCCTTCAAGTGGAACCACTTATGTTGGGAGACAGAGCTCCTTCGGCAGCAGTTTGGAAATGTTACTGAGGAACAGGGCAAAGGGAGAAAATCTGAATGGATGATCCCAAAATCCCAAAATGGATGGAGAGGGGTGGATGAAACCAGCCTGTGCTGACCAGATGTAGCCCTGGCTGCTGGAGAACTGACACAATTCCCGTGCCCAAGGCTGTGGAACGGAGTGGCAGGGTGTGGGTTCTCATTCCACCGGGTCAGGGCAAAGACCTCCAAGTGCCTCCTTTCAGGCCAACGCTTTCGACAGGAGTTCTAGACCACATTCCATCACTACCTATTGGTTTTGGTCTGCAATAAAACTGCTTTTCCATTGGCCACCAGCACCAGGAAGAGTGGGAATACTTCATTTACCACTGGTTGGTTTAAGCAATTAACTAATGAAACTGTAGCTTTATTTAAATCACTTCCGAGACATACTCTGCACATGACTCAGGAATGTGGGTTTGCCTTAGAGGAGGAATACACATATAATAACACCTTTTCATCTCAATAAAAAAGAAAATCTGGATTACAACAGGATGGCTCTGCAGGAGCATAAAGGGAGCTCCAGTGGCTGGGTGTTTTAACAACCAGTTCTCCTCTGAGTCTCATTGCAAATGTGAAATTTGCAGTCAGCACCTTTGAGACTTTCAGGTAACTCTGAAAATTAATAAAAAAATCCAACCAACCAACAAACCAAATCCCAAATCCAGTCTCCAAATCAAAACAGATGAAAATGGAGGAAGGCAGGGACATCATAAAGTTATTGTTGTGTACTTTGCATCCCTTCAGTTCCCAAAGGAAAGCTTTACTATCAACTTGGCATTAGCAGAGAAGGTTGTAAAAGAAACTGAAAACCACGAGGGTAAACCTTTTCCCTGCATGACTCACCCCCAAATTCAGGCTCTCTGCTGAGCAGAAGTCAGTAACCCACACCTTCCAATGCCCCTCTAAAGGTGAGCCCACCCCTGGCACGGCCAGGGAAGGATCCAATGTGTCCAGGGCTCCGGAGCAGAACATCCTCCTGGAAGTGTCTCCACGAGCTGCTCTTCCATCCACTCCCACAACGCCCCAGCTCCAGCTCTCTCACACACGGGACACAAAACTGACCTGGATCAATCCTGCCCCTCCACTAACCCTGCAGGGTTTTCTCCCCCCTCAGCTGTCCCTTCAGCCAGGAGGCTCCTCATCCCTGTCCCCCCCAACTGGAGCTGCTGGACTGGGTACCTTGTACTTGGTGTTGGCAGGGATGTTGGTTTTCCAGCGCACTGTGTAGTACCGAGCGTCCGTGATCTTCTGGTTCTTGGGCAGAGAGTTGTCTGCCCACGTGATCCGGATGGTGTCGTGGCTCAGGATGGAAGCCTGAACTCCCACCGGGGGCATCATGGGAGACGGGTCTGGCACTGGAGTGTATGGAGCATTAATAACAAACAAATCAACCTCGGAAGTGTCTGGGGAATCGATGGGCAAAGAGTCGCGGATTGCAATTAAAAAGGGGAGGAGGTGGCATTTTAATGTAAACCAAAACAAAAAAGGGGAAATGCAGGGTAGTGCAATGAGATGGAGGGTGAGGAATGGAGAAAAAGAGAGAAAAGCCAGAGTTAATAGGTGACATCACACTGGTCAATAACATCACTCTTGCGTCTCTTCCCTTCTATAGACAGCAAGACAACAAAGACATGCTGACATAATACTTAATGCTATTAGTGTTCAGTGCACCCACCCACAGCCTGAGAACCCCAAACACACAGTCATTGCAGCTTTATTTGTCTCAGAATGCCCACTGAGTCCTCTTCCTGAAAACAACGAGAAGGACAAAGAGCTGGACTCCCTCTGGATGGGGAAAGGTCCCTTCTCACACACACAGGGAGCTCCCAGCACCTTTTAAAGGCTGTTATGGGCATTGAGCTCCAAGCATCAGACAAATCTGCAGGAACTGTGGAACTGCAACTCCAGCGTCCTCTAGAGACTCTCTGAGGATTCCTGCTCTCCAGGACCAAACCAAAGTGTTGCACCTACATCACACCCCTCAGTGGTGTCACCAGGGAGCCCAGAGAGCCCTCACATGGCAACAGCTCACCTGCAAACAAGTTGCTCTGCCTAAACTCTTTCATTTATGTATTACAAGACCAAATATTAGAACTTCCAAGAACTTGTCTGGTGTAAGTGACAGCAGAGTGAGACTTAGACAAAGCAAACACAGGCAACTCATTCCAAATCTCAGTGTAAAACTCCAAAAAAGCTGTATTTGTCCATTAACCCCCAAAAGAGGGCTGTGCCTTTAGAACTGCACCCCCAGGCTCTGTGCTCATGTAATGTTAACACTGGGAACAAGAACATCTATTAGTAGTTGACAGGTAAGTTTTGTGAGTCACAAATGACCCCAATTTTAGGTGGTTTAACATGGAGCGTGCAAGGCAATCTCTGAGCAGTGAGGGCAACCAGTTAAAGGGATGGAGAGCACTGAGAAACCAGGCTCTCCCATCACACCCCATCCCATTCCAGCTGCTGGGCAGGGCTGGGCAGAGCCCTGTTCCTTACCGGAGTGGGGCCGGGTCACGGCGCTCTCGTACAGAGGGATCCCTTCCCCCACGTTGTTAAAGGCTTTCAGGGTGATCACGTAGTGGGAGCTTGGGTCTAAAGGGAAAAAAGAGATTAGAATGACGAATGAGTCCTATTTGCTGCTTCTCCATGGCCTCTTTGTTCAGTATTTTAATTTTTAACTGACATACATGAAATAACTCGACTAAATTAGAAGTGAAGGTCTCCATATAGACCTTCTGTTCATGTTCCCAGAATCCCAGACTGGTCTGGGTCGGAAGGGACCTTATTGCTCCTCTCATTCCAACCCTCTGCCTTGGCCAGGGACACAACAGCTCTCAGTGGAAGTCTCTACTCACAGCAAATCTCCCTTAAGTAGAGCCAAAAGAGCAGTGAGGGAGACCAATTCAAAGAGAACATTTCCAGTTGCTCTACTCCAAAATGACCCAAACCTCGAGTTTTATGGAACTTCTCGATATCAATATTTCTTTGGCTTTCAGGCTGTTTTACCCACCACAGAGAATTCTGTGGAGGAGTGAATCTATTTTCCTTTTAAAGTAGCTGCCAGTGAATCTTGGTGACATTTGAGTTCCTTTTTTGCCTGAAGCCACCTGTTGTGCAGCTCCAGACGCAGACTGAGGGGCTGCTGCTGCTGCTCAGCATGGGAGGGGCTGTGTGCCAAGGGCTGCAGGAGGTGAGAGGGGCAGGGCTGGGGCCTGCCTTGGCTCACCCAGGTTCTCGATGGTGTAGTATCTCTGCTTGTAGTCCACCTTGATGGTCTGGGCGTGGGGGGAGCCGATGCCGTAGCCGATGGCGTAGCCCCTCACCACCACGTTCTGGTTCTCCGGCGGGGTCCAGCTCACCACGATGCTGGTGACCAGGGGACGGACGTGTAGGGAGCTTGGAACCTCAGGAACACGAGTTTCTGTCAAGGAAAAATGATGGATTTCAAGGCTTTCTCTCGAACAGAGGTAATTACATGAAGAACTTGAGGCAAGAAGGTCAAAGGAAGCATTTCTACTCTGTGTGAAAGGAGAACATTCCAACGGGGAGACCTTTGGTGTCCAGGAGAGAGCAAAGAGCTCCCATAAACAGAGCTTGGCATACTGTTGAAGTTTAATAGATCCTCTCTTCAAAAGAAAGGGCAGTTGTACTGAATAAGCATCACATCTGCTTAGGGCAGACTTTTGGGATGGTTGTGCATGTTCTTACCAATTTTTCCAAATATGCATTAGATTAACCCCACCCGTCCCCTCCACAAAGCAATCTGCTTTCAATTCCATCATGTTCCTTACTTGTGGGATTAAAGTAACTATACTGACAATCCTGATGACGAAAGAAAGGTTCCTGAGCTCGTTGTAGCATGAAACAGGACATTCCAAAGCTCTGAGAACTGCACCCTGCAAAGGGTTCTCTGCATTTGTCCTGCACTTGTCGCTGCCTGAGTCCCTGGGGTCACAAAATTCACAAAACACAAGCAGGAACTGCACAGCCAAACTGAACGACCAAAAGATAGGGAGTCCATACCAAATGTTCAAACCCTACCCCCAAAAGCAACACAAATCTCATCCCAATCCATGGAGAGATGGAATGAGGATCCTGAAACCCAGAACTTCCAGAACATGTCCCTGTAAGCCCCTCATGTATTCACTAAAAGGGGTTTTCCCCACTGTTGAACCTAAAAGCAACCTCTCAAGTGTCCACAACTTTGGCTGAACTTCTCAGAACTTAAATAAACCCTTTTGTCTCCCCACTGGAGCCGCCGTGTGCCCACGGATGATAAATAATTCTGTGCAATTGCCAACTGGGCTCCCCACTCTAAAACAAAACCAAGGACTTCTGCTTCCTGCAGGGATTTCATTTTAATGACACATGCTGCATTTCTCCAAAAACATTGAATAAAGCCCCACAACAGGATTATTTGGATCACAATACACCATTGCCCCGCCAGCCTGGGGGGTTTCTGGTCTCCAGCTGACACAGCCCATCAATTAAAGTTCACAACTATTAAATACAGCAAAGCTCCAACTGCAGCCTGAGAGGTGACATTTTTAACTGCACAGAAGTTGGTGCACTGGGGATAAACTTTGTACAACTGTTTAACACCTCCTGCTCTGCCCTCTGGGAAACCTGCACCGACTCCAGCACTGGATTGCCACACTCTGGCTCCCCTGTACACTGCGGAGACTGTCAGGTGAATTATTTCCTCTTTAAATCCAAAAAGCAGCCATGGAATGAAAAGAAATTATGCCTTCCGTGCCTACTGAGCCTGAGCAATGCAAGATTAGCTGTAAATACATTTGCATGGTGTTAAAATTACCCACATGAGCTTCCTGAAGAAAGAAACCCCCAAAATACACATCAGCTCCTCAGTGTGCACATACAGAGAGATCTCACACGTGTACACAGAATGATCTGGAGATTGGGCTACGTTGTCTTAACTGTGCATTTTTATCACTTTATTCAGTGGAAAGAATATGCAGAAAGAAATTCAGATTTCCTGCAAGGACTGCAACATTCCAAATTTAAATGACAAAGTCAACAGAGAAGGAAAAAGTTCTTTTCTTCTCCCTCCTTCTGCCCTATTTAAATTTAAATTTAATCCTGATAGTATCCTCTGGCAAAGTATTGTTAACTCTAATTCAGGGACCTTTTCATTACCTCCTGAAGTGCCTATTTACAGAGCTCTGCTCCAGTTTGGGGTGCTCGTGGCTTCTCAAAGCTCCACGGTTGTGTCATATCCACTTAGGGGAAGACAGACACACGGATGAAAGTCGTTTCAACTCTGAGAAGTCATTTGAAACATCTACAGAGCTGAACTGCACTGTTAACACTGGAGAACGAGCAGTAAGAAGGAGGATTAAGTTGAGCATCAGCTTTGCAGAGCACACAGACTGGAGCAGGGGCTCTCCAGGGCTTTCTGAGGAAGATCTTCCAACAGTGGAGAGCAAATATTGAAACACTTTCATTATTTCATCTTCCAGCTGCCAGGAAAACCGAACCTGAGGCCACACAGATGTGAAAGACACGACTGGATCCTGTGGCATTGATCTGGAATGACCCTCCAGCTCCTTCCACAAAGCCAAGAGGGAGAGTGGCCCACAAAAAGCAAAAGGGAACTTGTGTGCAACCCACTAATTAAAGCCTTTTCTGAAATGGGAACAGTGTACCCAGAACCACCAGCTCCAGGCAGGCAGTTCCAAAGAGATTCCCTCCAGCCATCCTTTAAAGGTAGACTTTTCTTCCATTTTACTGGCTCTTGGTCAGATCTGGCAGACACTCACAAAGCTGCTCCTTTGAATTCTGCCAGAATCAGGTTCCCATTTGCAAATTATTCCACTGTAGAAAAGACCAAATGTCTGCACCAACTATCAAAGGTCAAAATTTGTCACAGAACATTTCCTACTTTAATTGTTAAACTCTGCACTGGGAAAAGAAGCTGTTATCATGGTCCTATAGAGCACACACTGTGAATCCATGGATTTGGTGGAAGAGACTTCATTGCTGATGGGGGATATGGTCTGAAAATATAATCAATCTCCCTTTTCCCGTAAAGCGGCAAAAGAACAGTCCCTGTGGGTCAAAGAAAGCACAGCACCAAGGGAACATGGGGGTAGGACTGCAAAGGGCTGTGGGTGACAATGTTTTCCTTGATTTCTTTCCTACTGTGGCATCTCATGGTCACTCCCAGTTGGTATTTTACACTTAGTGCCAACCCACAGCACTAAAGAGTGCAGAAGCAGGGTTTGATTCCAAGCCATTTTACTGGCTTGGCAAGGATTTTCTGTTAAAATAGAAAAGAATTCCACTCAACCCCAAATAAACCCCGCTGTACCATGAGAACACAGCAAAACCAAGCGGAGACACAGAGGTTTGGCTGTCCAAGAGGCAGCAAAGGCCCCGAGTGCCCTGCCCATGGGGTGTGACGCCCCCCAGCCCCAGCTCTCACCGTCCAGGTCGCTCTCGAAGGTCTCTGCTGACACCCAGTCGGTGGCGGGGCCGGTGCCGTTGACGGTGAGCGCGGCCACTCGGAAGCTGTACTCGGTGCCTCGCTCCAGCCCTGCAGGGACAGCCATCAGCACCCTGCCCACAGCAACCCCAGAGCCCAGCTGGCACCCCGGGAGAGCCCCAGGGAAACACACCTTCCAGCCCCACGGCCACGGGAGGGCAGGGCTGGGACAGCCCCTCAGCCAGGGGACAGCACGGAGGGGACACCGGGCTGGGACACTGCCCACCACCCCACGGGCTGCGGGAAGAGACTCCGAGGTGCTGTGTGCAGACTGCTTTAATTTACAGCTCTTAATCAGTTTTAATTACTAATTACATCCGTAACTAAACCTAGGGGTGGCACAGAGGCAGCAGGTGAGCAAACTGTGCAAACTGTTTAGTGTATGGAAGTCTATAATTAAAATAAAATAATAATAACAACAACAACAATAATAATAATAGCAGTGGGAAAGTGCACTTAAAATTTGGTATATGGAACCTTCTAAACAGGCTTTGTTGTGCCAAAAACATACTCAAGTTACAGGAATATCTCAAGTCTCTAAGAAAACTGAGATTTACTAAGTTATAGCTGGAGTGTCTGAGAGAAAAATCATAACATCGTTAAAAACTCTGTATTCCTCTTCTAGAATTTCACAATTTCTTCTCTTTTGACCAGCCCTTTGTTTGCTGAGATTTGAAAAATGAACAAAATGTTGTCTTGCTCCTGATCTCATGCACTGTTTCTTTCTGCTAAACAGAATTCTAGTTCTGGTAACAAACATACAATTTACACTATGTGGTGGAGCAGACTGGATTTTTAAGTGTACAAAAGAGAGGATGTATTACATCCAAGCTAGAAGGGAGCAGAAAGGTGGATTCCAGTGCAAGCAGGTGGGATGGTGTGCAGGGATGGCTGAGGTCAGGCAGGAGCTGGGTTGTTGGTCAGCACCTGCAGTACAGGCGAGTCTGCAACCCCGTGTCCTCTGCAATCCTTCCCCACACCTCATTCCTGGCACTTGGGCAGACACAGTGAGCTCAAGGTCATCTTCTCCAGGCAACCCCTATGTCTTTTATAAACGTTTCAGAAGGAATTTCCAGTCTGTTTAACAAATCCATGGCAAAATCAGCTCAGCAGCCCTCAGTTCCCACTCACAGCCCACGCGACCTCGGAACCCACCAACACTCCTCTGAGGTGGGGCTCCATTTGTCTTGCAAGGTCAGATCCTCCCGAATCCTCTCTCTGAGCCCACCCTAAGCCCCTGCACAGGCCCCCAGGCCACAGCCCTCTCACCCTCGATGAGCTGGGAGAGCTGGGTGCCCCCCACGCTCTCGGTGACGTCGCTCTTGCGCGAAACCTTCCGGTAGCGGATTTTGTAGCCGGTGATTTGCCCGCTGTGGGTCCCTGCAGGAGGGGGCTGCCACTGCAGCAGGATGCTCTGGAGAAGGAAGCACAGCCAGGCATTGGGAAAGAAGTTTTTAGGAAAGGCTTTTAAAAGAAGTCTTCACCCACAAAGACCTAGTGTCTCTTCTGAAGCACCCAGGACATACAAACGTGTGTCTGTGTGTGCACGCTCTGTAAACAGCAGCCAGTCAGTAGAAATTCAAGCTCTGGTCCTTCAGGCATTTGTGCCTGACCAAACCCCTTTCCCCAGGACCCTCTGGTGCACTGTCACTGTCTTACTGCATCCCACCATGTCCAGCCCACTGCTGGACTGGAGCTCCCTCACTGCAGGCCCCACACTCAGACACTCCTGGGCAGCTCACACACAGCAGCACGGAGATGAAGGACCCTGAGCAGCTCCAAACTGTGGTCCCTCTAACACCCACCAGCCTTTTATTTACCCATCACCAACAGGAAGTTCTCCAATCTTACCTTGGAATTCCGTACCTCCAGCGTCAGATTCTGTGGTGGAGCACTGGGGACTGGAAACATTGAAGGAATTACAATTCCAGAATGTTCAAATGTTGCATTTCCATACCCAACCACTCCCTGCTCTCATTCATTACGGAAACACAAACCATTGTGGTTTAAGACACTTTATAAAGGAACAACCAAATCCTCCCAGAGGTACTCTCTGACCTACAGTGACTGGCTGAGGAGGGTTCTGCATTTCCATGACAAATAATTCTTTATTCAGGTCCTTCCTTATCACAGCTATCTAAATAAAAGTGTTTGATATTTAAAGGCACTTCTCATAAACTCTCAGAGACGAGATCCTATTCAGTACTTTCCCAAGGCAAATCTTTAATTAACACACGGCTTGATTTGGGGAACCCACGTTTAAAATTCTGGCCATGGTTTCTGTTATTGTGATTTTCTGGAACAGGAAAAGCTCAGTCACCATGTCCCTGTGACACTGAGGTTGAAAGAGCATCACAAAGGCAGTGTCTGCCTTTACACTGCCACTCTGTGCTAGTTCTTTACTCGCTGTAGCAACTTGCTGGTCATGGCTGGACAAAAAGACAACCTAAGAGAGAACCTGAGCCCAGGGAAATCCTGGTCCCAGCACATCAGAGTCACCAGTGCTACCCCAAGGCAGAGCTGAGGGTTCCCTGGCAGGAAGGGGAGGCTCCAGCAAAGCACAAGGACATGGAAGGAGCACACCAGGCATAAAGACTGCTCCAGCCTCAAGAATTTTTCAAATAACTCATCCCAGAGACCACTCCCAGTGCATGATGTGAAGCAGCCCTGGGATGAGTGAAAGGTGCACTGGGTGGGGTTAAACAAACAGCCCTCACCCCTCCAGCCCATGGCAGAAATGGAGATAGGGAGGATTTGCTTTTTCCTCCCCTGCCAATTGAACTGAGTGTGCAATCACCAGACCTGGGACTAAGTGCTATGGGCCTTAAAAAGCACAGGTAAGAGAAGCAGATGATATAAAGCCAAGGTTTTTTTGCTGGCTGTTTGATGCAGTTGGTGCCTACATTCAGAACAACCTTAAAGTCATGGGTTTCAAAAGTGAGGAGTAACTAATGCATGTATTGCCAGCCTGGTGAGAGAAAGACTATCAGTAGGACACCAGAAAGGGTATGTACATGTAAATGCAATTATAAACATGTATCTCAACAAGGTTCATGGGCACAGAGTGGTTTGGGTTGGAAAGAACCTTCAAGCTTATCCAGTCCCACCCCTGCCATGGGCAGGGGCGCCTTCCACTAGCCCAGGTTGCTCCAAGCCCCATCCAACCCAGCCTTGGACACTTCCAGGGATGGGGCAGCCACAGCTTCTCTGGGCACCCTGTGCCAGGGCCTGCCCACCCTCCCAGGGAAGGATTTCTTCCCAACATGTCCTGTCAAATCCTTCCACAGGAAAGGTGCTGCCTGGTGTGGCACAGCAGAGACACCAGGCAGGCAGGAGCACCAGGACAGGGCTCAGAGACTGGGAGGGCAATGACTCAGCTGGGCTGTGAGGCAGAGATTCCACTTCCAGCTGTAATCCCTGATCAGGAATTCCATGAGGAGAAAAGCAATCCTCACAAGCAGCACATAAAGCTTGGTTTGAATGGTAATACCTGCAACAAGGCACCGGAACAGATTAGGAGCAAAAACCTCCATCAAAATGCAGATGCCTGTTAAATCATGGCTAAAGGAAGCTTAGGGAGAAATCCCTGCAGGGAACACGGAGATGGACACTGCAATAAGAAGACACAGGAAGAAAATGTGCATCATTTCCTCCAAGATTTGAGAGCTTGCAGGGGGAGAGCAGCGAGGTTAATAGCAGGTTATGAGATTGGAAGGAGCAAGATGACATCCTTCAGAGAGCTTTAGAATAGAAATATCTGTGGGTTAAATGTGAAAACAGATGGAGAAGAAAGAACTTCAGGAAAACTTGAAAATTCATGAATTCTCCTTCAAACAAAGGAGCTGGAAGCCCTTTAGAGAAATTAGAATTAGCAAATGGTCAGGGTAGGAGAGAAAAAGACAAAGATAAGGCCACACAACTCCCCTTGCATTTCTAGTGTGGGAAAGGGAATGGAGAGGTTTCCGTGATGCCCTTACAAGGGACTCACAGGATCTCTCCAACTGAAACGTCAATATAAGGGATCATGGAAGAGCTGGACTTGAGGAAATGAGCATCTTGCCAGGCTGAGGTGCATTTCCTCCAGGATTTCTCAGGGAACTTGGAGAGGGAGCAGCTGCACGACGTATGTAACCTCTCCCAAGTCACCTCAATACTGGGAGATGGCAAATGTGATGCCAGTACCACAGTGGGATCCCCTCAGACTCCAAGGAGTGAATCAGGAACTTCTATGAGGCAAATAAACTGAAGCCACAATAAAGCATGACATTCAGAGAGGGCAGGAGTAATAACAGGAACAGACAAAAAAGGGGGGACTGTTCTGAGGAAATTTATCTGTGGAATCTTTATCCACTTGATGGTGTGGATGGATAAAGGCTGGTGTGGGTTTAAGAAGATGCTGACAGGGTTTCATGGAAGAGAAAGTGAATTAACAAAACACAGAAACCACCAAAGAGTCAAGAAGTGCCCCAGAAACAAGCTCAGAGCCAGAGAGAATTTGGAATAAATCTTCTCTCTGCTCCTCTGATCTGCTTCTGGTCATTCCTAGGGAGATGAGTCCAGCTCCACTCACTTTCCATCTCACTGGTTTTATATACAAATAAACTTCTCTATAGTAAATATGAATTCACATTAACTCTGATCATTCTACAGTTGCTCGTGTATCTCTGTTTGCTCACATTACCTCTTGATTTGCCTTATAAAAAACATTGGCAGCAGGTCCTGCTTTCCCCATCACACACAACAGATTTAATGTATCTGTGCTGGAGCGCAAACAAAGACACGCCACACTTCCCCACAGCAAACCAATGAAAATGAAAACACTCCAAAACCAAAAGTCTGCTCATATATAAAAATGTTAGAGAACCTAAAAAAATCATTTGGAGCTGTTGCATACAACGTATTTATCTTAATGTCTGCTTTCAATACTTTGTAGACTCAGCAATCCATGCAATAACCTGCTGGTGCTGGAATGAAGGACACCATTGTTCCATAATCACAATCCCAGATACTCCTGAAGGGCTGGGAGTTTTCCTTCACCCCACCTGAAAGGCCTCTGGGGAATCCTGACCACAAACAGCTCCACTCAACGACCACACTACTAACAAAACAGGGCAACGACGAGCAAACCCCGTAAAAGCCTGGTTAAAGATTCACTGAAAGGAAATTGCCAGGTCATTCCCGCAAAAGCAAGAGGGAATAAGGAGCTTTACCATCGGAGAGGGTGCGGGCCACGACGTCGTGGGTGGAGACGCCAGGGCCGTGCTTGTTGTAGGCGACGACACGGAAAGTGTACTCGGTGAACTTCTTGAGCCCCGTCACCGTGTGGGACAGCCCGGCCACGTCCACGTCCTGCACACGACAAACACAGCGCCCAGGCAGGGCTGCCACGGCCACCCTGCCCACAGCACCCCTGCCCACCAAAGCCCTGGTGGGGAGCACCCCCAGCCCTGCTGAACGTGCCAGCTGTGAGTTTACAGGAGAAAACTCTGCCTGTCCTGTTTACATCCTAACGTGGACATGGCTCTGTACATGGAAAGGGATCTGCAAACTTGCCCATTAGCACAAATGATGATTATAATTTGAATAGTGGGATGCAGAAGTAGAAAAAGCATCAGGTCTATTTAGAGCTGACGTAAAAAAAGTATTTAAAGGCTAAGAAAAATATTTTGCCTTTTGGTTTTTAAAGCTGGAATCATACTGATATGCAATGGGATGGGAATGGGGCTGTGATGAGTGGGATTAACCCTCATTATTCTCAGGTGGCAGCCTAAACTTCTGCAGAACACACTGGATGCTCCGGTGGAATCATAATTGGATGCTCAGCAGCATCAAAATATCAATCACTGGATCCAAGAATTGGAGAAGTACAGACAGTTGAGATCAAGGATCATGCTAAAATCAGTAGTTTGCCTAATTTACTAAAAACCAGCCTGGAAAGGTATGCAAGTGACTTCTCCACCATGAGGACCAGAACTGCTATACAATGACATGGCTGTTATTTGTGTTCTGTGCTCATGATCCAAGGGGCTTCCCCAAAAGCTGCTTGATGCTGATGAACCCACCAAAACAGGGCATCATCAAAAAAACCTTCAGATCCAAGACATACACATTTCACACTGGAATTTTAAATTTAACCATTTCCACATTTCAGACTGACAGAAAACCAAACCCCTCCCAAGGTGTTTCTGGGAATTCAAGGTGCACCCATCACAGAGGCTGTAGGGGGTGGTGTATCTGTACCTGCTCGGTGTCCTGCCCCTTCTCCATGTAGTAGAGTTTGTAGTTCTGGATGTCGCCGTTGCCCGAGAGCGGTGTCTCCCAGGTGACGGTGACGGAGGTGGGGGAGCTGGAATACGCACGGATGTTGGGAGCCGGGCCGGGCAGCTGGACTGCAACACAAGTGTGGAACCCTGCTAGTCCTGCAGCCTGCCCAGGGCTGCTTATTGCAGGGACAACCCCACTGCTCATCCCTGGGGAAGAGGTGGGTATCTTCCCATTTCAGCACTGCCCATGGATTCAGCCATGCAAAGGGGGGACCAGATTTCTAAAGGAGGTCCTGCTCCCTGGGTCACTGTCCTTTTGCCTGGAATGATCCTAACAAGTGACAGACTAAGTGCTAACATTTTTTGCTTAAAGTTTTCCCTTTTTCTTCTTTCAGTTACAGAATATCCTGAGTTGGAAGGACTCACAAGGACCATCGAATCCAACTCTGAAGTGAATGGCCCATAGAGGGATCAAAGCCATGACCTTGGTGTTATGAGCACCATGCTCCAGCCAAGTGAGTGAACGTCATGACAGTTTAAAAGCATTAAGTTTTATAACAGCTTAGAGAATTTAACAAAGGAATGTCTCAAGTTCCTCTTAATAGTGGCAAGAAATCTGACAGACCCACCAGCTTGGAAAATCTTTCAGAACTATGGTCTGCAAGTGCAACTTCAAGAGCATCAACTACCAGGGAAGGTCATGAATGGGGAAAACAAAAAGCATTAAATCAAAATCACTCCCCAAGCTGAGGAAAACTCAAAGCATTCCAGCTCACCCTCGGGCTGTGTTGCCACCTTGAGCGGAGCCGAGCTCTCCCCGGGGCCGTGCCGGTTCTGGGCCACGACTCGGAACACGTAAACTGTCTCTGGCATCAGGTTCTGGATCATCACTTGTGTGTCTCCAGGACGACTCGTATTTTCAACACGTTCCCTTTGGGAAGCAAAAGGTTTGGGCACAGAGACAAGCACTGATCAGTAAGAGGGGCTCTGAGGGGTAAAGAAGGAGCAGTTGTGTCCCACTGGAACGTACCCCACGTGTTAATGACATGCTGATTTACACGGAGCTCTCTGCACAACACAACAATCACGTGCCAAAACTGCTGCTGACAAACTGCCTGCAATGTTGCAACTTCTCTTTGCAACAAAACAAACCCACTGAAGTAACCGAATGAATTACGCTTGACATGCCCCAGCTCTCAGCAGTTCTTTGGTATTCCCATAACAGCAAGTGATAATTCATGGTGACAGTTTATCCTGCAACTCTGAAGCCAAAGAAAAACTATTTAGGCAGCACAGTCTGGTGAGATTTGGGACATTTCTGTTAATATCATGGGGCTGCTTTTTGTGTGTTCTTCAAAGGAGCTGTTTTAATGTGTTCTTGTTCCTCCCAACTTCACTGGGTTTCTCCTTGCTGTTTGGATTTGTTCAGGATACCCAGGGCATAGCCGTGGCACTGATGCTGGATCCACAAAAGGAGTGGAGGCAACAGGAGACAACCTTCCCTTCAGTGTGAGCTGTGAGTGCCTCACACTCGTGCTGTGCACATGGAAGTGGCCTCTACTGGACCTGAGTGGAGATTCCACCCTCCAGTGGCACCAGGGAGACAGATCCAGGCTACTGGACCCCGGTCGGTCCAAGAGGGCCCATGGAAGGCACTTTACATGGGAAGGGGCATCTCTGTCAGGCCAATGTTGTGCATGCTGCAAGCTGTAATCCAGCTGGGAGGACACACACTCACTGTGCATGGAGGCAATGGGAAGGGTTATTGCCTGCTGTTCAGTGACCCTCCACTGACCCCGGGCTCCAGGAGCCCAACACTTCCCCTGCGGAAGCACCGAAACTCCATCAGTTCTTATCGGGATCCAGGGGGAGATTAAAGGATTGATCATTAACTAATGACAGCCTTTATTGCCAGGACAGGCTGTTGGCACCTGAACTTGTTGGAGCTGCCTTTGGGTGCTCCCCTGGAAAGGAGCTCCTGCTCCCTGTGAATGTGAACAGCAGCAGTGCTACAAAAGGAGAAATGAGAAACTTCCCACTGAGAAAACCAGAGACAAAGTGCCTGTTTGGAATACAAACCTTCCCCTTTTGCCTGCCAGGCTCTGTCTGGCTCTGCAGGGACAGTGAGTCTCATCCCATGGTCACCTCCCATTAAAGCATTTCTGATGCAGAAACTGGGCAAAATCACTGCAGTGTCTCCCCTTCCCACCTCCCAGCCATCCTGCTTCAGTTTCTAGCATGGAAAAGTGATGCCAAAATCCCCATTTTCACTTTGTTTCTTCTTACATCCACTGGAGTGGTTGATTTAGCAGAATTTGGCTGAAAACGTTCTGAAATGCCTGTTGATTCCTGCACTATCACACTGTATCTCCACAGAAGGAAACAATGCACTGGCTGTAACTAAACACCTATTTACATCCATTTTCTGGAATGTTCCCCTTCATGAAACTGAGCTAAAATGGCACTGCACCAACAGCTTCATTTATTTCAGAGTTCTATTCATTGTCATCACTGAGTTTTCCACTTCTAGCAAAATGTTTTCTTGTGGGCACATTCCCAAACGGAGTTTCCTTTAAGAGGAGCCTGAGCTCCAAGGATGGAGCTGAAAGCCCAGACTAAGTGCCAATGGATTCACAGCTGTGCAATAACATCCAGCTCCCATTGACATGCAAAATATTGCATTTTCTGCCTCAGGGGTAAGTGTGCTCCCTGATTTCATCTGGGAAAAAAAAAAGATAACCAGCAAACCAAGGTTATTTAAAATTAGAAAAAAAATGAGAATTTTTACTGGAAAGACAACATTTACCAAACATAAACAGACATGTCAAAGTGCCCCAATTTTCACTAATAACCAGGAATGTGCCTTCCCAACACTATGATAAAAACATGGTGAGATTAATCTAATTAAGCCTCTCCTTTACGCCCTTTCCTGGAGAGCCTGGAGCACCTTTTCAGAGCGCTGCTGTACCTGATGGGTAACAGGTACAGGCAGATGGGCTCCATGAGTAACTGCACTAGCCTATGGATCATTATGACTGTTCCATGAGTCCAGTTTAATCCCAATTAGAGAGCTCTGTAACCTCCAGCTAAAGTTTAGAGCAGCTACCGAGCACCTCAGGGAAGAGCCATCAGTTCAATCCCCAAACACGTGTTTGTCTGGAATGCCAAGTCTGAAGCTGCACTTACACATAAAAACAATGTTTGGGGGATTATTAAAGAGTGGCTATTGCCTGTGCCAGCCATGTCAGCTGTGCAGCCTGGCAGGGAGCTCCAGAGACACTCTGACAGTGTGATTACACACAATTAAACCCCATTTTCTGTGCTTGAAGCACACCACAGTGAACCATGAATTTAACAGTATTTGAATACCTCACATGTGTAATTTACCCTCTTGTACCAGCAACATGCTGGTTATTTCCTTTATTTTTGTCCAGATCTTGAAGACTGGAGATCTGAGAGCTTGGCTGAAGTTTCACAGAATTGAACCTCCCCCCAGCACATTTGAATTTTCACACCCTTTCCAGGGGAACTGCCTTCAGGGTGGAACAAAGCCCTAACACGAGGACGAGATAACCCTGTAACTGTGTAAGACAGTAATTCCCATCTGATCAGATCACTTGGGATCCTCCAGAGGTGTGACAGTGAAGCCACCAGCCACCCCTTGACCCCACGGGGTCAGCAGGAGCCTCTCTGGTGTCACCACGGCCAGGTGGGACACAGCTGGTGACACTGTGCACCCAGAGAAGCAGAAACACGTCACTTCCACAGCCATTTTCCACACTCTGAAATGCTCCTCGTAGAATCATGGAACGGTCTGGGTTGGAAGGGACCTTAAAGATCCTCCCGTCCACCCCCTGACGTGGGCAGGGGCACCTTCCACTATCCCAGGTTGCTCCAAGCTGGCCTTGAACACCTTGGGTATTTCCAAAGTAAGGAAGTAGTAGAAAGCCCAAGATTTTTGAGGCAAATCAAATGTTACTAGCTGCCTCAGTTAACTGCCATGAGCCCGCACTAGATGTCTCTCCACAGAATTAAGGAAGAGTAGGAATTCCCCACCAGCAGCAGGGTGTTTTCTGTTCTCTTCCAGTGACTTTGTTAACTTTGAGTCGTATGCTCTCATCAGTAGGGAGACAGATAATTTTCCCTTGGGTAATAAATCTGATAAGCTAATTTGTAATTAATTAAGCGCTGCTACAAATGATTGTTAGCTCCAACTTCCTCAAACTTAACACAACAACTTGAAACCGTAATGCTGAGCAGTAGATTCTGTCAGGAAGGAAAAGGGGTACATCAATATTATCCACTGGGACAGTATGTCAAAAGCTTATGATGGGGAGGAATTTATCTAATTTCTATTGACATGGATTATTAGGAGGGAATCAACATTTAACCAACACCTACCACATGGCTGTCTCTGCAATCAGAGTGAATTCACAGGGTTTTAAAGCCCGACGTGCCTCCCCTCCCACCAGCACGTGGGGGCTCTGGAGGATGTCCCTGTGCCCGCTGAGGTGGCACTGGCAGCAGTGCCAGCGCTCCTGACGAGCTGTGACAGCCTCTGCTGCTCTCAGCTCCTAACAGGCTGTGAAAAGCAGGTAGCAACTGTTTGCAGTCAATCAAACCGTGCCTGTGAAAATTCCTACGTGCAGCAACAAAGCCAGTGAAGCCCCAGGTGAAGGAGGGAGGGGAACACCCCCCCCCTGCACCCACTCTAACCAGGTTTACAGCGTTTCCAGAAGACCAGGGTGAAGATCAGCCATGGTCCTTACCTGTTTATCCCTTCCTTGGTGTAGAAGATGGAGTAGGTGAGGTTGTCCCCCTGAGGGTCTGACACTGGTGGCCGCCAGGTGAGCCTGATGAAGCGAGTGGACACGAGGGTGGCCACGACGTCCCGCGGGGCCGAGGGCAGGGGTCCTGCTGTGGCTGGTGCTAGATGGTCATTAGTGGCACTGGTCAGTGAAGTGGGAGGCAATGTTGGGATGGCAACATCTTGTCATGTGCAAACATTGGGGAACATGAAGGGCAAACATCACCACGGTTTAAAAAAAGAGAACAGGGGGGAAAAAAAACACAAGAAGAAATAAACAAAACCACGATGGGAAACAAAAGAAAATGAACACACAAAAAAGGCCATTAAACTGAAGGCTGACATGCAGGCAGAGGTAACTACTGACCACTAATGGGGTATTACAGGACGTCACTTGGAGCAAGCAGACCAACTCTCCATTGTAATGAAGTGGCAGTGGGGAGGGAAGGGTGAAACTGGGGATAAAACCCGACCTCAGCAGAGGACGTACCAGCAGCAAACAATACTGTCATTGCTTTGTAAACCACATGTCATACCACACCCTTAACAATAAAAACCCAACATGTATTAAGTTACTCCAAAATACACCCAGAACCCCATTTTATACATTAGCTCATTAACGTGCAGGATTCATTTATACTATTTTCAATCATAAAAAACATGACACACTGAAACACAAAACTGCTTTAAGTGCAAACTCATCCAGGTTTCGCAATGATATCATTTCACAAGTAGCTTTCTGAACTGGGTGGGCTCTGCCCGTGGCCAGAGTGGTGACAATCCCAAGGCACTGCCACCACAGCCCTTTTCCCTCATTTCCCTAAGGGCACAGTTTTCCTGCCACTAACACTCCTCCTCCCTCCCATTACACCTCTTGCATCCTTTACTACAAGACTAGCAACATAAACAGCTCTGCCTTTGGATTACACCCACTCTCTCCAAACTTTGCAGCTTAAGTCACATCGTGTTCCCGTGTTGCTACTCCAAGCCAGGATAAATCCCAGGGATTACTGCATTAAAAGGTTGGGAGTTGACAGCACAAGCTGCACCGTACCAAGAGCTGCTCTCCAAATCCTATTAAAGCAATCCATCCAGTAAATCTAACAGTGATACTCTGAGCAGCTGGACCCCAATTACCACCAAGTATTACAACCAGGACAATTAGTAACAAAACCCCAAAGCTCAGGATACTCGGCATTTTTCGGGATTTTTAACTATTTATCAAGCTTAAGCCACTTGATGACATTTTCTACATGACAATCCACCTTGCCAAATAGATCTATTCACTTATTAATTATGGGAACTAACTAAAACGGCTCTGATTTTCCCCAGAAAGAAGTTCAGCACTAGTAGAGCTGTTGTTGAGAGCTGCAGCCTCTCCACCAGAATAGATGGACTTGTGCCTTGATACACAAGGAGAAAACCTCACAAACAACCCGACTACAGGAGAAAACACTGCCTGAATGACCCAACCTCCAGGCAGACACACTGACACCTCTTCCATCAACAGCAATCTCGTTTGAAATTGTCAAAACCCCCTTGTCAAGCCAAGCATCAGCTCCCACACAGGTGTGGAACTGGCAGAACTCTCATTCTTCCTTCTCCATTTCTTAGGCAGCTCCTCACAAGGACGTAAGAACAAACCACTGGTTTTTATCAGATTTAACCCCAGCCCATGGGCAGAACTGAGCCAGACTCCCAGAGCCAGGAACACACAGATGTTGGTATTCAAAAGATGGAACGCAGAAAGACACGTACTCAAGGGTATCTTCTTAATTATCCTTTCCCTCTAATAGCTCAAGATCCCAATTAAGTATTCTCCAGCAGCCCCTTCTGATCAATAGACACCATTCATTTCACATTCATTGCAAAATCTATTTTTACCTAAAACCCCCTATTTTTGTGTTCCACAGTTAGATTTCTTGCAGAAATGCACCACATTTAGCTCTTCTGGACTGGGACAGAGCCCCATTCCCCCAGGGATCCCCTTGCTGGTGCAGACCACTCAGCAGAGCCCTGAGTGAGGGCCAGAGGATCTTCCCAACAACCATCCCTGCTCCTGAACAACAATTCCAGTGCCAATCCAATACCACACCCGTGGTCCTGGTTGCACAAACCAGGCTTCTCCTGTGTTTCAATCCGAGTCCATGTTCATATTCTTGGACTGGAGATCCACTCACTGCACCAACCATTACTCCTTCCACAGTTTCCAAGGAGGAACTCTGCAGAACCCTCCTGCTGCCCATCGTTTCCCACCCCTTTCCCATTGTCCTCTGTGACTGGCTTCCATTTCACTTCAAATTCCAACTTTCTGTTCACTTTACACTTCAGCTGACCACATTTCCCTTGCTGACAGCTTTCATTTCCCACCCTTCTATTAACTAATCACACTGATAATGTAATTCAAACCCATGAAAGAGTTTGAGGAATAATCTGTAGGGAAGCTATTCTGTTATAGAAACAAACTTGTGCTTTACAAGTGCACCAGCCAAATGCCCTTTGAAACACCATCTCCTGACCATCCTGGCGAGATCTTGGATGGCTTCACACATTTATGACAAATACTGAACATATGAAGCCCCTCTGCTTTTTAAAAAGAAAGTTAAGACACTGCAACACAACAAATTCCTTACAGCCACCACTGCACTTGTTCATTTTGACTCCAGGAGGCTGCAGGAGATGAATTTCTACTGTATGGACTTACAAACAAACCCCAGAGAAGACCATCAGAGCACCGTTCCTCAGGACAGGCTTTTCAGAGCCTGACATGCAAACCACGTCACCTTCCACCTTCCACTCACACTTTGTTTCCTCTTACCTGTCTTGGCAGAATTGTCAGGTGATCTGCTTCAAATCACAGGGGTTTTGATGCAAAACGTGCATCTCACCCATCTTTAAAAATCATTCCATTTGGTTAAAGTGGGGTATTTTTAAAGTTCATCTGCTCAATCTAAAAGCCATGGCACACACCCCTGTAATGAAAGGGATCCATCTTTCCTTCAGTGGTGTGCACGTGGTGCTGGAAGAACCTGCAGGCATGGAGATGATGAGTCTGGGAGAGCTGCCAAGAGCTCCCACACCAACAGACCCCCGTTTCACCCCCACGCAGGGCTCAAACCCAGCAGCGCTCCTTCCCACCGCCTGCCAGGGAGAACGGTCACACCCCCCAGAAACCTGGCAGCTGAAGAGTAAACTGTGAACAAACACAGCACAAAGGACCTGCCACCCCACCGCGAGGGAGGCGGTGACAGAGGGAGCCCCTGACGGCTGCAGGTGAGGACCAGCCTGGTGGCACTTTGGTGCTGCTGATAACTCTGGGACTTACTCACAAGGGTGGGTTGTTCCCTTCCTTTTGCCCCTATTCCCCCTTGGAGCGCCTGGAGTGCCATCACTAACTGATTTGTACCCAGCCACGTGAGCAGAGCGCTCGGCAGCGCAGAGCTGTGCTAATGAGTAATTACAGCACAATTAGCTGTAACGCCAATGAGGAGCAGCTTCACCGCTCTGGAGCTTCCCTGCTCGGTGGAACAAACAACATGCCACAAAGGCTCTCCTTTCCAGCGCATCTTTCAGCACTTTTTAAAAAGTAACTCCTGGAATATTCTTTGCAGAACTATTCCTACCCAGTTTGACGTGAATGCCGCTTTCCCAAAGAGCACGTTCAGCAGGTGACATGTGCTTTGCACAGTAATTTCTCTCCTGCCGAGCAGTGAGTGGGGCCAGAAGGATGCCAGAACTCCTGAGAAGCACAGGCAGTGGAGCTGCATCCCCCAAGGCAGGGCAGAGCAACTCTCCTGCGGGGTGAGGGGGCACAAACATGAGAAGGAGAATTTTTTAACATCAAGACTTCCAGCCAAGACAAGCCCAGCAGGGATCCCAGGGATCCAGGATAAAGAGAACATTCTCACTGCTAATCTTTAAGTCCCCTCTGTCACGCTGCTATTTCCAGGTTCCTTCTGAGCAGACATCAACTATTGCAACTATTTTATCAAAGTATTTTGCAGGGTGTGCAAATACCCACAAGGATGTGGACTCAAATAAATGAGATTAGAGCATGGTGCTAATAATGCCAAGGTTGTGGGTTTGATCTCCATAAGGGCCAGTTACTTATGAGTTGGACTCTGTGATCCCTGTGGGCCCCTTCCAACTGAGAATATTCTGTGATTCTGAAATAAACAACCACCAAGAACTTCTCTAATTCGAACCCCTCGCTGGCAACAGCACAAAGTTTTAATGGATGTGGAAGAGGCAAAGGTGTTGACCAGCTGGAGACACTGGTGTGGTCCCACCTTTTCATCTTGTAGGAAAGATGTCCCCTGGTGCTCTCAGTGTCATTCAGCACAGCAGGATCACAAACAACCGGAGCATGCCTGGGGTGCTGCTCCATTGTCACCCCTCAGGATGCTGGTGGGACCTCTGTCCAACGTGTCCCACCTGAAAACTGCTCATTGGAATGCCCTGGTTGTTAGCTAATTATTGGAAATATTTTCCATGTTGTCCAGCCCCTCCGGTTCAGGTTTCCTTTTTCCTGTGGTGCGTTATTGGCACAGTCGGGGCTTCCTCCTGTTTGGCAACAACATTCCAACTATACCCCTGGACACAGCACACAAAGGAAGAGGGGACAGGAATGTTATCTGTCATCTGCCCTGAGTGACCTGGGACAGTCCAGGTCCCCTGGTAACTCACAGGGCACTGCTCTGACCCACCCCAGGAAGGGGGTACTGAAATGTAGGAGTTAAGATGCACAAACACTTGAAGAACTGGTTAGTGACCATATTTAGGCTATTCTTGACCATATTCAGCCTATTCTTGGCCATATTCAGCCTATTCTTGGCCATATTCAAGGACTTGCAAAGCCCTGGTTACAGAACCTGTAGAAGGAGAGTGTCAGGGATTTGGGAACTGTGGCTGAGGCAGCAGAGGAAGCACCAGAGGTTGATCCAGGTATTTCTGGGAGCCCAGAACCAACACCACAGAATCCCAGGATCTGCTGAGTTGGAAGGGACCCACAAGGATCACCAAGTCCATCCCTTAGCCCTGTGCAGGACCAGCTCCAAGCAGCTCTTACCTTGAACACCTAACAGGGACTTTTGGACTTCAGAGCTTTTAATGTGAGTAAATCTTTGATTTCAGCAACAAAGACCTACTACAACTAAACCCAGAAAATTACTATTTTACCAAAACCCATGAGCTAGGATATTCAAATTTCAGCACCTCTAGCATTTTAGCTGTCTTCCATAAATAAAAAATACCTCAGAGACACCAATATGCTTCATTTTGACTTGGGGTGTTCATAGAAAACTGTTTGCTCAATAAATAATATTTTTTCCCATAGGTCACTATTCAACTGATTCCAGAAAGGTAATCAAGACTTTCAAACTCTGTCTTTTCCCTAAGGCACTGTGTTCCTGAATTTGAACTTTAGTGTATGGGATCAGTCCCCCCCTCTGGAACAGAATGATTCAACTTGTACCAGCATTCAGAAGCATCTGTGATGCTTCAGAGAGTCAGAGGCAAACCCCACTGATTTTCTTACCCTCACAGGATTTAAAAATAACAGCAGCAGTGGGCTGCAATGCAATGTAGCAACATAAAAGAGCAAAACTACTAACTCCACACTCCACACCTTCACAATTTTGCTTTCTGTCCTGCTTTTTTCCCCCATGTTTTCACTTGCATCAAATTGCTGTCCTTTTTCAAATGCCAAATCCATAACTTTACAACAGAAGGGACATCACTCTGTCATTCCCAGCTGTTCCCTGTGTGACACCACGGTCAAAGGAAACCAAGTTATGTGGCCCTAGGAAGTTCTCACAGGCCACGGTGCTGAAGTTGGCCCCAACAGATCACTTATAATAATGCAATTAATTCCTTCCCTTGGAAAAACTAATTAAAAGAAATCTATCAGATGCTTGTTCTTCCACTAAGAGGTGTTTCCATGCAAAACTGAGACAGTGACTAACCAAACATGGCAAGGAAGGTGTTAAAGTAACTTCACAGAATGAACATACATTTCCTGAACCTCCTGGATTTCTTGATGACAACCACCATCACTCCTGTTTACCTGGTGTAAGACACAGATCTCTGTCTGCTTGACACAAAACACCCCAAATTTAGTGTTTTGTAAACAAAATCATGCCTCATGAGACAATTTAAACTGCAAGGCTTTCTGTGTGATTTGGCTGCACAAGGAAATGAGTCAGAAGGAGAAACATGAGAACGTTTGGACCAACACCTCCAGGGAGCAGAGCGGGACACGGCGTGGCTGCCCCTGGCCCTGCCTGGAGCACCCAGGCTGCAGGAGCAGGGAGCACATCCAAGGAGCTGAGCCACAGCCCTATCACTGTGTAAGCCCAGAGCTCTGCAGGGATGGCCCTGGCAACCCACCGTGCTGCTGGTCTTGGACACCACCTCCTGTGATCAACTGAAAACCCACCTAACTCTGCCCTTGGTGTGGAGAACCACGGAATCCCACACTGGTTTTGGTTGGAAGGGACCTTAAAGCTCTTCCAGGCCCACCCCCTGCCATGGGCAGGGGCACCTTCCACTAGCCCAGGTTGCTCCAAGACCCATCCAACCTGGCCTTGGACACTCCCAGGGATGGGGCAGCCACAGCTCCTCTCGACAACCCGGGCCAGAGCCTGCCCACCCTCACAGCCAACAATTCCTTCCCAGTATCCCATCTATCCCTGCCCTCTGGGAATGGGGAGCCATTCCCCCTTGGCCTGTCCCTACTCTTCAAGGAGTTAAACCTGCTCATCATTATCCTCCTCTTTTCCAGTGCTGCAGAACTTTGTGCTGCTATTCCATCCTGAATCAACTCACTCCTTTTCCACACACACATTTCCCTGGATCGCCTTGCTCAAGGAAGAGGCTCGAGGACAAGAACCCAACACAGCACTTGGAATCAAGTTTGTTCCTCAGATTTAAAAACCCAGACACAATCCCCCACCACAAGGAAGACAATCCCCCCCAAACAATATCCCTCATTTTCCTCATAAAAAGAATTGGAGATGTTTGCGTATTTATTTCCCTATGCCGACACATTTTGCCCAAAGCAGGCAGGCAAAATGCCTTTTTTTAATTTTTAATTGCCTTAGATTAATTTACATCACCACTGGGAACGAGAACTGCTATTTACTCTTCATTCAGTGCATGCTACTGCAAAAAAACCCACCAAAAATACACAGCAAGCAAATGTTTAACTAACACTCAGTGATTAGGATTTTTCAGCATTTCTTTGGTCCTGTTTTCCCAACTCAGTGGCCACTGCTGGGCGCTGGATGAGCTGGGATGTATAAACACAGTGATAAACACTGTGAGCCTGTATTTGAAAGGAAGTCATAAAACCCCTTCTGATAACGAGCCCTCCTCCTGCTCTCATTTCACCATGAAACGCTTTGGTGGAGAGGAAACAATTTGATTTTTTCCTGTCTCATAAAAGAGCCATTAAAAAGGTGTGCCAGGCCTTGCTGACGCATCCCAGGGAGCCCCTCCCTCCCTCCCTCCCTCCCTCCCACCTGCCCAGGAACCCCCCGGCTCCGACCACATCCCTGCCCCGGGGCACGACGGAAAGGGAAAAGGCCCTGTGTGCGTTCTGGTCACAAGACTGAGGTTAGAACAAAGAAGGAAAGAAGCCAAACACACCTCCACCTGTCCCCCAGGAGTTCCAACCTCCCTGCTTTGAACTGGATGTTGTTATCGGAAAGGAGCTCCGACCATAACAACACATTGCAAAACGATGGATGTAATCTTCAAATTCAGGGGTGAACATTCAGTTGTTTAAAAATTCAGTATTTTTGTTAACAACCAATCCTCGAGAAAAGAAACTCAAAACCCCCAAACAAAACACACCTATAGAACCCAAGGCAGTAAAATTGCCTGGAAGGGCACCCAGAGATCCCTGCCCAGAGTATCTTCTTACTGTAAATATTCATAAACTGAACTCTTATGCAGAATTAAGAAATCTCTGGAGAACAGCAGAGCCTGCAACAACCTGCTGCAATTTGACTTTAATAATAACAGGAAAGTAATGATTTTATTTCAAAAGCCAGCATGTTATACTTGAGCAAAGCTCTTTATGGAGCAGTTATTAATAAAAATACCGTGTGCTTTTGGACAGGGTTTGTTTTTGCACCAGCCATTTGCATACTAGAAGATTTCAAGATTCTGAAGTTTCACTGGGCCTCTGCCAATAACTCATTCTGGCACCTTGAGCAGATCCCTGCCCTTCCCACCTCTCCTTCTGTGGGATCTGCGGGGATGCTCAGTTTTCACTCTGTGTTTGCACACCCCAGGTAACGGGGCCATCGGGGCTGGAAACATGACAAATAGCCCCAGTAATCCTCCAACAGGCAGGCTGAGGGCTGAACCACTGCTGTGCTGGCAGAGCAGGACCAACACATCCCTTAAGTGTCCAAGGATGGGACCTGGGGCAACCTGGGATAGTGGAAGGCGTCCCTGCCCATGGCAGGGCTTGGAACGAGATGAGCTTTAAGGTCCCTTCCAACCCAAACCATTCTGGGATTCTGTGACCATGACTTGACTATTCAGGATGTATTTGCCAAGCAAAAGGCTAAGCTGAAACAAATGAACCCAGCAGACAATCCCTGTTGCTGCTGCTGCACACTGCTGCTCCTGGGTCACTCTGACCCCCTGGATCCTGAACTGCAGGACTTCATGGAAGTGACTGCAAAGCTCCCTGGAGCTCCCTCGGGATCAGACACCCTGAGTGGGGCCCTGCAGGGCTGTGCCAGCAGCACACACGGGTTTAGCTCACTGTTAACCTACACTATTTTTCTCCAAGAAATAACTTGGAGGTGGAAGGCAATTTCCCTCGGTTTGGGAGCTGTTGACACCTGAACAACTCAGCAACAACAACTCCGGCATCCTGGAGGTGCAAGAGATGAGGCTGAACAAGCTGTTTGTACATCAGCATTGTCCTTATTTCTGCCAAGCTCTCTATCAAACTTATTTAAATACTCATTAACTACTCATTTAACTACTTGTTTCTTATATGAACTCTGTTTTTTGTCCATTTAGGTTTATATATACACAGATGTTATTCTTTCAAGGAAGAGAAGGTCCCCACAAACCCATCTTTCCTCTTTTCCCTATAAGCACATACAGGGCAACGCTGTTAGATGTGCTATTTGATTCTTTTATTCATTCCAACTGGATTTCTCTGCTAAAGGCCATAAGAACCTGCTCCTTGCTGCCCATTCACAGGCCAGCTCAGACTCACTGGTTTTATAGGAACTAGACAGAGTACCAGGATGTTTGGGAATTCATATAAATGACCCAAAAGCCAATCATATAAACTCTTAAGATTTTTTTTTTTTTTACTTTCTATTTTTAAAGCTGTAATGTTCTTTAGCTTCTTTGTATTTCTAATTCTAACAAGAAGCCCAAACCCCATCAGTATTTTTAAAATACAACTGCTTTCCCCAGCACAGAGGTTGGGATTTGGCCTGCACATCCCAGCACAGGGGAATTCGAGGTTAGTCCCTCGATGTACACGAGGGAGATTGTGGCAAGAGATGCAACATTTCACATGTGGCTTGCTGTGGTCACTGACCACTGTTCAAAACACCTGAACAACGAGATTCAAAAGCAGTTATATGCCAATTGGTGCTGAAGAGGAGCAGGAGAGAGGACAGGGACATTCCAAGGGGGAATGTCCCATCCCCTGAGACCCAGACCCAGGTATGACTTTCCTGCTCTTTTATTTTCCTTCAGGGATGATCAGGAAAACCTGATCAGAATCCACTTGTCTTCTAAACACTTTGGATCCACAATTATTAATTTCTCTTTTGGGGAAGATGAGAGGGGAAACAACCAGGAGAACCCCACCCAGGCTCTCCTGTTGCCACGAGAACGGTGACATTTTGCAGCCCGTTTCCACACCAGACACACATTGTTCAAAATGAGATCTCTTTGTTAGATTTATTCCATTTCCCTACGGTCCAAACCCCGTGAGCCTTTCCAGGTTATGCTGTCAAGGCTGCTGGGGGAATCAGGGACACCAGGAGAGGCTTCTCCCAGCTCCACATATCCGAGTGCACGAGTCCTGTTACACACGTGCCCAAACTGTAAACCAATGCTCTCCCTCTGCCTCCAAATGGCATTCAGCTGCCTCTGCTATTACTGTATAATTTAGCAACTTTGAAATATAAGCAACCAATTAAGGCCATACCCACACGTTTGCTCTCCCCGCCGGTGCGAGACTGACAAAATCTGATCTTTTCCTTTCCAACAGGAGCCCGGGATCAATTACAAATTAAGGGTATTTCTGTCAATCTTCACAACCCTGGATATGAGGAATAAAGGCAGAGGAAATGCCTTCGGCAGCCTGACAGATATCAGGCTACAGCTAATCCTGCCACTGCACTCCTCTGAAAATGAGAAAAACACAAGCCACTAAAACCAAACAGGCAGCAGGACAAAAACCTGGTCAGTGCCTTTGTGATCACTTGTATTTCCTCCCGAACCAGAAGCAGGCAGAGGAGCACCCACCATCACTCAGCAGCTGGAGCTGCTCCCACGGAACACTCGTGTTTCCGGAGCGGCACCGCTTTGCTCCCAGTCAAATCCCTCCTGACAATACATTACGCAGCCAGGCTGCCAGGACTACATGAAATGTGAGCACAAACATCACTGGAAGGGCTGCATTTGGTCAGTGATATTGAGGTAAGTGTATCTGCCTTTATTACCCTTTCTGGTGGCAAAGGGATTTTTATTGGAGTGAGGAACTCTCTTGGGAACTCAGCATTAGCCTGGAGAGATCAAATGGGCTCAAAGCCTTGGAGCCTCTTTCACGGTCACTGCACAGCGTATACACATCCTACCTCATTCCACTCACACAATGGGACAATAAATACAGCATAAGTACAGGTGAAGGAGGGAAAACATGGATTAATGTGTGTTAAGTGTCCCTCATAATACCTGGAAGCTTTTTGCTCCTCCAGATTCTTGCTCTGCCCCCACTCAACATTCCTTACGTATTATTCCTCTTCACAACATGACACAGAATTTCTCTAAGCCCAAGCGCCTTTTAACCATTAATTCCCCTCATGAAAACCAAAATTAAAGAGCTGACAGTCCAAGTGTTTCGAAGCACAACTGCCTAAGTAGCATCACCACGACCCCTATTTGTGCCAAGCAGACTCCAACTGAAGTCACGGTGCACACGATCCGGTGTGAATTCCAGCAGGAGCTTTCAAATTTCTTTGCCAAGTCAACTGTAAATACAGTCATAAAACAAGAAATGAAAACTAATAAGCACAATCAAAGCCTCCTATAAATTCTGTTATGCCTTCCTGCAACTCACTGCACACTGGCAAACATTAATCTATTACTAATTTAATCTAAATTAGAGCAATTTATTCAAAGCTCATGCCAGCTTTAAACATGAATAGGCTACTGAGTGCAGGATATGAGAACTGTTTAGCTCCCCGATTCATCAAGTTAAAATTCAGGAAGTTTGAGATCTAGGGTGGGTTAATCAGTTCAGCTTCTCAATAAGACCATATATAAGCAGGGTCCATAAAGAGGGAATAAATAAAAGTCATTTATTAAACAAGGATTGAGTTAAGAAATGCAACTTACTGAATTCAAACAGCTTCCAGACCATTTTGAACAGCCATGCAGCCATGAGAAATACAAATGCTGCCTTTCCCTAAGGAATAATAGCTAAGTAATGTAAATTAAAATCAAAATTAAACCAGAAAAAACCCCCTCTTACAGCACTAAAGAGGAGAACACACTGCTGTGTTTACAGAAAATTAGCAACCAAGTGTACACAACCAGCACAAAATATTCTCAGAGTTTGGCTTTGGGTTTGACTGTTTGAAGTCAGTTTGTGATTTCAGATGCTGTTTATGTTCCTGAAACACAACGCTCCAAATGAGACTTCCAAGCTGTTCCTCCACCATCTGAAGCCGGTTGGATTCCGTAGGACTGGGATTGAGGCAGCCAGTTGGGAACACTTTCACCTCCGGTGGCTCCAGCACTGCCACTGGGTTTTAAATACTTCATTTGCAGTGTGGAGGTTGGATTTTCACATTCATTGCTCTTAAAGCTTCTCAGAGACAAACCTTTGCACCCACTGAGCCAAAACCCATGTGGCTGTTGTGGGTACACGACAGACAAAGCAGGGAGGAAACTCCCCTGCTCCTCGTGTGCTCAGCACACTGCACTTCCATTCTCCTGCTTTTGGACCTTCCCCCACGTGAGCCCAGCAGGGTCTCTCACACCTCTCCAGTTTCCAGTCCAGCAGAGCTGGGTGCCCTCAGCACAGACCTGCTGCCACAGGATGGTTTGGGTTGGAGGAGACCTCAAATATCCAATCCCAACCCAGGTCCACCACCAAGTCCTGCTCCCCTAAAATCCACAACCCATGCAGCGCTTTCACCTCCAGACAGAAAATGTGAATTTTTGTCTGCAAGGCTTTGCAGCCTCACTATTGTTTCAATCTACAAATCATTTCTTCCCTGGTGGACTCCACAACTCCTGAAAGCCACTCCTGAAAGCCACAGGGACCACAGGTTCCACCTCCCTTCCACCACAACACAAAATTGTACGAGACAGAAGGAACACAAAGACATTCCTGTCTGAGTGCAGAAACAGAAAATCTGCAGGAGGAACACCCAGAGTCCTTTTCTGTTATTCAATGAACTCTTTTTATCTCGCTCTGGCATTTCATCCACAACACCCTGAAGATTTTTCAAGTACTTCTTGTAGTCTCCAAGAACTCCACAGAATTCCACAGACTGAGAAGGTTTTTACTGGATTACCTCGACAACACTACATGTCTTGATTCAGAGTATGTGACTCCAAGAAATACTCTAAAAATATCACCTCTGTAAGAAGTGGGAGCCTGAGAGGTTACATTTGATACCCGTGAAATCATCCAAAACAGGTCCTGAAGTCACACGTGAAGTGTCGGCCTCGGGGCTCAAACCAGGCAAGGGATAAGTTGTATTTCTGTCATGTTTTGCATATGGCAAATACCCAAAAGTGTAACTGGGTTTTTCAAAGCAGAGCACAAGCCTGTCAGTGCCAGCTTTCAGATTTCTTTCAGCAGAAGCCAAAATTTGTCAAAAAGAACTTATCTTTGCCTCCCACAACTGAATAATGGAACTTACAGTTATGGAAAACACAGAGTAGTTCATATATCTTGATTTAAATAAGGCTTTTGACACTGCCTGTGACATCCAGCTAGAGCTGGGGATCTGTTGTTGGTGTCAGGGTGGGGGAGCTGAAGCAGCTCCTACGAGTGGAACGGGACCCAGGAAGCTCCGAGTGGGTGTCAGGCTGAGGTGACCCCAACCAGCCCAGTACCACCTGCAGGACACAAACAACACTCCTGCAGCACAGCCTGAGCTGGGATGTGCTGGCTGCAGAAACCTTGGGTCACATGTGCTGATGGTCCCCACCCCATCCCATCCCACCCTACCCACCTCCTGTCAGTGCTCTGACACAGCTCACAGCCAAACCTGGCAGAGAAATACCCACAGAAAATGAAATTATTCAGGCAGCAACAGGCCTGGACAGAATTCAACTGTGTAAAGAAAGTACCAATTTAGGTCAATAAATGAGGTCTTTAAAACTCCCTCAGAATTAGGATTCACATAATGAAACTCAGCAGAGGAATTAATATCATACAGAGCAACTGAAGTGCTGTGAGACCAATCAAATATGGTTTGAAATGTCCAACTATCACCAACATCAGACATTTCTGTTTCTCCAAAGGAGATCAGCAGGAAACACAGACCACAACATTGTCTTAATTTGGCTATGACATTAAAAAGACAGACACAGGTAAAAAAGGTCCCTCCACACTGCTTAGATCCTCAGTCCTTCTGAAACACAGAGGTTTGGAGATCTCAGGAGTTCACCTGAACCCCTTGCTCGAGCAGAGCCACCTCTGACCAGGTTCCTCAGGACCTTGTCCAGGCGTGTCTTGAATATCTCCAGGAATGGAGATCTCCAGCCTTCCCTGGGCAGCCAGTTTGACTGAACCACCCTCACCATGAAATTGTTTTCTGCCATCAGGAACTCCCTTTTTGCAGCCTTCCCCCCACCCCCTGTGACCTGCTGGGCCACCCAGCTCTCCACACATGCCAAAACCCACCCCTCAGTGTGCATTTCCCCAGTTCAGCTTCAGGGACAGCACTGGAGACAGTGCCAAAGGCAAAGGAAACAATCTCCACTCCTCTCCAGCACAGGGCCAAACATTTCACCTTAGAAGGCTGTGGGAAGAGTTGGGCACCATCCACCGTTGGTAAATCCATGCTGGATTTTCCCAATAATCACCTCTTTCACATACCCATAAAACTGGCTTCCAGGGGATTTGCTCCAAAACCTTCCCTCAAAAGGTTCCAGCTCCAGCTGAGCTTTGTCTTTCCTAGTTCCATCCTGCACATGCAGGCAATATCCCTCACCTTTCTGCCTTTACTTCCAAATTCTGTGTACTTTTCTTTTCTTTGTGTTTGAGCCCAGCCAGGAGCTCCTTCTTTATCCCTGCAGATCTCCTGGACACACATGCTCCAGTTCCTGCACATCGGAGCAGACCATTCTTGTGCTCTGAGAAGCCTGTCCTTCAGGTTTGCCTTTTCTCCATTAACACAGTCAGCCATGGGAACCTACCAAAAATATCCCTGACCCAGCCAAAACCTCCTGTATGGAAGTTTCAGGCTGTAATTCCCAGTTCCACCTCCACTGGCCAGCCAGACACAGACAACCTGAGACAAGGAATTCCAGTCTGCTCCCACAACTCCCGCTCCTGCTGCCACCCCAACACACACCACATGGTTAAAAAACCCACCCAAGAACGACGACCTGCAACCTCCAGTTGTGTTAAAACAGCATCACCTTCACCTTGTCTTTGATGGTCTCCAGCAGACACACATGACCACACTGTCCTTCCATTCCCTGATCCCTGTGCAAAAGCTCCTGGCTGGCTCATCACCCTCTCCAAGGTGAAGGCACACTGGAGTCAACCCTCAAGGGTGACCCTCTTCCTTGCTTCCCTGCCCCCTCCTTCCTTAAGGACCTTCATGCACCCCTTGGAGCTCTCCCAAGATGTCTCTGCAGCCCCAAAGACTCTACAACTACTTACAAACCTCTAATTCCCCCTCCCAGTTTCCCATGCTGGAATGTTAAATCACATGCAGGACACCCTTGCTTGGATAGAAGCCTTTGTTCATGAAAAACTAAGTTTAAAGAAAGGGACAGTTCCAGCACAAACCATCCTGCTGTGGTGTCCCACAGGATGCCAGCCCTGTGCTCAGTTCACTCATTGAAGACCTCACTCCCCTACAACCCTCAAAACCCCACAATATACTGAAAAAACCCCAACTTCTGCAGTATAAAAGTATAAAAATCTCACAACACACGATGCTTCAGAGTTCTGGAGGTGACACAGTGCATCCCAAATGATGTTTTGAAATTGTTCTCCCCAGAACGTGGCATATTTGTTTACAGTCTATGATTTTCTTTACACAGCATTCAAGCGTCACTCCTTTTTTTCCCCGTTGCCTGAGTACTTGTCAAATGCCTTTCACAGGGGGTGACAGGGAACCATCTGCCTCCCTCCTCAGCCCTCCTGCCACCTGTTCTCTTGCAGTCCCCAAAGGCAGGGCTGAGCAGCCCCAGATTCCCTGGCCAGGGCTGGGTTACAGGGCTCAGTGTTCCCTCCTGTCACCAGCACTTCGCCCCCATGAGGAAACCCCCAGCGCCTCCACCACAGAGGTTTTCATGGACCACACCCAATAATGCTGTAAAAACAGGCCAAGAAATGGCTTTGCTATAATCAGGTCGGTGTATCTGGTCCATAACTGGGTTGGCCAGTGAGGATTGGAAGCAGAACAAAGCCGGTTTTGTGTAAAAAAGGGCAAAGAGAGATTTGAGGGTGCTGAGAAGGTTCTTCCTCCTCACTGGGATATGCCGAGTCCTCCATGGGGGCATCTGCAGGACATCAGAGCACTCAGCTCTCACTCCTTGGGGCAGAGAGAGGAGCACAGTGACAAATGCATGTGCAGGGGACCCGTGGCCACTGAGGAACTTCCCTTCCCTGAGGGAACTCTCAAACTGCCCTGAAACAGCAGAGCCACAGCCCCAGTGAGATGCCCAAAGGAACTGGGTGCCCAGGGGAGGGCCAGTGTCTGAGAAACAGGGGCACAACTTCAAATCCCAAAATGTTTGGAAAGCAGATGAGAGGCTTTTCAACTCCCCTGCAGAATTCTACACCTGAAGTTCAGTACAGAGGATAAAGAGAATTTAACTCAGACCATTGACCTGAATCCTCCTCCTTTCTCCTCCCCTCCCAACCTTCTCAATTACAAAGCCTTGCTTGAAAAATCTCTCACCTCAATGCCACAATTCCTTTATGTACTCCTGAAAAAGCAGGAGTTGTGGACCCTGCACAGTCACTCCATTTCCAAGCACAGTCCAAATGTATTAACAGAATCACCAAAGCTGAAAACCAAAGCCACTCCAAGAAGCCTTTTGATTTAGCCAGTCCATTCTGTGTTTTAATGCTTTCCCCACAGAACTTCTGTATGTTACTACAAGCTTTCCAGCACTGAAAAAAGGCCAGCCCTATGCCTGCTCAGGGACTGTGCTGAGCTCACTGCAGCAGCTCAGACTCACACAGACACCGCTCAGCGTGGCCGTGCCCGACACTCACCCTGGGCACAATGAAACCACCAACCTCCTGCTCCCTGGAAGCCACACATGCACCCAAACACACAAACCCCTTCCCTGCAGCAGGTAAATGGCTTTCCAAACTCCCTCAGGCTTCCACTTTCTCATCTCCGTTTAACTCGTTAGAGATCAATCTGACAAGCAAAAGGGCTAATGAGAAATAGTTTGTCAAACGGCAGATGTTTGCCCGTTCCAGTTGGGAAGGAGCAAACACAACAGCAAGGGAAGGGATGCACTGCTAACCAGGAGGAACTTTTTTCACATTTAATCAATATTTTTTCACAAATTTACTTTTGCAATTGGCAAAGTTGGTATTTCTCATCATCAGGTATGAAATAATTTCTTAAAAAAGCTTTCTGAATTACTGATTGAAACGGTCAGAATAGTTTTTGCTCAAATTAGGGTTTTGAATTTTCCTACCACGGTTGCTGTCATGAAAGAACTTCTGTATGTGATACCTTCCCCTTCTTCCCTGAACAGTGTTTCCTCCTTTGCTGTTCAGATATTGTGAGAAGGTATTAAAACATCAAATATCTGTATTTTCTCCACCTGTAAGTGCCAGTTTTCATATATCACAGCTAAGACACAGCACATTCTATGCTCATTACACTCCTCCTTATGCCCCTGCCCCACAGCAAAGTGCCATGTCCTTCCAGAGCTGTTCCATGTGGTTTTCCCAGTGCTGGAGAACAACCCCCCCCACCCCTCAGTGTCACATCTCTAACCCACTGCAGGGCAGGGCACAGAGCCACACAACTGCAGGGGTATCTTTACACCCCAAGTGAGACTCCACCACTGCATCCACATCCTTTGGCAGCATGCAAAAGAGAAAGGACAGCATTATAAAGCAAAGCCCTTGAGGATGGCAGGACGAGCTGCCAGAGCAGGACAGGAAGGAGAAACCACGGGGCAAAGGGCAGTGGAGGGAAAGGAGAAGGAGAGAGGCCACAGGAACCCAATAATAACAGTGATAGTCATTCCCAAACCACTGCTGGGGACTGGGTGCAAGCACAAGCTTGGGCACGGCTTCAAAACCCAAGGACATAAATTATTCAGTATTTTTCAAACGTGGAAAACATGGATTAATGCTTCCCCTTGACAGATCTGGAAACCACTCAGGTGATTAATGCAGAGCAGAAATTAAATTACTTTTAATAGTTTTCTGGCAACCTGATGACAGTGGAGCAGTGCTGGGTCCAGCTGCCTAACCCTGCTCAGAGGTTGGAATCCCACAGCTCCACGGCATTAAAGCTACTGAACCCAGGAGAGGGCACCTTGCATTCCCCAAATCATTGTGGGAAGTACCTGCAGCTCTTCAGCCAGCAGTGGAACACACCCAGACCCAAAGAGGATCTCAGAGGAAGCTGGAAGAGCAAAACTACTCTACAAAACAATTGGGAAATAACTAGGAAATCTCTTTTTATGGCAGATTCCTAACAGTTTACTCTCTGCACAAACCCAGGGAGAGCAGATTCACACCTGTTCAACGTCCAAGTGTGAAGTTCCTTCAAGCCTCCAGCCACACCTAAGACTGTTTCTCCTAAGTCCTCTCCAACCAAATAAAAAAGAAATTAGAATTCTAGAACAATCCCCCCCAAAAGGCAACATAAAAAGCCCTCCTAAAGCATGGTTTTAAAATTTTCTTGTCTGACTTGTCCCTCCTACTCTTGGTTTTCTTCCTTGGGCTCTTAGAAATGATTTTTAAGAACTATGTGACCTGGAAGCAAAACAAGCTGATGGCTCAGTAATGATATTTGTACTGTCTTTTCTTTGGTTTTTAATCCAAATTACTCTCCTTTACCACCACAACCATGCAGGGCACTGCAAGGTGAGTGCTGGCAGGAACTCCACTGACTGGAGCACAATAACAAATATTTACCTTAAACTGCAGCTGGAACTCAACAAATGTGCAGCTGTAGTTTGCAGAAATGACAAAGTTGATTATTTTTTACACTAAAAACAGGAAAAAAAAGCTTCTGACACTGGAATGTCTTTGACATAAAATACTTGATTTGGGGTGGGCTCCAAAGTGCTGCTTTTGCAGGTTTGTGATTTCAGGGATTGTTTTCCTTTTGGTTATTCTGTTATTATTTTTAAATCTCAGCCTGCAACCATATTTCAGATTTCTGGCTATGGCTTATTACTGCACCAAATATTTTCCAAAGTCCAGGGTGAATCCTGTAGAATTCCTTAATTGCCCCTCAGGAACTTTAAGTGTAGAGAATGTGATGCTGGATCACTCATGATTTTAGACAATCACCCTACTCTAGCTGAGTTACAAATATAACCCCTCATGTGGAAGAGGTCCCTTGGAATGTCCCTCCCCATCTTGTGGCTCTCTGCTGTCCCAGTTTATCTTACCAAGGTCCAGGATTATCAGCTGAGCTCCAGCCTGTGCATTCCCAACATCATTTTCTGCAATGCACTGATAGAATCCTTCATCAGACTTCACCAGACCCAAAACTTGCAGGTTATGTTCTTTCTGAGGAGCAAAGGGACAAAACAACACTTTAAAAAGGGCTGAATTGCCAAAACAGTGGTGTCATCAGGGCACATTTACTGTGACAGGAGGACCTGCCAAGGGGAACAGGGAAAAGTGTGTTGGAGCTGCTGTCAGATCTCGCCTCCCCTGCACTGAATCTCAAGTTAGGCAGTACCCAAAGCAGCAGCAGCTCTCACTGAAGGCATCATTTCCCAGCTCCACACACCCCTGGCTGCAGGTCCTGACATTCCCAGCCATTCTGGGGGTGTTTTCAGCACTGCATGAAGGGCAGAGCTCCCTGTTACAACCCCCAGCCCCAGGTACACCCAATTATACAGCCATCAGGTTCTCACCTAGGCCTCAGTAACGACTTGCACGACATCTAAACTTTCCCTCTGGAAGTACCCACGTGCCAAACCCACGATCCACAACTCAGTTATATCTGTATTCCACCTCTTGCTTGAAATGGTAATTTTTATCAAGCACAGAGGATGCAGAATGAGCCAGAGGTCGTGCTGAGCTTGTCCTTGGACAGGAGTTCTGTCACTCTGCGTGTCTGTCTCTGTGAAAAACCTAAGCTATAAAGACATCAACTCCTACAATACAAGCAACGTGCACTAAAGGTTTCAACAGAGCATTCCTCCCCCAGGCCCCAAACGTCTACAGGGCAAAAGCAGGTAGCAGGTCCTGTAAGAGAACCCATTTGCCATGACGAGATGTAGGAGAATAACAGAGAGGTCAACAGCTCAAAATCCCCCAGAATGGAGACTCAGCTTACCACGATTTTGAAGTAGTCACTGGGGATCACGACGTCGCCGTTCTTGACCCACTTGACGGTGGGTGAGGGTTTCCCGCTCACCTCGCACTCGAACACGATGTCCATGGACTCGTGAGCGTAGATGTTGGCAGGTCTCTTCAGGAACTCTGGGGGAACTGCAGGTCAAGGGCAAGAGAGACAAAGGGTGGTGTCAGCGCCCAGAAGACACACCCTACACACAGAGGTGGCTCTGGTGACTCGAGCAGCAGCAAGACTGGCAGAGCCCTGCAGGTCAGGGTTTGACAGACACTGACACAAACTCTGAGCCCTTGCAAAACTACATTTGGCCAGGTTGGATGGGGCTTGGAGCAACCTGGTCTGGTGGAAGGTGTCCCTGCCATGGCAGGGGGTTGGAAGGAGATGGGCTTTGAGGTCCCTTCCAACCCAGACCATCCTGTGATCCAGCCAATGGTCTGAATTTGAACCAGCCTCCTGAGAATGCACAAAAGAAGAAATCAAACCAAGATGCATAAAGTGAAAAGTTAAACACAGTACAGCAGACAGGTTCCTCACTTATGGCTTGTACCACAGGTGGCACCTCTGGGTCCTGGCTGCCTTTGACATGTCCTCAGTCCTCAGAACAAGGTTAATTAAATTAAAGACATTTAAAATCCATAAAAACTCAGAGACACAGATTTTTTTGGTAACATGAGCCCCAAGTGACCAGTGCAGAGACACGTTAGAGCCCGTCTGTGAACTCATGTGCCACCAAGAACCCTCGGGCTGCACCTGAAGCCTCTCCACTCCTTCACTCAGCAGGCCCTTCCTGTGTGAGTATCCTCTGCTCTGAAGAGCATCCCCCGACTTGGCTGTTTTCACTACCCTCCCCGACAGCTCGGGTTGCTGGAGTTCCAGGAAAGCCCAAAGCAGCCTTTTGCCCTTTAATATTTAGCAAAGAAAGTCAATATGGAAGGGCCATGGAGTTCAGACAAACAGTTTACACACTTGGCCTGTCAAAGGGATTTATTTCGTGCTGGGGCTAAGGAACCCTAGACCAGGTTTGACTTCTTCCTGTGAAATGATGGCAAAGGTTTGTAGGGGGATTTAATAGTTCATAAACAGAGAGATGGAGATGAGTAGTTTCCCAAAAACCTCTCATGCTTTGGATTATAAATTAATTAGGAGAACATTAATATATGGAAATATTTATTTACAGAGTAGGAAGTGGTTTAACTCTCAGACAAGGGTGTAAACCTACACAAAGCTGCTCAAATTCTCACACAGGAGCAAAAGCCTGGGTCGAGCCAAGCTGCCTGTGACTTCAGACATGCACTGCATAGCAACTTCCCCAAACTGCACCAACCACAGCCCAAACCCCACCTGAGCTCAGGTATTTCTGTGCCCACGCTCTGATGGTTATCACCATATGCAACTCTGACATTTGAAAACTCTCTTCTGAGTTTGTCCCCAAACTCTTATTATTTATTTCCGATGAAAATTACTGTTTTATTCCTGCCTGGCATTTACCCTCAGCACTTTGATTTACTGGGAGCTGCACTATTTCCCCCTCCCTTCCCATCTCCCTTTATCGTGGCCAGCTCAACAAGTGGTGTTTGCTTTGCTCTGGTGTGACAAGTCACCCACAGCTCCTCAAGTTCACATGCCATTTCAGATGTGCCTCACCAGTGGCTCGAGAAATGGCAGAAATAGGGTGTGAGCACTATGGGAAGGCCCTCAGCCAACCCACCCTGCTGCACTGCCCTTCCTGGCTCATCCTGCTGCCAGCCCCGGGCACATCATCGCTCGCTCATCCTTAGCCGGTTTCCACTAATGAGTCATTTTGTTCCAGCCTGCTTGATCAATAGTTTATGTGCTCATTTCCTTTCCATCTCTGTCACACACACACATATCGATTCCTGCAATGCTTGCAGAGTCGAAAAAAGGGAATATAAATATTGGAAAAGTTTGGTTTTCCACGAATGTGCAAATGCTTGTTTTCATAACATTTGTTACAGGTGAATTTTGATTCCTTGGCCACAGATTAAACTTGCCACAGGAACCCTGACAGACACAAGCCAGTAACATTCACTGTCCAAAAGCAAAACTTGTGTAAAAAACTCACTGTAGAGTCATGAAGTGGTTTGGGTTGGGAGGGACCTTCAAGGCCATCTCACTGCACCCCCTGCCATGGGCAGGGACACCTTCCACTGTCCCAGGTTGCTCCAAGCCCCATCCAACCCGGCCTTGGACACTTCCAGGGATGGGGCAGCCACAGCTTCTCTGGCCAGCCTGTGCCAGGGCCTGCCCACCCTCCCAGGGAAGAACTGAAACCCAAAACAGAACCCCAGGAAAGGTCTGGGATGGTTTCTGATTTCTCCACTAATGTTTAACTTGTACTGAAGGCATTTGGAAAGTACTCAAATATCTTTGGCAACTGGTATCACCTCAGTGTGGGACACCAGCCAGCAAAGGGCATCAATATTGAATCATAAGATTCAGTAATTTTTTGCCACCAAAATGAAAGGTAACTCGATATCCTGTTACCTGCTCCCAAGTTTTGATTTAGGACATTAAGAGTTTGAAACACGCCATTTTTTCAAAGTGACTTTGCTTTTCTGGCTTATGGAGCCAAATGCCAAGCTGCTTACAAAGGGATAATAACACGAGAAGTGCTCACTTTATCAATTACTTCCCAGTTAATGAATTAATAACTGCTTTTCCAACACACTTCCACAGTTTAACTGTGTCAGTGTTTAGCATTAGCACAATGCCAGTACAGATGTTTGTGGTAGAGAAGTTCAATTGATAACCAGAGAGCAAACGAGCCCATTACCATATAAAATAAAATTTGTAAGGGAAGATCTTGTGTTCTGTTATTAAACAATTACACTTCAAAGACGACTTGGCAGCTCAGCCCCCTCTCCACGTTAGCAAATAACTACTGGATTGGCAAGATGTTGGCACAGAACTTCACACACCCCTAGAGAGCCCCTACCAGGAGTACCTGCCACCCTTCTGGAGACTTTAGAGACCAAACACTTTGATCACAACAGGGATCAAAAGAAGAAATTAAAAACCTCCAAAAAACCAATCTACATCAGCAGCTTATTCAAGCTTCAAAGCTACATCTCGGTAAAGGTGAAATATCTGAAAAATAAGGTGCTTTTTAAGCCAACTGCTCTAAACTGAAGGGAAGAGCTGAGGAACTACACATGTGCAACAGGAGCTGCACCCAGGGCGATGTGGGAACAGGAATGGATGCTGGCCACGGATCCCATTCCATGTGTATGGGTGATCAGAAGGAAATGGGAAAGGCTTCCAATGCTCAGCAGCTCTTGCCTGTTCTGCTTCATTAAGAGAGAAATTCTGTGCTGTTCAGGGGACAGTCAAAAGACTCTTTCAGTTCAGCCATCGGGGCTGCTGCAGGTGAGACAGAAATTGGGGACATTCTTCCTCCCCAGCTCTGGAGGAGCAGCTTCCCCTCCAGTCCCACAGTCCCTGAGAGGAGAGCCCAGGTCTGTGTTTCACCACCCCAAACCTGACACTTCAACTGCACATGGAAAGGAAAAACTCAGATCCTGCACCCAACTTTACCTTCCTTAGTCACAACACGGTGAACCTTCTCCTACAGGAACCAAATCAAAAGGCTGCTGTCCTAGATCAAAACTCACTTTAATGCATGTTAACCCTTCCCAAAAGTCAAATGGCCTCCCCATGGTTCCCTGGAAGCAAAACCCCAAAGCAGCGACTACTGGTATCAGACTTGAGCCCCAAACACAACCCTGCAGAGGCAGAGGTGACCCCCAGTAGGCAGGGCTGCTCAGACCACCATCATGGGGGAAAACACCTAAAAGTCTGCAATTTTTAAACCAACTCAATGCAAACCAGTCATCAGCTGCCCAGTTCTGCTCACAGCACAGGAGCTGCCCCAGTGTCTCACTTCCTTACGGATTTAAAACACTCTGCTGTGCAGGAGGAGCACAGGAATGGTCTCACGTGGACACTAAAGAAACACAGGTTGCAAATATACTTTAAAAAGACTTACTCTCTCTCTCAAAAGCATTGTTGGTCCAAGCACAGCAACAGACAAACCCAAAATAAACATGACCAACCAGTGGGTCCCAATACTCTGAAGTCACAGAATCACAGGATGGTTTGGATTAGAAGAGAAATGACATGTGATTAAGTCCCACCCCCTGCCATGGGCAGGGACACCTTCCACTAGCCCAGGTTTCTCCAAGCCCTGCCCAGCCTGGCCTTGGACACTTCCAGGGATGGAGACACTTGCAGGACTATTCCTGTGCACTCTGAAACAGCTTCAGAACTTCAGTAACAGCCTGAGGCAGCCAAAGCACTGAAAGGCAAGAACTGAATTTCCGAATGGAAACTGTCCAGGACAAGACCGAAGGAGCCATTTCTGCCTCCCCAGCCACCTACAGATGCCCCCAATCCCTAAAAATTAGGAGTGTTTTCCAAAGTCACACCATTAAATCAGTTCCTGACACTTCTCCTCATGCCCTCCCTCCTACCCTTTTGCCCATGACAAATATACCTTCAGCTATCAAATACAAAGGCATTTTCTAATTCCAAAAGTTTTCACAGACCCCAAACAGCAGATACATAAACTAAGCAGATTGGATAAACTTCCATAGTGTATCTCAAATGATTACCACTTAAACATTCCTGGTTGAATGCCTTCCATGAATAACCACATTTCTGTGGATGCTGGGGGCAGAATCCCTATCTTCTATTTCAGTTGACAATTTGAATTACCAATGGTATTTAAACTGGACATTTTACCAAAAAACTCATTTCAGATCAGCTTAAAAGGGTAAGCCCAGAGGAGTTTATTTCCTCCTCCAGGGAGAACAAGCTATTCCACTAGGATATGCTACAAATCCTATTAGAATCCTTATAAACTTCATTTTCACAAGGGCAAGTTTGTTTCCAAGAAGGAAGGAACTGCAGTGTGACCATCCCCCTGTCAATCCATCCCCTCCTGCCATTCCCCCAAGACACAGAGAAAATGCCTGGACTGATGTTTGACAGCAGAACTTCTGATTAACTTTGAGCTCTATGAGTTAATTGCACAAATTAGCTGGTTTTCTTCACGTGCATCCTAAAAAAAAGAAAAAGGAATTTACACTAAATGGAAATGAGGAGTCATAATGTTCTTCCTTAAAAAGTATACGGATAAGTACTCTGAAAAATAGATACTTAAACCCCAAAACTATGTTGTAGGCAAGTCAAATCTTCCTGACCTCTGAGCAGGGCTGTCGTGTCCTTAAAACACACTTAACATGCAGCTGCAAAACTGGCACAGCAAACAAAAGCTGACAAAAAGGAATCTTTCCAAGTCCCTGCAAATACAGAAGTGTCAAATTAATATAAAAAACCCAGCACACCAAGACACAAAAAGGTTATAAAAATGGCAACCCCTCCATGCACAGCGATTTTATTGCACCGAAAGCAAAGCTGCACTTTATGAACAGGAAGTTTCTGTGGCAGTGAAATTATGTAATTAAGCAAATGGTTATTTTTTAATATATATTTTAGAAAATGTATATTTTATAACCAGCTCTGTGCCTGTGGCATCCTCCCAGTGGGAATTCCTTCCCACTCCCTTAGCAGATGAAGCAGAGAAAGAGGGACTGTCTTTATGTTCTCTAATGACCTCGTTAACCTCTGCTCATCAGCTGAAACGGCCCAAAATGAGCATTTAATGGTCCATGTTTTGCTCCCATGGCCTGTCTGGTCCCAAAACACCAACTCCATGGAGAGCTGGATTCAGTGGTGGGAGAAGGGCAGGCAGGGGGTGACTTCGTGTGAGAACAAGTAATTTACATCTGCAGTGAAAAGCCTCCATTCAGATACTGCTAAATATGAACTCTGCTTCAGAGCCAGCCCCTAAATAAACATTTCAGAGGCAGCAAGCTGGAAACCCCTCAATATTCAAAAATAGGACAACCAGGAAACTGGATGAGCATGAACAGTTCACAGAACAATAATAAAGTAAAATTATATTGATCAATTAGGAAATAGAATAACAAGTCAGCATATAATTCAATAAATGCACATTTCTTTTTCAGGGAGAAATAATAAATTGTAAATCTATGAAATAGGAAGAATTAGCAATAAACTGTGCAGAAAAAGGCCAGAAAAACAAGGACTTTAGCAGAAATACAACCATGGACAAGGCTCCCAGTATTATACTGGTATGAAAGAACTGGTCATACTGGAAGCCCAAGAGCAGCTCCCAAACCTCCTCCATCCAGCACTCACCAAGGCCCCAGCGAAGCAGGTTATTGGAGCACCACATTTCAAGGAAAACATGAACTCTGATTTAGAAGGAAGCAATGAAAATGATCAATGGCTCCAAAACCTGGCTCCAAAAGAAAATGGCAGAGCTGGACTTGGGTATTTGAGCCAAGGCAGGATTATGCAGCCATGCCACTGGACACCTCAGACAGGGGCTTAACACAGAAATCCCCACTGCCACACAAAGAAACATACTGAGTGTGGATATATATACACACACACACACACACACATATATATATATGTATCATTCCTACACAGGAAGAGCTCCTACACACGACTAACATCTCAATCCTTACCCTGTCCCAACTAATACTGCAAACAAGTAACTGCTCCTCTCCCACAATGGGATGAAAATGGGTTTTTCTTCCCAAAATGAGCTTCAGGAAAATAAAACTGTCCCCCAAAGCACCCTCTAAAGAAGCAGGAGACCCCGTGTCCAGCAGAGCTCTCATGGAGAGCCAGGAGCTTTGGCCTGCAGACAATGAGAGGTCAGGTGCACATTCCCACAGCAGAACTGCCTGGGATGGTCCCCAGCTGCAGGAACATGGAGAGCTCTCTGAGCACCCTGCACATGAGCAGTATTTTAAGGTTTTTACTCCCCTTGGCAGTCACAGCTCAGTTCAGACACCAATTCCATGCTAGCATCAAACCTCTGGCAGGATTGCACATCACCCACACTGCCCTAACTCTGTCTGCACAAAACTAGGGGTAAATGAGGTCCAGCCCTGCTCAGCAATAGTGCCAAGTGCTGGGAGAACTCCCCTTTCCCAGGGGCCCCTCCATGCCCTGCTCCCCCAGAACCATGGCCAGATATGCAGGGAACACAGGCTGCCCCTCCCCAGGGACACGAGCACAGAGAAGGGCACACGGTGCTGCACCAGTGCAGGTGTCCAAAGCAGAAGGCAAGGTGCCTCTGGACTTTCTCCCAGCAGTCAGCAATCCCTCCCTGCATGACGGATTTCCTAGCAAAGAGGAGATACCTTTGTGTTTCCTCATCCTGCTCAGATTTTGCCTTTCAAAAAGCTGCCTTGGGGATCCAGGTGAGCCTCCAGCAGCGCTAAAGCTCACAGTGATGCTCCCTCAGAAAATTTACCAACTGTTGTTTTGGGGTCAAACCACCATGAGATGTCTCTTGGTTACTGCCTGGCCAATGAAGAGAAATGAGCACTCATTTCCTACTTTCTTCCCCCAGAGCACTCGTGATTTTACAGAGTAGAACCAGTTTCACACAGCCCTGAGCAACCCAGTCCAGTGGGAGGTGTCCCTGCCCATGGCAGGGGGTGGGACAAGATGGGCTTTAAGGTCCTCCCAACCCAAACCACTCTGTGATTCCAGGATCCCTTTCACACCCTACCCCTTCTCTGGCTTTACTGCACCCCAGAGCTCAGCTGTATTTACAAGGGGAGGGAACAAGAACGGCTCAGCCCCTCTGAAACTCCGCACAGATTTGGACAGTGCCACAGTGATTTGTCTGCTCAGGTGCCTCTTCCTGTCCCAACAATTCCTAACAGCTAATTTGCTTTTTAAGGTCTCACATTTTCCAAAGACCTACACATTACAATGTCACATGCACATCTTTTACAGCAGAGACCATCACTACATAAACTTACAGGACTCTTTACCTGTGCAAACCACTGTGTAGGACACTGAACTTCACCTCTCACCTCACTGCTTTGTTGTTCCCTACTCAACCAGGTGTTCCTGGGGCTCTTCACTGGTAGAACTTGTTCTCACAACCCCAAAGAACTCCGGACAGCAAAGCCTGTCACCCCAAATCCCCTTTTGCAGCTCACTCAGAGAAATGCTGAGCAGACTCAGTGCAGCCCCAGCCCCACTGCTGGAACCAGCACTTTGTTCCCACTCTGATTTCTGTTAAACAATGAATTCATTCCCTTTTCCTGCAGGAGGACATTCCCTCTGACTCTCAGCACCAGCATTCCAGGCTCTTAGTGAGCGACACTGTCAGAAGGGTTCTGGAAAAGGAAAGGCAACAACATCCTTCAGAAGGTTCCCAGTAGCAAAGTGTGGCTTTTTCCACACAAAACATACATAAATGGATTCCAATGTCTAACACCACTACCTTTTATTATGATTTTTGTCAATACAACTGGTCCTGACACAGGATTAACTCATCCAGTCTCCCAGATCTCCCCCAAAATATCTCTAAAAACACCTCATGTCACACTGACCAAGTATCTTCAGGCTCATTTTTCCAGTGTGCTAATTTAAGTGGTAGGTTACACAGCACACTTGGGAACTCAGGATTTCACACTTCATCTCGCTGAGAAATGTGGAGTGAACACCATCTGCTCCTGCTGAGCACTCACTGTTCACTTCAGGGATTTGATCTGAATTATTTCACTAGCTCTGCACTTCCAGGTAGGGCCTCCCCCCAGCTCCCTCTATTTCAACAAGTGAACTATAATTTAAGACAAAAGTTTCCAGTTTCACAGAGAACACAGGCAGCAAGAGTTCACTTTTCTGCTCCAGGCCATCTTCTCACCCCTTTCTCTTTACACTCCATCATCTCTAACCCTGTGCTGTCCCTGGCAGGCTCCCAGCTCTGACAGGCTTGGAAAAAACTATCACAAAATTTGTATGTTATTAGCAAGTGACTGAAAGCTTTGTATTAATTTACTTGCAAATAAACATGAGAATAATAATTTATTTTCCTTGTCCTTCAGAGATTCCTGGTGAGGGTCTGGAGGTGGGGTTTGTTCTCTTGACTCTGGACTGGTGTTGGGCACTCACTGGGAACATGTGCTGGGTTTTTAACCTTTTTGGCTGTGTCTTTTTGGTTTTAGTAAAACTCCTCAACATCATATATATTATACAGATCTTCCTTTTTAAGGCCAAATGCTGATGGTGATGCTTGCTGCCTCCACCCTGGAATGGCAATCAGTTTACAGCACTAATACCCTCATAATTACCCTAACAGCCCTAACACATTTCAGATTTGAGTCTGGATTCTCCACCACTACAAGGCATGACATCTCCTCTGGTGAGTGTGAGTTTGGCAGCTGGGCAGAGGCTGACCAGGTCACAGGGAGGGATCAGCACTGCCCACCACGGTGCTGCTGAGCTCCACTGGTGACTGTGGGACAGGAGGCTGTGGCTGGGAAAGCTCTGTGCTCCTGTCAGTCCACACCCCCAACCCCAGCAGAGCTCAGGGACCCTCAGCTCTCCCTCCGAGTGGTTCTGGGCTATTCCCAGATCATCCCTGGGTGTTCCTCTCCCACACTGACCCTTCCCAGGCTCAGCCCCACTCTCAGGGGGTGTCCCAGCTGAGGATGTGCAGGGAAGTGCAAATGAAATGCTTCCCCCAGCACAGCCCATCCCTCAGCTGGGAGCTGAAACTCCCTCACACACACCAGCTGTGGGTGACACTTCCAGCAGTGGCCAAAGTGGGATGTCACCTCCCCTCCAGTGCTTCTAGTAAAGCCCCCCATGACCGGTTTTTATTGTAGACACCAAAGATTTATTTCCTTTTTGTTAAAACTGAGCCCATCCTTTGTCTAAGGACATTCTGGGAAAACTTCTGAAGCCACAGACTGGATCATGTGAACTTCCCAATTAAGGAGGAACTCGTGACAAAGAGCAGATGACACAATACATTTCTAGATTAAAATGAGACAACCAGATCAGATGTAAAAGCTTATCAATTGTAATAAATCAAGCCTCAGTGCTTGTCAGAGGGTATTACTGATTATCATTCAAAGCAAGCCTTCCAAGGAACTTTGAGGATGATTTTTAGAAGTAAAAACCTTAATCTAGGCATCAATAATGTAAAACTGTTACATTCATTATTTCTCTGTTTTACTAAGCTCTCCTTCCCCAGCCCTTCTAGGAGTAATCAGGCCTGTTTGACCCTGAACCTCCTCCAAGTACCATGGAAACATCTGAATAACAAGAATGCTCATCAAAATTTAAACTTCTTACAGCAGCGCCAAAGGCAATGAAATTTTTATTGAATTGCAGACCCTCATTTCCCACACAAAGCACAAGAAGCAGCAGACAGCCTTGTGCATGATGCAGGCCTGGAGCCTTGAGGGTCTTGGTTCCCATTTCCAGCTATTTCCAGCTGAAACCCTCAATTCCAGTCACTCATGAGGGAAGCTGCAGGAGAAGCATCTGTTCAGATCCATCCTGCCACTTCCCAAATAAAACCCTAACAGGGATCCTCCACCTCTCCTGAGACTATTCAATGAAAGGATCTGCAGCACTGCTTGGATCCCTGGTACTTCAGGACTTAAGGATGTTTATTCTGGAGATATTTACACATATATATATATATATGAACAGCTACACAGCAAGGCCAGGACAAAATGAACTAATACTTAATTTAAAACCCTGTGTGATATTCCCCCTTCTAGAGCTCCTCTCAGACAGAAGATAAGTAGGAATGCAGAGACAAGTAGGAAAGATAGAGATAAGTAGGAAAGCTGTTCACTTTTAAGATAACTTTTAACTTTTAATTCCACGTTACTTGGTTTTGGTCCTCAACCAAAAGACCCAATGGCACAGTACTTTTGTTTTGCTTTTAGAAGAACAAGTAAAACCACACAACTCCCTGCTTTTTATATATAAACATATATTTGTAGTTTATCTAGAGATATATATAGGGTATACGCAGATATATAGAGACTGTACCTATCTATATATATATAGTGTAGACATAGCTGAGGTCTCCATCTACAGTGAATGACACCCAAATACCTTGTCAAAAAGGAGTTTATAACTTGCCAAATTGGAAATATGTCAAGTTTTCCATGACTGTTTTCTGCCTTGAATTGCATTTTTCAAGATCTCGAATCCTAAGTTTACAATAGTTTAGATAATTTTGATGAGTGAATATATAAAAAAGAAAAAATGGAACTTTATTCTTAAATTGTTCATTTTGTCAGAGATTTTCATGAGAAGGGAGACCCTGGAGAGAGGAGAGGGGGTTGGAAAAGGGAATGAACGGTCCTGGATTGAACAGAGCCCTGGAAAATCAGATGCTTTCCCAGCTCTGCCCCTCTGGATGTTTAAGAAGCAAACGCCATTTCTGAGCTGGACAGAGCCCCTCGCCCTCTCCAGGGCACAAACCAGTCACAGCTCCAAAGGGACACACTGGGCCATGCATATACTGAAAAATCAATGTTTAAGTGTCTCACACAGGGCATTAAAACAGCTGGATACATTTCATCTTCATTTTTCTGTGTCCCAGTCAATTTTTTAAATGGATTCAATACCACTTCATTTCAGCAAAGTACAAAAATACATTCATTAGCGGTTATGAATGATTCAGGTTCCACAGAGCTGAATATCAAAACAGGAATAAATATGGATTTGAACTGAGCACGATAAATAAATCATGCTACTACTCCCTGAATGAGGAAAAAAAAAATCAACCATTGAGTATTTGCTCAATCAAATAGTACCATGAAGTTTGTCCACTGCACAAGGCAGTAAGATCCCAAGGAGAAACAGCAGGAGAACCCGAATTTTAAGGATTTCCTAACTTTAACCCATAGCAAGGGGAAGGAGGAGGTGACAAATTAAAGACAGCAAGCCTTGACATGCCTTAGCTGGGCCCATTTCCCTGTGCAGCCTCACAGTGGGGCAGAGCTGCAGGCTGGGGAGCTGCCAGAGGCCAGGAAGGACACAGATTTGGAGATAATGTCACATCTTACACTGTTTGTTCACTGAAGGCAGAACATCTCAGCTCACCTGGGGAGGAACAAACTGGGAACAGCAGAAATAACTGATGGGGTCAGCTGAGCCCTCTCATGTTCTCCAAGGCACAGTGTGAATGTCCAGCTCACAGGAACAAGGCACATCACTAGGAAAAACACCTTTTTTCTGATCAAGTTTAAAAAAAAACCCAAAACACAGAGAGTTAATTCTTTTCCATATTTTGTCTCGCAATGACAAATCCTGTAGCTGCCTTTACACATCAATTCCCATTTATCCAACTGCTTTCATTTCCAGCTCAGTGAATGCAGGCTTATCTTCACATCAAAGTCCCTTCTAATTTACAAATCCCCAAAATAACCTTAATTATAATCCACTCCAAGAACAGCTTCTGTGTAAGGAACAAGTGAACAGGACTCTGCAGTGTAGAAAGAAACAACTGAGAGGATCCAAGAAAGGGCTATAAAGACACGTCCTGGTGTGGTGGGGGAAGGACAGCCTGGCTCAGCCTTTCCAGTGCAGGCTGGGGAAAGAAAGATCCAATAAATTTAACAGATTGACTCAAAATAAAGAAAAAGATAAAGAAAAAGAAGGTGCTGTTCCTCCCAGTGCCACGGGATGAGTGAATACAAGATGTTTATGGAGGCGATGGGAGGAGAAGATGGATTTATAAGAAAGAAATCCATGAAGGATTGATGAACAATGGAGAAACTGCTCAGAAAAACCCCAAGCTGCAAAAGGCTGGAGATTGAGCCATTACTCAGGGGAAACAACAACTATTCCTGCTCTTTAGTTCAATTCTCCCAGCCCTCTGCCCTTGGACAGGGCCAGGAAGGGGCTCAGGAACATGGAGCCCTTCTCCTGGTGCAGCTCCCACGTGAACACACGTGGGACAGGAACATGTCCCACCCCTCTGTGTGAGGTGAGCACTGAACAGGAGCACTTGGAATGCCCAGCCATCCTCCAGCCCTGGCACCACAGCTCTGTTCCTGCCCATCCATCCCATGGGATGCTCCTTCCCTGCTCCCACAGCATCCCCAGGTTCAGTGGGAGCTGGAACACGAGTGAGCTGGTGAGGGAAGTGGCAGCTGAGGAAGGGCAGGATCAGGGGCCCTGGGCAGGTTTAGCACCAGGGTTGTGTCCTGGGAGAGCTGAGCCAGTGGCATTTCAGCACAGACACTCCTAAGGCCTGAAGGGAACAGACCCTTCCACCTCCTGGACACTCTGCACTGTATTTAGGCTGGAATCCTGGAATGGTTTGGGGACCTTAAAGCTCACCTAGTTCCAACCCCCTGCCATGGCAGGGATGCCACTCACTACATCATGGTGTGGTGAACCTTAAAAGGCACATCACTGTGCTCACAGATCCAGAGCTGCAAATTTAAACATGAGCTCAGTTAGTGCAGGATGGATTTGGAATTGCACTCCTATGACTGAGCAGAAACTCCACACCACTGTGCTGCACCAAAATATATTCTGATTGCACTTTTTAATTACAGAAATGGATTCTAACCACTTAAATATACAAAAGATACAAAATAAACTTGGGGCAATCTTTGTAAACTGTATCATCAGTTGCACAAAAATCTTCTAATTAATCTCCCAGCTTTCCAGAACTACTAAAGTTGGAGTGTGGGGCTGTTTCTCACCACACTGAACAGGTATAAATTTGCCAGGCTCCTCTGCCTTTGCAGTCTTTGCTTATCTTGAGACATGACCCAGCACACAAGTCACTGTTTCCAGGTATAGAGTGGGAATTCAGAAAGGAATTCAGGAGAGCACACACCTCAGTCATGTTCTTTTTTCTTAAATAACATCCAGTAAGTTTGGGGTTTCTGAAGGAAGACAAGTCAAGGCAGGTATTACCTGAAACCCAAGGAAATTTCTGAAGTTGGTAATATTCTACACAACAATCCTTCCTGGCAAACAGAACCAGACTGCAGAGCAGTCACACCCTGAAAACACAAACTATAGGGCCTGGGAAGAGATTAGGAAGGTCTAAGAGTCCCCTGGACTCGTATTTCAAATTCCTAAGTGAAATAGTGACCACTTGAACAGAAGCAAAGCACCAGAGCCTCCCTAGAGAAAAGCTGGTGAATAATTCTAAACAGACTACCTGGTAACATCTAGTATTTCTGGCCAGGTGGTACAACAACAGATCACTGCAAGGGAGGAACACTCTTCCAAAGGGAATCTTACCTACCTGAGCTATTCTAGGCAGACAGAAGAATCATTGAGGTTGGAAAGGAGCTCCAAGACCATCGAGTCCAACCCACCACTGCCAGGCCTGTCAGTAAACCACGCTGCCAAGCACCAGATCCAGCATTCAAATATCCCCTTAATATGTAACACTTTTCTGCACTTCAAAGAAATCTCTCTTTCAGTTAGAAAACAACTATCAACAATCATGGTCCTACAAGAACTAAGGAAACCAAGTTCATGTTTTGCAAGAGAACCAGCTTAAGATTTGAAACCACAGAATTCTGCCCAAGTACCCAAACTCCTGATTTGATGTTGCTGTGACTGACATGATGATGATGATGATGATGCAGAGCTTTGCTGACAGCCACAGCAGAGGATCCAGCACAGCTTTGTTCCTTGGGAGCTCCTGCACTCGCTCACAAGCAGTGGAATTTTACCTAAATTAAGAGGTTAATTGTTGAAATCCTCAGTTCTCCTGTTTGTAATCCTCTGAGTTGCTGCCTGTACTATTCCAGTTGTAATCAAAAGAAGGAGAAGGAAGATTAGCAAGTCTGAAATCACCCCTATAATGGTTAATCACACTAATGATCGTTTAAGCAAATTAGCAGAGCGAGAACCATGCAAGTGCAGATTAAGGATGTGACTGGAAGGGAATCCACACTCAGTGCCAAGGACAGAGGCACCACAGCTCCTCCAGCTTATGTAAGGAAACCTCCTTCCCAGCTCCACAAAGTCTCCAGTGGTTATTTTCCCTTCCCACTCCATGCAAATTCCTGCAGAGCTGTCCAAAACAAAGCTTCAACTAATTATCTGAAGCCCAGTGATTTGAGCCTTATGGCTTTTTCTGCAGCAAAAAGAAATGTAACAGGATAGTGGTCGTGAACTTTTATTTTTCTACTGCCTTCTCACTAGAAGCACCTTCCCAAGAAATGGTTTCTTCTCTCTACATGGCATTTCATGATGTGCCAGAGGAAGCAAACAGGCAAAAGATAAACACTATAAATCAGAGCTGTGTTATTGTTGACATTGTCAGTAAACAAAGTTATTAATTATACATGTACTGGGAAAGCTGAAGAAAAATTATTTGCCCAAAGGGGAAAGGAATGGCAAAATTATATTTTAAGAATTCTCCCTAAAGCATCATGTGCAGCTTCCATAAATCATGAGAATTTAGAGAAATGTGTGTTCCACAGCACTGACTCAACTCCCCTAACTATGAACTGCTATAAACTCACCTCAAAAGAGATTTTCAGTTCAGAAAACTGTTTCCAATTGTCCTTCCAGCCTCTCTGGCTCTTCACTGTGCACAGAGCCTCCCTCAGCTTCCCAAAACACCATGTGTGTGCCAGCCAACAGTGACAGCAGCATCCCTGCCACGGCACCACGGAACGGGCTGGGTGGAAGGGACCTCAAAGTCCATCCAGTTCCAACCCCTCAGAGCCTCTCCAGCCTGGCCTTGGACACTTCCAGGGATGGGGCAGCCATAGCTCCTCTGGCCAACCTGAGCCAGGGCCTGCCCACCCTCTCAGGGTGTGACCACCCAGCCAATTCCTCATCCACTGGCTGCTCCACCCAACAAATCCACATCTCTCCAGTTCAAGGACAAGGATGTCATGTAGGACAGTGTCAGACACTTGGTACAAGGTAGATGACACCAGCTGCTCTTCCCTTACCCACCTACACTGTGACCCTGCTGTAGAAGGGCCACCACATTTGCCAGGCCCAAGTTGCCCTTAGTGACTCTGTCACCAGTCCCCTCCTCATTCTCCACGTGCCTCAGTGCAGCTTCCAGGAGGATCTGCTCCATGACCTTGCTGGGCACTGAGGTGACACTGCCCTGTTGTTCCCAAGGCCTTTCATTACAGGTATTCCATTAGGATAAACAAAGGACAGTAATTTGAAGCTGGAGCTCCAAAACACTCCTGAGCTGGATGAGTTATGGAGCACAAAGCACAACTGCTGCTCCCACTTCCTTCCAGGTGTCCCTCCAGCAGCCCTGTGGAAAAGGCATCTCACAGTGGCACCGAGGAGCATAAAATGACTTTATCCCACAGCTCACACCTGCCCCAAAGGCCTCCCCACGTCCCCCGAAAGACACCACAACCAACAGAACCTGTTTACTCCAGGACTCCAAACTGCAGGCTGATTCTCTTCCACATTATTCTCCTCACGAAGCCAAACTAATTAACTGCAAGGCTGCGGAGGGAATAAGGCACCACAGATAACGACCCGCCTCCTCCCCACAAATTACCCGATTGTTTCATCTCTGTAACTTCGGGATAAACTTCCCTGCCAAGGACCAGAGTTTGTATAATGAGACATCCAGTAACAGCAATAATCTGGCTCCCATTAGAGAAATGAATTATCTGGTGGGATGAGAGTCAGCTCAACGATCATAAACCTTTCGCTTGAAGGAAAGCGCACGTTCACTGCGTGGCGTGGGCTCTCCCAGGACTGAGGTGTGGAATGCCTGGTGTCCTCCAGCACTTCCACTTTAACACCACCCTCAGTTTTCATCGCGAAATTCGGTGGTGTGAAAACAGTGCAAAAGTTTCTGTTGAAATGGACAGACAAAATTAAACCCCATAAATTCAAAAATTCAACTTAAGAGCTTGAGTCAACCAATTAAAATGGAAGGATGACCCTGATACACAGAGAAAAATACTTGCCATTTAGGGCACAAGTCCTATAAAAAGAGCTCTCGCTTAGAGGAAAGAAGGCATTTTAATGAGCTGATTCTTTCACACATTTACTTTTCTTGGAAGCCTTTGGCATGTGCAACTTCAAAATTACTACTGAATCTTTCAGCTTTCAGTTTGTAATTGAAATTGTCATCTTTCTTTGACAGGGAATAGAACCAATAATAAAAACCCTCTAGCCTATTTGAGATGTACTGTATCCTTGAATCCTTTCAAGTATCCAAAAGCACTTGGAACCATGAGCCAGCTGGGCTTACCTTTCCTTCAGGCATTGACTTCCAAAGTAGTAAATCCTGTGTTGGGTAAAACCTGTTCCCAACTAAAAAGTCCATTTTTAGTTTGGAGACCAGACAGACACAGGTAAATATGAAACCTGAGCAAAACCCTGCACTCCCTGTAACTGCTGTGTGGGCCAAAGGCACTGACAGCAACCTCAGCTGACTGTTGGAAAAGCCATTTTGGGGAAAAAAGTGTTCCTTTCCCTACAGCAGCAGCTGGTCAAAACCCCTGTTAATATGATCTTAATTTATTAGAAATTCTAGCTGAAAGAGAGCCCAGCTTTTACAATTCCCTCAGTTCAATATCACTTTCGATGCTGGAGATATTTAAGACACTGCTGCTTAATTTAGTAACATTTTCATTATCCCCAAGGATTACTCAAGAACATTTACAAGGAAAACCATTTGTGTGAATTGTATGGGTTACTGATAATTTGGTTTTGTCTTTCTTAATGGTATTTTCATATATATATATATATATATCACAAAGGGGTTGTTTTGAATTCCAAACATGCCCCATTTTTCTGGCATGTGCAGTTCTGGAGACATTACCTCCCAATCCACACGCAATTCCATGATGGACACTCAGCCCAAAGGATCTCATCTCTGTCCCCAGTAACCCCCTACCCATCTGTTTTGCAACTGTTTTTTCAGCACCACAAAAATCCCTTTGAAAACTATGCAGCACCTCTGTAACACAAGAAAAGCTTGCCCAAATATAACCAGACTGTCCAGGGAATTACAGATGTTTCATGGGAAAAAACCTCACAGTTAATGGTTGTCAAGTACTCAGAAAACACATTTGCTTAAGAGGAAAAGCTTCCCTTGCAGCACAATCATCACCCCCAGATCACTGTGGGGTCACTCCAGACAGCTCATCCCCAGCATGGAGTCCAAGCCCAGACCTGCCCCATGCCTGGTCCCTGTCCCCAGGATGGACCCCAAGCCCAGACCTGCCCCATCCCTCACCCTTCCTGCTGGCCAGCAGGAAGTCCTGGCTGTGGGAAGAGCACGTGCTGCTGGGCCTGGATGCAGCAGGATCGTGACATTCCCAGTCACGGGTGATCAAAGAGCAGGACTGATGCCAGGGGACACATCCCATGCCAGCAGTTCCGCAGTGGGTACACCCATTTCCAGTTCCTCATCCCAGCCTGCCAGGGGGCGGATGTGCCTGGAGAGCTGGACACCCCTCACTCACAGCTCTGGAGCCCAGTTTAAACCAGAACATCTGTTGTTCCAGTGGTGCCTGGTCTGGGGCCTCCATGCCCCACGGACCTGGGGATGGGCCGTATGAGGGTCACACATCAGCCCTGTCCTCACCACCAGCTTTCAGGGATCATCCTGGGCTTGTCCTGGCCACAGGAATTAGACTCTGATCACATGCACAGCACAAGACACCGACAGCAGGGCCCTCTGCTCAGCCCTGTCCCAGGAAAGGTCAGAAAACCATTTCAGCCCTGGGCTTCCCAGTGTTTGCCCCCTTGGACACACAGCAGGGCAGAGATCAGGGCATGGCAAGGCTCCCTGAGCTTCTCCCACAGCAGTTTTCACTGCTCTCCGACACCATCACTGAATGTTCAACACTTGCACTGCTACCAGGGGATGAATCCTCCCTCAAGTTCCAGCAAAGCTCATTTGGGAGTTTTGGAAATGCAATTAAAGAAAACTAATTTCTGTGCTCCTATGAAGAACTGTGGCAAACTCTCTTTAACAAGTTTTACTGTCCTGTGCTTCTGAAGTATGGCAAGAACTGGACAAATAATCCTCCCGGTCTTAGAAAAACATCAAGACAGACCAAAAAAATGTACAACAGTTCAACTACAGAACAAGATTTAGGCAGGGAGCAGGAACTGAGAGGCTCTGCTGAGCCCAAGTCCTGTGGGCGACAGAAATCAGACCCCAGAGTCTTTAAACACACAAGTTTGACTTTTGCATCATGCAAAGAACATTCTGGTTTGTGGGTGTTTACATGTAGCATTAAGAGTTACACAACTCATGTAGATGGGCTCTTCTGGTGTCCAGGTAAACCTGAACAGATGATGCAGCTTTACAATAATGCTGCACCTCCTCCCTGTGCCCTGTGTGTACTGAACACGTGTTCACAACGTTCTCACTGGCAACATCATCCCTGAATATAAATGGCACAGAGTAGAAATTCCTCAGAAATTCTCTACAGTCGTACTTAGTTGACTTCACAACCCCATAAACATTAAGCTACACTTGAGGGCAGCAGCAAGGGCTGCTTGAAAAGTCTTTTCAGACAACACAGTGAAGTGCAAAGGTAGTGACCAAAATTACACCTTCCCCACACCACATCCTGGACTTGCTGCCTTTGCTTCACATTGCTACTGAAAAAGAGCACTAATAGAAGTCTCGTTGCATTTTCAAGGCTGAGAAATAACTCATACAAAGCCAAGATGCTCCTTTCACTTCCAACAGCCTCCCCAGGCAGAGCAGTTCTGGGATAACCAGCAAGGACAATACTCTGTCCCCCGTAAGAGCTTTGGCAGCCTCAGGTTTAGAGCAGCATCTCCTGAATCCCTAATTGAGCTGCAGCCTCTTATCAAGACACAGCACCGAGCTTAATTAGAGCCAGAAATCGATGAAGATCATCGAGAAGGTATGAGAAAGGTTTGGGCAATTTTCAGTGATGGTTCAAATTTCTTCCCTGGAATTGTTTCCAATAATAATGAAAGCTTAATGCAGAAGTGAGAGTTACCCAGACATATTGCTGTGCTGCTGCAGGATCTGATACCACAATTTCTGGAGCAGGATGAAACCAGCTTTTGCCAAAGCAGCTGCCACAGGGAATGCTGAAAAACAAGCCCAAGATCCTTCAAATTGAGGCTCTTCCTTCTGCAACTGCTTTGGTTTCCTGTTATGACCAACACTGCAATACAGGTATTTTTTGCTAGAATAAGGCTTTGCCATTAGCCTAAGCCTTTTCAGCTCTACTGAAAACATTTCCAGCATTTCTTGTCGAAGTGAAAAACTTGATAATTCTATCAAAACATTTCTTCTGCATTTGCTTTTCCCCAGTTTGCTCTGGCAGCACAGACAAGGAAGTGATCAGCCCATTGCCACATGCAACCTCTGATTTATCACTACAGACATCCAAAATTAGGCACTTTTTTTCCTGTTTTTAGTTTTTGTTACATTAACACAGCAAGTCATTTAATGCACACCATTTAAGATACACTATCAGACGCTGAATGCCATCCTAGACAGCAAAAGACAACTTTCTGCTATTCCAAAAAACTCACTGAAAGGGAATAACAGACATCAACAAAGAGCAGCTCTGCCTCTGCCCCCACAAACACAGGGATTCATTTCTTTGAGAGACTTCAGACCTGCCACATCAATTTTATAAGGGGAACGAAAATGGAAATTTTTTTTGGTTTATTGTTTTCCGGTTCATTATTAACTGCAGGAAATATTTCAACAGAGAGGGAAAACTCCTGACTCCCCAGCAGCAGGCAGGGGCAGGAAGCCCACACTGTGACCCAACTCGGGCCCAGCATTTGCAGAAATCCCCAGGGCACCAGGCACAGCCATCAGTTTGAAATATTTCCCAGATGAAACATGAACTTACAACCTTCCCACCGTTTAAGTGCCACTCCTGCCCTTCCCCAGGCTGCACAGATTGAACACAGGGACTCCCTGTTTCCCCAGCCCTGCTGTCATCACTGCCCACTCTTATCTAAGGGAAGTGCTACAGATTCTTTCATGGCTGGGGACAGCAAAACCCATTTCCCCCGTGCTCTCACCTCGTGACACGTGCTGTACATAAAGCTGGTGCCCAGGAGGGAAGAGCTCTGTCAACAGCCAGGAGAGGTTTCACTTTTGAGACACCACATTGGTGCCTCCACCACGGGAAGGGTCCTGCCCTTGCCCGGCCTGGGATGACACCAGCTTTTGGCACCCAAGGAAAAGTGAGCAGGTACAAAGGTGCACATACACTTTATCCATTGGGATTTGGCCCTACAGGCTGTCTCAGCTGGGATTCAGCAACGTTCAGCTTTAGGGGTGAGACTGTCTCATCTACAGGTCTGTCCTCACGACATTCCATGTTCTCTTCCGTATCAAACCACTCCTCAAATGCACAGTCAAAGACCGGGTGTGTAACCAACAGGTCCATGAAATCTCCAATCACTGAATCCTACAATGGCCTGGGCTGGAAGAACCTTAAAGCCCATCCTCACTGGGATGGAAGAATGAGTATTCCAAAGGCAGCTTGTTGAGACCACACCAGAGACATGTGTTGCTTTCCAGGGTTTTATATCCTTGTTAAAGGACAAAGAAACGCTGCTCTTAGAGCAAAGTAACCTTTAACGAGCATTCTTTTTAGTCTAGGCACAATTTAACCTTCCAACTGGATAAAGAAGGTTGTTTCAGTCTGGAAAATTCAATCCATTCCTGGCACTGCTGGGAAATCTCAGTGAAGAGGCACCAACCAACAGGGCACCTTCCCAGCCTCAGCACAGTCCCACTGGAATGGTAACAGAAGGAAAACGGATTGGCTGCCTTGGCACAACCCCGAGTGCCCTGGTGGACAAAAAACCCAGGGGCTTCAAGGAAAGAGGCAGGAAAATAGGAGAGACAAAGGAATTAGTACCCAAAAAATGGATTTCTTGTTGGAAATTCTGTCAGATTAATTTCTAAGAATGGCAGAAGGAGCTTAAATTAAGCAAAATCATGCTGTTATTAGGTATAAGAGATGACAATTTCTCCAGTCCAGAGGAAAATGACAGTGATCAGATAAGAGTTACTCAAGCCATTCAACTCTTCACCAAAGCACAGCACTGCAGAAATACAATTACTCCCCAAAGGGACCTCTCAAAGGAAAGGAGAATTAAGATTAGAACTGAGAAGTAAAATCAGAAATGCCACTATCCAAAATGCATTCTGTAGAATCTTTAACACAACACTCAAGCATTAAAGGATTTCCCTACTATTGCCCAGTGTGTACCACAGACTCAGCACAGAAGGACTGGCAGAACATATTCTAAATCTCTACAAGCACCTGAAGAAACCCTTTACATGAGCTCAGAAAAGGAACAAAAGGGTTCTCTCCAGCTCACTCTCATCCCCCAGCGACCTGCCTGGATGTCCTCCATTAAGGCTGTAATCTCACTCTTATCCACGACTTGCTTAATTGCATCACATCATTAATGTTATTAATTGCTGCCCCGACCCATAAAACACCAAGCCAGTTCTGTGAGATCCAGAGGCTGGAACTGACCTAAATACAGCACACAGTGCACTCTCTTCAACCATCAGCAAGTGCCCCAAAGCCCCAAGCACATTTCTAAGTATCTCTAAGAGCACCAAATCTTTACTCTTTTGGCCCAAAATACAAGGTAAAAACATGGGGTTTTTCTGCACGACCAGAATTTGTTGGCTTTCAACATGCTTTGAGTCCAAGTACTTTTGGTCACAGAGGTTTTGTCTAAATATAAGCCTTTATTCATGGGTGTTCAGTGACTCATTTTATCCCACCAGACCTGCTTTTCAGACCAACTTTGCAGCACCACAGTCCCTGGTAAAACAAGTCAGTTAAGCCTTACAAGGACCCTGCACACGTGAACCACTCGTACATGCCATGTATGAAGAATTTTAAACCCTTATTAAGATCCAATTAATAAAAAAAACCTCCTCATGGAATGTAAGAAAGGTCAAGAAGCCAAACTTCTTCATGTATTTCTCCTTTCTCCTTCCCAAGTCTACTTTCTTCGCTTACTAAGTCTGTTTTATTTTTTTTTTAATGTAAAGTAAGATGTTTCTAAAACAGCATTATCAATATTTCAGTGCTGTTTCCATTAAGAACACCTTGCTAGAGTAAGGAAAACAAGTTATGCACACAATAAGCCAGCATATTACTAAATGTCTCAGCTTTTATCTTCTGTCAAGCTCCTTGAAAACAACAAACTTATTTAAGGATTATGAAAAATACATTATATATGTCCTTTCCAAAGAAAACTGAAGTTGCAATACTTCAGGTCAGCTTCCAGATGCGATCAGCCACGCTGTGGCCTTTCTCCTCCTCTAAATTTTGGTATTATATGAGCATATAGAGCAGCTTTGAACCAGGGGCATTATGTAATACCTGACTTATTTGACTATTTATGAGATTGTAAGCAGTGTGAGCAATAAATCAGAGTAACACACCAACACTTTTGACACGACTGGAGGGCGGTTTGCTGCTGTCAGTTTGGTTTTGTTTATTCTATAACGGGGCACAAAACCCCACCAGGGTTTTACCCAGGTAAAACAGGGTCTTTAAGTGAAGCTCTTGTGAAAGGTCACCTGGAGAGGAGTTGTCTGTGGGACCGGAGTGTCTGCCCTACCTTGGACTGTGAGCTCCGCCTGAGCCGCCGCGGTGTCGTTGCCGCTCTCGGCGATGCAGGTGAAGGTGCCGGCGTCGCCCTCGGCCACGTCGCGGATCTCCAGAGAGCCCCCGGCCAGCAGCTGGAACCGCCCGGACCTGGGGACAGGGACACACACAGTGACTCCACGGACACCACCACTGAGCTCTGTTTCTGGGGGCCAGGCACGCGGGGGGGGATTTGTAATTACACGATCACATTCCAAGCCTCGGCTTCCCATTTAGAGGGAAGTTCAACCCTATCAATTCCACAAGAGCGGCTCATCTTCTTGCACTTGCGGCTTCAGTTGTTCTTAATTAAATGTGAGCCAAGGTATTTAGTCAAGAGCGAGCAGAACTGCAGAAAAATGAAGTCTCGTAACCACATCATTAAAAAGAATGCATTCTGCAGATGCAGCCGGAATGACTTATCGCTGAAAGCCGAGTGAATACGACGTGACAGTCCTTACAGCACAGGGAACAGCAATGCACATTATACAGTGTATAGAAATTGAATTCCTGTGAAAAGAAAAGCCATTTCTGTGAGATGAAATGTTTCAGAAAAAGATATGGGTTAAAAAAAAATCCAAAATACAAATTCGGCAGGTGACAAAGTGTCTGCACAACTTTTCCCCTCTGACTTGTGAAGGGCAGGGGAAGGCTGTCTCGTTCAGCCCTTTCAAACATCTGCTTTTGGTGGTAAATGTAGTGGCTAAACATGGCATCTGCTGCTCCCTGCAGCAGCCTCAGCCTCCAGCCACACCCAGCCACCACTGCCTTTCACCCAATCCCACTCATTTCTACAAGGGTCTTCCACGATGCTCCAACACTCCAAGTTTCCACAGTAAAATGCCAGGGGCCAAATGCCAAAGGACCCCAAGCCAAGACACAAATTGTGCCTGGATGCTGACCCAGAATCTCTTCCCTTTCTAGCTGGAAGAGTCTCCCTGGGGCCTCCTGCCTGACATCCTTGAGCCACAGCCTGGGGGTAGGAACAGACTGAATTCTGTCAAAATAGGAACTGAAAAGCACCTTACAACAACTGATTTTGGTCTCTACAGAGTGGCCAATGCATAAAAACCAACCTTGCTGAAATTCCTGGAATTATGTTGGTTGGAGCAATCCTTACCTACTGGGGAAGGGAAATTGTTGGGACGCAAAGATTTTTGGCTCATCTCACTAATTACCACATAAATATTGATTTATGGTACTTCTAGAATTGCTGATCAAATGTTAGATTCAATGCATTTAAAAGCAGAGCATGCAAATCCATTACTGGAATTAAGTGACAGAAACCACTATTAAAGCATCCAGAGATGTCTCTAGCCAGATATTCCATAAGGAAAGCCATCCTGTTCCCATGAGTAACAGGAGAACCACGAGAGGGTTTGTTTGGAAGAAGTGCAGGGAATTTGAGTGAATCTGTGAGTTTAGAAAAACATGTGAAGAGCTTTCTAAACGCTGGCAATGTCACTGAGGTTTATGTGTGGGACATGGTAAGGCTGCCCTAAAACCAGGCCTGAAAAAAACCACAGGAATGGGACAAGCCTGGGGTTCTCTACCTTCTTTTATCACGTGAAACAGCTGCTCTGATTATTTGTTCTTTCCTTTGTGGCGAGTTAACCTGAGTAGCAATGCAAGTGCTGAGGGCTGGGATGAAAACAGGGAGAACTGGAGCCAACTGGGACACGTGCTGGATGTGCCAGGGACAGCCAGGACACACACAGGGAGGAGCTGAGCCTGTCAAACCCCAAAGGAATGGTGAAAGGCTACTGGGAAATCCACAGCATTCTGAGGCTGTTGGTGCGTTTTTCAGGATATCCACCACTGTGTGCCCTGGGTTTATTCTCTTGGATGATTTTCCCCAAGAAAACCTAGAGTAGAGTCCAATCTCCCAACATGTGATCCAACACAAGTTCAAGGGAAGCAAACTCCGTGGGGATTCCCTCTGTGTGCATCCGCTGCAGAAAAATTCTGTCTTTAAATGAAAACTGCCTTTGTAATAAAGTAAAAACATCTTAATTTTGTAAGGACAATGAAGTATTTCCAGAAAAGAGTGAAGAAATCAGATTTCAGAACGCTGGAGACAAAGAATCAGTTAAATATAAAAGTGATAACATAATTTGAAGTGTCATTAAAACCAACAAAGATTGATCATTCAGATGTCAGGGAAGAGGGAAATCAAATTCCAGCCTTTCATATGCATTCCATACATCCCTCACTCACACCCCCCATCACACAATTGCTGAGCTGCTCTGGATGCCTCACTCACAGGCTTTTTGTGTTTCATTATCACAAAATACAGTGAGCCTTTATTAATTTACTGTAGTCAAACTGTCAGTTATACCCTGAGGTTTGGGCTTTTCTTCCCCTTTTTTAAATTACTATTCCCCAAACATCTTATAATCTATTTGCTGTCTCAGTAAAGCACAGCAGATAAAATTAGACAGTAAATTAGATTATTTTGTGGAATCTACTACCAGAAAAATCTCCATAATTACTCTGCTATGTTTAACCTTTCCTGAGCTGGGCAAGTGTAATTCACTTCGCACCAATCACTCTGAGAGCCCTGCAAGCAGTAATTGTGTAATAATTAAAATATCACACATTCCTGGGAAGCACTGAGGAAAACCCCTGGAATATGGATGTGACCACACAAGTACAGAGAGCAGCAGCATCAAATGAGCGTGGCACAGGAGACCTCAGCTGTGCCACCTCCTCTGCAGGACATTATGACTGCACAACCATCTTGTGGTTCTCTGCAGGACTTTTTCAGTGACATGAAATGTCACTGGTCAGAATGTTACTGGTCAAGTCCTTCCACCAGTTTCATTCTGATCCACCATCTCACCTACTGCAGCTTCCTTAAGAATTTGTGGCACCTGGATTTGTACTTTCCCCCATGGAAGTCCCAACATAAATCAAGATACACAATTTACAGATGCTGCAGCACATACTGATCCACACACAGGAAAGTTTTCAAAGCAGATCCTCTGCCAAAGGTTTGAGACTCTGTGCCTGTGCCCCAAGCTCTGCAAACCCTCCTCAGCAGCCACCTGAAACTTCACTTGGCAAGTTCAGAATTGTCCAAAGCACAAAGTGACTCTACATTTGCTGAAGAATTGACCCTCACACGGCAGGATCCTTACCCAGACCAGATATTTAAATTAAATTTTTAAATTTTTACAAAAAGGCTTTTTTAAAATTTTTAGGAAAGGCCCTAAGTTGGCTCAAATCTGAGAAACTTCTCAATCTGTACATACCATTTCCATCCCAGCCTTGTGGGTCAGACAATCCTGCCACTACAGCAGATGTTCCTTCAGGAAGTTCCCTGCAAAGGGCCTAAGGGTTATTCCAACAGCTCCATCCTTCAGTGCCTTCCCCACCTCCTTCCACCTCACTCAACATTCTCCCATTCCTGTCAGAGTTACTGCTCATTCCCAGTTTATGGAGGAAACCCAGCTGGAAAAGCAGGATGGATATTCCCCCTGCTGAACCACCTGGATAACGGGGAGGGCTCCACTCACGTGCCAGTGTGACAGACCCACGAGCCCTGCACCCTCTGCCAGGGACTGGAACACGAATCCAGGGGCTTCCTTTGGATTCTGAACCTTGGATTTGGAGCTGAACCTCAGCCTAGAACAGGGTTTGGCCTTCTCCATCCCTTACAAACAATGGAGTTTTGAGAAGACTCTAATCCATCAAGATTACCAGCTGGACTAGCGAGCCAGCTCCATGGAAAGCTGTCAGCACACGACCAACACCTTCCCAGTGCCCACTATTGGGTCCAATTTTCCATCCTGTGACATCTTCCCTCTGGAGTTGGGCACACAGCAAAGAAGGTCTCAAAGGGGCTGCTGGAAGCCCAGGGAAGGGCACAGGGATGGAGGGAGCACAAAGACCCCTCCTCCAAACACTCCTCTGCTCTCCAGCTCTGAGGACCAGAAGGGCCCCGAGCCCCAGGTGGAACCGGGTGATTCAGAGTCTGTGATGGACTTCCCCATGAAGAACCAAGAAGTCAGCAGTCTATCAATTATATTTCTTTAAAATCTCCAAGTCAGCAAGTTCTGAAAGGATTCCTTGCAGTTCTAAGAGCTTTACTACAATGGAAACTCCTGAGCACTGCGTTCACTTCAGTTTCTCACCCAGCTCACTCAGACCTTCCTTCTCTTTCACTCTAATTAATTTGGGAAATATTTTATCACAGCAAACTAATTTCACAATATATTGCATTACAGGCTGGCTGTCTGAACAACTGCCAAGACTGTCATCATTCAAGTTTACTCACATTTATCCATTAACATAAATCTTATTGCAGTCTTCAACAAATAATCCATCAAATTTAATCACCTTCCTTTTTTTCAGGTCCTGTAACAAGTAGTTAATTCCAAAGCCCCACCACTCCCAACCCTTAAACCTCATCTATTTTTCCTACAAACACAGGCTCCCATCCATATTCTCCTTAGCAATGCAGCTTGAAAGGAAAACATTTAGTTTTGCATTAGATTAATTACCACAGTCACAACAATGTCGAAATAAGGTTGTGTATGAAACCATTTCACAAGGGGGCAAAAGCAGGGCCATGCCTGCCCAAAACATCCAAGTTCTGTTTCCTCACCCATACACAGAGACATGCACCAGTATATAGGTATATGCCCACATATATGTATGTTAATGTCTGGTGTGTCTGTGTGTCTAACACAACCCACCATTTCAGAGCTTTTCCCAGGCAGAAGGTACATTTAAACCTGCCCGCATGAAAAGGATCAGTTTTTATGTCAGCTAAAGAAAAGCCATGCTAAGGAAAGTCATACTTTTCTATCAAAAAGGGATTTCAATACAAATTAAATGTGATTTAATTTGTAATTACATTAACAGACCATGCATAACAAGCTAAGGTAGCTATTTAGCAGCAGTAACTGCAGGCTTTCCTCCAACAAAGAATCTTAATTTCTGGAGATTTTCCAGTTATTCTGTTCAAACAAATAACACAATGGCTGTTGGGGTAAATGGAGTTTAAGAACTCTTTCTTTTCTGCTGTCTGAATCTCTTCCTGTTAAGCCACAGCCACAAGCAGCAGACTTAGGAGCTTTGGCACACTTTAGGGAACAATGGAGAAATCTCACTCCTATAGAGGGGGAAAAAGATCAAATTCCCTCCTTTACCTTCCCACCTTAAAAGGAAAGTTTACAGTGAGCACATATTTCACTGTTAAAATAAAAATTAAAAAAAACCCCAGAAATAAAAAGAGTTAAAAAGTCAACTGGAACCTGTTCTTGTAACAAAGGGCCATAATACTAAAAACTAACACTTAATATTCTGGAAAATCAGGTCAGACCTGGTCCAAACTGTGTACATATAAAGATCAAGTATATTTACTCATGTTATGCCTCAGCCCTCCAATACAACTTCTCACTCTGGACTTTGAGAAGAATTAAAAACCCCTGTGCAGCCCTCAAGAATTCTCATGGCAACCTCACAGAAGAGCTCCTAAGGGAATTCCAGCAGAGTGCTCAGGTGAGGGTTGGAAAAGGTGGGCTCTGTATATCCCAAAGCAAGAAGAAAATAAAAGGAGAGCTCTCTGGCAGGTGAGCTTCACCCTCCCTGAACACCGAACGTGCCGTAGCCCACGGAAGGATTTTGGGGGGTGCGGGGCAGCAAAAATTCATAAAGATGTGACGTGACACCACTTTACATACAAGAAAAACAAATTAAGATCTTACCAGGCACATTTATGCTGACATTTCATGCCACTGGACTGAGCAGCTCTGATGAGCCTGTTGTGGCCTCAGAAGGCGAGTGATTTCTTACTCGATGACAAACCAGGCTCTAAATCCCGTGGGCACCAAAGTGACACCGGCCCCATCCCCGGGCACCGAGCTGCTCCTCACCCCCAGGGCCAGCCTGCCTCCCCCCGCCACCACAGCTCAAATTACGAGCCCCTGCATCTTCTTAATTTAAGAGTTGCCAAAAAAGAGATATATTATATCAGTGCTGCTGCTCTGGCTGCTTTCCGTGGCAGCCACGCCACAATTCACCTCTCCTTGTTCCATGATTAACTCGGCTCTCCATTAATCTCCCCACGACTTTGGGGGACACGGAGAACATTCAAGTGTCTGGCTGTAATCTCCTGGTTCTGCTAGGCACGTTCATTAGAGGGACAAAAATGCTCTTGATAAGATTTGTTCTGCTTTTTTAATATAGATTTTCCACCACATTATTTTGAGTGAATACACCAGCAATGACAATGTGTAACAGCTTTCGCTTGATGCATTTCTGAAAGCCCACACTGTTTTTTAATCATGCCTAACATTTTAGTATTCTATTTTCATGAGGAATTATGTAATTTTGCTTCAAACACTTATTCTTAAACTCCTGTGGAACGTTTTGACACATAATGGACATTTTCATTGCAGAAAGCTAGTGCAGGGCTTCACACACACAATACACCAACACAAAGTTGTCTTTGTTTTCCCGCAGCATCCTTATTCTCTTAATTGCTTCTTTTATTCCAGTGGCAATCTAAAAGTAATGCATCCTTAATAACCTTGCTGCTTCAAGTAAGATTCCTTGGTTTCAGATGGCTGCAAAAACATACTGTGAGACTGTTCCACAAATCTCCTGGACTATCTCCCCTGTCCCAGCACCAAGTGTTGGAACCCTCCAGCATTTGGGAACCGGCTTCTTCCCTCTGGTTTAAAATTCAGTACAAAGGAAGGCGGGCACTAATTCAAACTCCTATTCCTGCTGCTGGCTGAAGATAGGGATGTGAGCACTACTCACCCTTCTGTGAGCAGCTCCTCCTCGTTCCTTGTCCAGCGGATGGAGGGAGCCGGGAATCCTGTGGCCACACAGGGGAACAGGGCGCTCTGCCCGCTCAGCCTGGACAGGGACGAGGGCTGCCTCAGGAACCTCAGGGGCTGCGGCTCCTCAGGCTCTGCAAACGTGGGGGACACGGCAAAACACCCGTAAGAGCCCAGACCAAAACCCAGCAAGCCAAAGAAAACCACAAATGAAACCTCCAATTTGTGTCCTGCGTCTCCCCAGGATTCCATCACCACCCCACTCCCAGCCTCGTTACCATTTCCTCCAGACATGCAAACTCCTTCCCCACCTTTGGGATTCTCACTCTTCCAGCTCCCTGGGAAACTTTCAGCTCAAAGCTACAGCCCTGAAACTGGAGCTTCCACCACTGGTAGAGATTTAGTGTAGAAAGGTTCAGGTGTGAGTTTGTCCAGCCAGCCTTGGGCAATCCCCTGGCTCCATCAAGGAGCTCCTGAGGAAGTGCTTTTACACATTGGAAAATTAAATTATTGCAGCAGAAAGCCACCTTAGGTGACAAAAAAAAGCAGGTCCTATGCACGCTGAAGTAACACAAGCTTTACATCCCAGCACGGTTTTCCACCCTTAGGAAAATGGGGAATCCTCTGAATTAGTTTTGCATTGAATTGGGCTGGAGAGAGGTTTGCTCCCTGTGTTCCCCCACCTTACCAACCAGCACAAGCCAAGTGCACATTTACTCAGTGTGTTACTACAGTTTGTACCCTCTGTCTTGCACCAGAGCCAGATTAAAGGAGTTGTACACACGGGGCACAGGTTTGGGCTGAGTTAGTTACTCCCACTGTGTGAGTCACTCTCACTGCTCATGCTGCACTAATTGCTGCACTCTCAGTACTCAAATGTGTGTTTGTAGGTGTGAAGACAGCAAAGCTCCAGAACTAGACAAGACCTCAAATTATTTTTGGCCACCTAAATAGGGGCAGACTCTTCAGTAACTCCTCTGCTTCTGCTCTCTGAAGCACATTCTGTGTCTCATCACACTCAGACTTGGCTGTGTCTCACTTGGGCCCGATGTGATACTCACAGGCATTTCTCAGAGTTGTTGTTTTGATGTTCTAGAGCTCAAAGTGCTAAAAATACTACTGAGTGTTTACAGCCCTGAGCTCAGGGCACGCACGTGCTCTGAGGTAGAGCACGAGGAGCCTGCCAGGGATTTGAGAGAAGCAGAATGGGTGGAAATCCTGTTTCAGAGCCATCCAAGGCAGAGGCAGCCAAGCCTTGAGCAGTCCTGGATCTCACCATCTGTCTGGGGCCCACACACGAGCCATCCCACAGCTCTGCCCACATTCCCTGTGAGCAGGAGCTGCTCTGCCTGGGACAGGGACAGGGATAGAGCCAGGCACCCACCCTGACAGGAGGAGAGGAGCAGGGGCGATCCCCCAGAGACAGAACCCAACCCTGCTCCAGGCTCCCAGAAGGGAGTTCAGCTCCCACCTGAGTGGAAACTGCATCCAAAAATTGTGTGGGTTTTTTTTGCCTTGTATTCCTATGTCTGAAAGTACCTGCTATCAAGGAGCAGAGCTCAGAGATGCACCCTCCTGCTCAGTGGCAGCCTGGTACCAGGAGAAGTAAAATATTTAAGAAGTAGAACACTGTCCATGGATGTAAATCCAAGTGTGTATTGGGTGTATTTGAAAGACTGGGAAGCAGAGCAATGGGGTCACTGTCAGGCACATACCAGATAACAATTTAAAAAGGGAATAAACTGAATAAAGAACAGATTAATTCAAATCCTTCTTTCAAATACATCTCAGACGGAACAATCAATTATGGGGCCACTCAAGATTAAGGGAGCTTTCCCTTCAACAGCTTAATCCGACTTTTTTTAAAAAGTCTGCTGGGAGGGATTTCACAAAACTTCACTACTGATACTTTCAGATTCATGACCAAGCAAAGAAACAGCATCATTTGTATTCCCTATCAGAATTTTATTTAATCACCTTCAACAAAGCCCTACAAAAGCAAGTAAACTGCACCTGAGGCCAAAAGAATCCAAGAGATCAATGCACATGGAACTTTATCAAGAAATCTCCAATTGCCAAAAAATCAGAGGAGAAGTCCTGAGCATTTGAAGGGCTGCAGAAACACAAAGGCAATCCAAACTACAATAATGCAATTAAGCATCTTTTCCCAAAGTGCTGCTCTTCAAAACCTGTATCCTTAGTTGAAGGAGACAAGGTTTTCCCTTCAGAAAGGCCTCAGGAACTAAACAAAACAAATCCCTACTTCAGGTGTGATTCATTCCCAAACCTGGCAAGCCCCCCAGTTTCAACAGAGCTGCAATTGTAAAATTGGGGTATTTTGAAGAATATTTCTGCCTTTGAGGAAGAAAAGTGCCACAGTGATAAGAAACAGAACCATTCACTGAAAGGGACCCCTAAAGGTGCCACCACCTGATGCCCATGCCAGGTCAGGCCAACCATGACAGAGCCCAGCCTAACCCTGGAGGCCTCCCAGGATGGAAATTCAGGAGCTCCTCCAGCATTTCTCCAGGCAGGAACAAGTGAATCAGAATTCCAACAGGAAGACAAATTTAGGAGAGACAGCTCTGGAAACAACTGAGAAACCCCATACAGAACACAGCCCCTGCTTCCCCAGTTTGGGAAAGCACAACCCACATTCCTGCCCAGCTCTTGGTGATTTTTCAAACCTTTGTGTTGGACAGCTGGTGACACAGCTCTGTGCAGGAGTCACTGGGAACAGAACACACCAAATGTGCTGACACCTGACATCACCTGGACTTCTGTTCTTATAAAAATATCTCACCATTTCAGCATAATAAGTGTAACTAAACTTTCCAAAATAAAGTCATCCCCCTTTGGAGTTGGAGACTTCCCAAGAGGGCCTGTTGTTTAAACAATCAGAATTTCCTGAATACTGGAACAACTAAAACCACCTCAGCTTCAGCATCCCAAGAGCGAGGGGCTAAGCACCAGTTTCTCTGGGAGAATTCAACAGGATTTGAAACGAGAAACTCAGAAATCCCCAAAGAAACTCCCTCAAAGGAACAGTTGATTCCCACTTTGCATCACGTCACAACAGATGTGTGGGACTTTTGAAAAACAAGTCTTCCCCCAAAGTCCCTTACAAGCTGAACCACTAAATGCAGCAAGCAGGTACACGTGAGTGTCTCCAGCCCCTCTCCGGCCGCTGCCAAGAGCTCGGTGGAGAGCAGAGCTGGAGATGGGTACCTGGCAGGACGCTGAGCTCGGCCTCGTCGCTGTACTTGGGGCCGGCAGTGCCCTCGATGAGGCAGCGGTACAGCCCGCGGTCGGCGTCCGAGGCGTTGCTGATGATCAGGGCCCCTCCGGGCAGCTGCAGCACCCGCTCGTCCAGCGGCACCGGCTGCCGGTCCTGCTCCCAGCGCACCAACGGCGCCAGGTCCGCGTTGGCCTCGCAGCTCAGCACGGCGCTGCTCCCCCTGCGCACCGCCGTGGCCTCCGGCTGGCTCGTGAACCTGGGCAGACCTGCACGGGAAGGAAGAGCACCAAATGAGAGGCGTTCGGAAGGTGACACCAAAGCTGCGGCGCTCAAGTCAAGACTCGTGAATTTAAAGAGGTGATGGTGAAGGATGGAAAACACTGTGGGGCTCCCCAGGGTGAAGGGGCAGAGAAGGATGGATGAGTTCTCCACCTCTCGAGGTTCCCACCGACATCTGTTCCCACGTGCTGCTTATCAGTGACACACCAGTGCTGAAACACCGTCTCCTCCAGTCCCCCTGTCCACATTCACTACCTTTGATTGCTTAATAAACTATCTAACACGTGCACCTCTTAAGTTAAATGGTACTTTCTATCATTTCCCGCTCAGATCCCTCTTTGCTTTCAAGAAAATCCCTCAGGTTTTTTGTGAGGTTTCTTTAAACCGTCTGATGTTTGCTCTGCAGTTTTTGTAGAAATCTTTGTAGAAGCAGCAAGAAGCAACATGTGATGATGTCACACGTCCAGACTTTTCTCACTTGAATGAAAAACACTTCTTTACTTCTACTTGGGCTGTAGAATTGTTCATTATTAGCACCCACTGAAGAACAAATTTTAATACATACTTTTACCTAAACTGCTGTTTTCTCCCATAGAAAAAGAAGCCTGAACCAGGCCAAAGGCACCAGCTGTGGTGCTCTGCAATCAAAGCCAGCCACACAGCAGAGCTAGGTGAGAAAACCCCCAGAACACCATCCTCACACCCCATATTAAACACAGACCTACAGTAAAAGACCAAAATCCACAAACTTTCTCGTGGGAGATCCAAAACCTGCTCTCCAGCTCTGCCAGTCTCTGGTTGATGTAGAGAGAACCCAGACTGAGCCTAAAACCTGTGTGTAACTGGGGAGGGGGGAGCACACCACAGACCTTCCCAATGCCCAGGAACAGCCAGACTGAACCCCAACACCCAATGTTTCCAACACATAGATCACTCCTGTCCTGTCAAGCAGCTCCTTCCATGGCCTCAGACAGGCTCATCTCCACGTGTCACCCACTTTCTCCCTGCTCGGAATAATACCTGGAGGCTCCCTCCATCCTCTGAGAAACTTTGTGTTTCTGGTATCCCCGCCCACTGTATCTCCAACAGACTTCTGGTGCTTTGATCTTGACCTTATTTTGGTATTAATTATTTTGCATCTTTGATATTTATCCATTACTCCCTCTCTCTAAGGTATTCATAGGAGTAAACATCACAACTTCTGTCTTTCAACTTTCCTCCTGCTTAATGAAGCTACAATCTTGAGTCCCTTTCCCTTGTTCCCCTAACATCCTATCCACCTTTAAAAGACATGGAATGGCAGGATAATCTAGGCAGGAAGGGATCCAGACAGAGCAGAGTTAGCTACAAGATCAGAGGGTTACCAAGGGATTTGTGCAGTCAAACCACAAATATCCCCATGGATCAAGACTGCACAGCTCTTGGACAACCTGTTCTAACACAGGACTGTCCTCACAGTGCAGAATTTCCTCCTAAATCCAGCCAGAACCTCTTTTGATTCAATGTCTCCTCCTCTCCCACCATGCCCCACCAGAAGAATGACAAATTTAAGTGCCTGCTGTAATTTAAAATCACAAACACCCATGGAAATACTACAAAACTGCTTCTCTGTGTCTACTGGAAACATTTTCCTGAAAGACTGAGCCACCTCAGTGGCTCCCTGCACGCTGGCAGGTTACAATCAATCCCAGACCCCATCAAGTCCCTTTTTCTCTCCTAAATCCCCTGCTCCTCTATCCCAGCCCAGCACAACCCCAAGGATACCCCTGCACCTGCCTGACTTTGCTCTCTGTGCTACAACCCTTCACCATTAGCCAGTCTGGAGCATTATTTAATTCCTCCTGTGAGACCCTCGAGGCCACAGCAATCATACCAAGGTCTCCTGCATGTGCCACACTTGCTAATTTTGCAGGTAAATACGTTGTTTTTAGAGCTAAATGGCTGATAAGGCCATTAACCAGGAGCCTTTAAACCCTGGTCTCTGAGGCATCTTTCCTTTCTAAAAAACTCCTTCTTGACATAACCAATTAAATGTTCATAATTACCTCCGATTCTTATCTATCTCAATATTCTCCTTTATTAAGAGACCTGCACATTAAGGCAATTCTTTCCCCAGCCTGGAAGGGGGTCCTGGATCTCCTCATTTTTCCAGGTGAGTCCCTGAGCTCTATTTTCACCTCCCCTCTTTGCTCCATAAACCACCACTTGTATGTAAAATGACCACACTGGCAACTTAAAGCACCAGTGAGAATGTTCCTGGAGGATTAAGCCCTGCAATTTTTAACATAAAGCTCAAACGTGCCTTAATTCAACCCCCTTACAAGTACTATTCACTTCCTGGACAAGACAGGCTTTGTGCATTCTGTTGTGTGCAGGTGCTCCATTGAGGCTGAATAAGCTTTATTTAAGATGGTTTCATTACTCACTGGCAATGAAATTACAGTTGATTTTCCAGGTCATCTTGAACGCCACTAAAACCTTTATTTCATCATAGTCCTGTGTGTTTTTAAAATATACATTTTAACCTAGGCTATAATTTTGTCCTAAAGAGTAATTTTCTCTTATTCTACAATTATTGGCAATTTGCACTGCTTAAAAGCCTCCACTGTGGAGGAGGAGCCTTTGCTTTGGCCAACACACAACCACAAAACAATAATGATGGATTACAAAAGGCACTCCAAATACAGGCCTTAATTACTATTAATTCAGAGACCTGTTTATAAATACAGGAGCAGGTCCCGGAGTGCTGGCACACCTCCTGCAGCAGAACACAACCAGAAAATACCCCTCCATCTGCAAGGCCAGGCCCTTTCCATTACAGAGCTGCTCTTTTCCTCTTCAAAATACCAATTATCAACTCCTAGGCCTGCATTTCCTTGACTTTCTATAATCTTTTTTCAATGCATTACCATGTAAGCCAATTCAGTCTTTCAACTGACACGAGAAACACATTCAAAACTACTGTAAAAAACCCAACTTTTTAAGAAGTTGGTGCCTTTTTTCTCAGTGGTTTGTATTTCCCAAACACTTGAATCAACAAGATTAAGTAAGATGTAAGGACAGTTGGAATCCCAGAGTGGGTTGGGTTGGGAGGGACCTTCAAGCCCATCCTGTCCCACCCCCTGCCATGGGCAGGGACACCTCCCACTATCCCAGGTTGCTCCAAGCCCTGTCCAGCCTGGCCTTGGACACTTGCAGGGACGGAAGGTCCATTCCTAAGGAGGGAGCAGCCCCCGCTCCTCACCCACACACTGCAGGGCAATCAGCTGAAGACATCACCCCACCTTTTGGCAAATGAATGCAATGATAAATGACACTTTGGGGTTCTGATATTAAAGACAATTTTTGGTGTTTGTACACACATTAATCATTCTGTGTCAGCACACATACATTATCTATCGATTTTAGGACACCAAAGGAAAATACTACTGACCCAGCAGAACACAGGTTAATAAACTATTTAGGAGGGATGATTTTCCTTTTGAAATGTTCTCTAAACAGGCAGGAGAACACATAAGCAACAGTGCAACTCTCACAGCATAAAGGGGGAATTAGATGCATCACAAACCCCACATTTTCTGCCAGGACAATGCAAATGGGAAGGAGAGGGGGAAAGCCAACTCTCTCCCTATTTTCTCCTTTCCTTTTGTCTCTCCCCTCCCCTCATCAAAGCCCAGAGCAATGGTAGGAATGTGAATGAACAATCTATTAATGCAAATGCGGTGCATTCAATCAGCATTCCCAGTCTAAGCCTTCCTGAGATTTGTGGCCCATTGTCTCCATTTCTGAAAAAGATGTGCCTAGAAGAGCAATAATTCCCATGCTCCTGGAAAACGCAGATGGTTAAAATTCTGGCTGTCGTCTGCTGCCGTCAATGGAGCCAGTATTTCATCTCCTGGAGTTTGCACAAGTGGAGGAATTCACTGCCCTGATGCCAATCCAGCTCAGCAGCCTCTCTGTGACTGTGGCCAGTGCCAATCATTTCCAAGGAGACTGAAAGAAAAAGCCCTTCCATAATCAACAACTCCTAAATCACTCACTCACGTGAGTGTGGAACCAAGCTCAGAGCCCTTCCTGCCTTCCCTCCAAACACTGTCAGCAGCCACTGGAAATGCCCCATTTTATTTCACATGGATGCTCCTGCCACACACACATTTAACCCCCCTTAGAATCCTACTGGCCTTTTGGGATCAATCCTGCCAAACCAACACTGCTAAAGAGAAGCAAGAAAAAAGCACAACCTTCTCAGCCTTAGGGAGCAGAAGGTTGCAGAGGAATCCCCTTTCCCTATGTGGTCACAAGGCTTTTCATCATGTGAGTCTCCTCTGTTGCTCCTGCACAGACTGGAAGTTAAGAGAACACTTTGTATAAGCATTAAACAGTTCTAAACACACACCCATTACATGTCTGGCCATTAACTGCTTCCCTAAGCTGCTTTCAGGCTTTCTGGTGACATCTCGATGTGCTCAGCAAATGTTTTGCCTGTTATTCCCCTCATTATTTCCAATGCAATATGGACAAAGCAAAGCACAGGAGCAGCTGACAGGTTTCCCAAAATTCCTGCTGTACACCAGCTGTGAAAGTCCCCTGTTGCCCCACGTTACTCACCACTTAGCCCACTCTAAACCACCTGCAGCAGCACATCTCCCACCACTCCCATCCTACAGCTCCCACCTCCATCCTCCCAGTTAAACTGGTCCAGGAGTGATCCCACAAACCCCTCACAATTCTAAACCACTTCAATTCCTCCCCATTCCTGTCTGCCTAAGCAAATTGGAGCTCATGACAAATCCAGAGCTATTACTCCTTTATCCAAACAGCCTCTGGGGAAGTGTGAGGATTTCAGGCACACAAGAGAACAGAAACATGATTCCCTATTGTTAGGATGGCTCCAACATCTGTTACCCCTCAGCAATGCAGCGGATCACAAAGATGCCGCATATTTTGTTAGTGCATCAGCTTCTCACCCCAACCCCGTTAAAAAATTAATAAGTCCAGCCATCTGTGGATACTTCATTAAATTATCACAGCTCCTTTTCCCCAGCATTATTCAGCATCATTTGTTGGAGCAGCAGAGGTGTGAAACGGCTTAAAATACACTTCTGTTAATAGGACATATTTCATGAATCTCACCAGCGAGTGGATTAGACTTTGTAATTGCAAAACACTCCTGGAGAACACAAGTCCAGCACTACCTGAATTAGGGTAAGGCCAAATGCTTCCAGTCCTTTCCACAAACACCAACTAGCACATTGTTCTCCCCTCCTGCTTAGGGAATCTAGACAGGAGAGAACAAAACCTGGCCCAAAATCTGGGCAGGAGACAAGGGCTAAGAGTATTCTTACATGCATACAGAGTGACCTGGTGGGACCTCAGAGCTGGTCTGAACCAGCAACTGAGCTCTACATCTCCCAAAGCCCCTTCCAAGCTCAATTCTCCAATTACACTATGATATGGGGAAGCTACACAGAAAACTAGAGAGATACAGCAAAACACTGCACAAAATATTGTGCAAAGAGGAGCAGAACTAAAATTGTCAGAAGAAGCTTCTAACAGGGAAACTTAGAGCAAAACTGATCACGCCCTGGAGCACCTGGTTGGACTGCAGGAGTCTGGGGTTCTGATCAGACCCTCTCAGACTTGGGTCTGAGCTCTGAAACAGAACCACAGACTAAAAGCAAAGCTAGGACAGAATCACAGAATGAATGGTTTGTGTTGGGAGGCACCTTAAAACTCAACCTGTCCCAGCCCCTGCCCTGGGCAGGGACACCTTCCACTAGCCCAGCTTGCTCCAAGCCCCGTCCAACCTGGCCTTGGACACTTCCAGGGATCCAGGAGCAGCTTCTCTGGGCAGCCTGGGCCAGGGCCTGCCCACCCTCACAGGAAAGAACTTCCTCCCAATATCTACCATTCAGAAATTGTAGAGGTGTTTGGAACAGGAAAACACATCAGAATCTTCTGACATTCTACCTGGCAAAACAATCAAATGTGAATTCTAGTCAGGTGATACCAAGAAGAGATCCCTAAATCATTCCAGGAATGAAATGAGAGCAAGCAAAATGACTGAAGGAAGACCTTCAAGAAGAGAGAGGTCACCAATGCCAACCACAAGTCTAAGAAAAGTAACGGGGTGGGTGAGGTGGGGGATGTCAGCCCATGGCACATGGTCAGGCTCCAGGAGTGCTGCAGGAACACAGAAAAAACAGCTCTGCCCATGGAGGAGGTGAAATAGTGCCATGAAAGACTCCAGTTAGAGAGGCCAATCAGAAAAGCTCCAGAAGCAGCAGGAAAAGCTGCAGTGCCCACAATAAATCCAAACTCCACAGGCACCGAGAAACACACTCAGAAATTCTGATGCCACGAAAAATGAACTGAGGGCATGCAAACTGTGGAGTCAATTCTTTGCTACTGCTGAAGATCATTCTAATGGTGAGGCCAATGAAGAAAGCCCTGTGGGATTTCGGGAGAAGCCCTGAAGATAAGGCACACAGATTGCCTCATCATTTAAGGAACTTCAGGTCTTCATCAATAGACTGCCTAAAAATAAAAACCCTACAGGCTCACAATTACTCTTTTTAAAAACAAAATCAAGAGCCATAACAAAAGAAGAATAAGATCTGAGTGTTGTGGTGAAAGAAAAGAGCTTGACAGGTTAAATAATTTTAGGCCCAGGCGAGGCTATCAATTACGGAAGCTCATGTGAACAAGCTATTCAGAGAAGATTAATGCACAGAGAGGACTGTCAGGATAAATTTATCAAGGAACTGGAAGAAAGGAAAGATCTGAAAAACTTTTGCAGGCAACTCTATAGACAGTGACAAAGACAGCTGGTACCTGACAACAGGCATTTAGAGACAGGAAATAACCTCAACAATTTCACCGAGAAATACTCGGAACGCGTGAATAGCAAAGAAACGCCGCAAAAATCAAGTGCTGGAAGGCTGGCAGGAGACATAAACACAAAGGAGAAAACTTCTATGGACACAACCATGTAGCTGAAATAGATGTCTGAGACAACACGGGTGCGTGGCAGAATAAAGGAGAACCACCAAAAGGCATGGAGGGAGCAAATGAGCCCCCAGACCTGCGGCTCAGAGCCCGCAGAGGGGGCGCAGAGGAACCGCCCCGCTGGCACTGCCACATCTCCAGCCCCGGAGGCAGCTCAGCCCAGCAGGGACAGCCTTAAAGCCTCCTCCACATCGAAGCCTTTCTGAGCTTCACTGTTAAGCTGGTCAGTTTAAGAGCAGATTTGATGGTGCTTTGAAGCCAGGACTGACTGCAGAAGCTGTTGGAGAAGGAAGAGCAACGTCCTTCCAGAAACCTGTAGATTACCTCGAGACGTTTCCCTGTGTTCTCCCCAAAATAGGGGGTTATAAATGCAAATGAACAGAGATTGTAGGGGGGTTTAACAATTTTTAACATCTTTATTACTTGTGTATTTATGTGAATGCCGAGACACATTTTATGCTTTCAAGGATGTTACAAAGAACTACCCTCACTGAAATCAACCACAGCAAGTTCCATAACTTAATTTCTCCGTACTAAAAATGATTTTCCTCTATGAAAATTATTTTTAATGACCTTGAATAATTATTCAATTATTCAGGACTTCCTCTTGAATTTTTATTATGGAAATACAAAGAATTAATTAGAGACACACTTCTGCCTTGATCCCTCTTACCCTTCCTGCCATTGTGTCCCTTTCACTTGGGTAGGGGTGACAGTACATGTTCTTCTCATTTTCAAACACAATATTCAGTCCATCAAAACCCTGAACAATGTCAGCATAAAGACCTTCACTTTGACACTCACTAAAGCTGGAGAATGTTGCAGGATCCCTGGCTGGGACATAGAGAGGGTGAAGAACACAGGCTGCAGATGTAACCACCACCTGCCTGACAAGCTGGGATTTCAGGAGCAGTCTCTGCACAAACCTGTCATGCAGAATGCCAAAAGGGATTGCTGGTGCTGACATGGAGAGATAAATAAGGGAAAACACACATTTGACTGAAAATATTAACAAAAGAGGAAAGCTCAGCCAGGTTTCCTGGTTAGGGTGTTGATGCACCATCAGCATGGCCTCGCTCTGTACTCATGTCTCACCATGCAGAGCCACCCAACAGTGTCTGCATCAGCCCAGGGGGCTTCAGAGACTTGGCACCGAAGCTCCTTTCCCCACAGATTAACTGTATTGCCTTCCATGTTTCCCAAAGCAAAGGTCAGGATCTAAATGTACACTGCAGAGCTTCCCTTGCTGATGACTTACAGTAAGTTTGTACTATTTTAAGTAAGTTAGCACAAAGACAACTCCGCTGACCAAACACACACAGGATCCTCCCTTTGCTAATTACAAGACGTGGATGTCACTCTAGAAAATGCCCATCAGTGTGTTATTTTCTGAGCAGTACTATTACCTCACCAATAAGGCAGAAAGCTCAGGCACGAGTGCTCCAGATCTCCCTGAGCCCCCTCTCCTGTGGCTTCAGCAGAGGATCTGTCACCCTCCACCAAGCACAAATAAGCTTCAACTGGCTCACTGACCCACACAATTAGGGACAGGGATAGGATTAGTCACAATATGCTGTTTGAGTTTGTTTGATATCAGGTGTAATAAACTTGGAATACAGAAGCTTAAGAAAACCTCCATTTTTCATAAAGAATCTAGTTTTAATAGCATTCAGCTGGTAAGGTAGAGCCCTCCACCTCAGCTGAAACTCAGTCATTAGGTATCAATGAGGAGTTTCAAACCAAGCAGGTCAAATTCCCCTGCAGGATCCAAGTGATCCATTCAGCTCCAGACAATCCATCGGCTTCAGATGGGGCAGGAGCTCTGAAGGAACACCAGAGCTCCCTGTACTGCTCTCAGGAGCTGGTGGAGAGAACACAGCACTCTAAACACAGGATCAAGGGCTGGAGAGACAAGGGTGCGAAACCAGGCTCGAGGAACGACAGGAAGCAGGACACAGTTGATACACCAGCAAACCTTCCCAGGCTGCACACCCAGAAAGTGAAGCCTCAGTACCACCAATTACCCCAATCTCTTTGGTTCTCATCCCCCGAGGTTGTGGAGTTACTACTCAAAAAAGGAATAAGTAAGTGGCAAAGTCCACTAATGCATTTTTCCTAACCTGGGACTGAAAATCTGCGGCAGTTCTGAAACTGGACCCTTGCCTTCAGTCCAAGCACTAACACAGACCAGTTCAAAGGCTCACAGAGATCTTTTTTTCCCATTTTAACTGGACAAATGTGGATTGTAAGAAATGAGAATGACACATAAGGTAGAACATTTATTACCTTAAATGTCTAAACTCTCACATTTTCAGTAACAGCTGACAGAACCTGTACAAACTGCAGTTGTGTTAAAACCACCTCTCCCATTTGCCTGTCATGAAGAAATGCACTTTGATCAGAGCCACTTGAGGAGAAATGCAGATGCTTTTTATGAGAAAAATGTATTTTTGCAAGGAAAATTTATCATCCGTGTCACTTACTGGCTAAGTGCTCTTAAGTACCCTTCTCTGAAGCACCTCTGCTCTTAGGTTTTTTTCCAATTTCAAGGTACAGAATGTTCTTTATTCATGAAGATCTGATCAAGAGTATTTTTCCCTCCTTGCTCTTAGAGGAAATGGGCAATATTGAGTAAAAATGTGCAGTTCTTTCTCCCCTAATCACATCTCCAAGGAGCTGGGACAGTTTGTCTCACCTTCAGGGATGGCACAGACACACACAGAGCCCAGCAAGAAATAAAACACTGTTCACTCATGAACATTGGATGTTTGGCAGCCACGGCCCTTCCCTCACTCTGTGCTCTGCAGAGCTCTGCCTTTAACTGCAAGCCCAGAGCCATGCAGGGTCTCCCACCAGCTGTGCTCAGGGAATGGCCTGGATAATCATTTCTTGGCCACAACTTCACCTACTGTGTGACATCCAAAGACTGTAATGGACAGAGAATGACTTATCTCTACGTGCCCCCCTCGTTTGCAGCATCCTGGCACAATGTAAAAAGCAGCACTCTAGTTAAATTTAGTGGAGACAAAGTCTTTATCAGCCCACTGAGAAAAAGGCAAACGTGGAGGTCTTCTGGAGATGGTATAATGAGCTGCAATAGCAGCAGGATTAGGCACCAGCATCTCCTGGCTCATAACTCAATTAACTCCTCCAAGCCATATGAAATTCTGAGCCCATCCAGGCCTCCTGTAATTTCAGTGACAGCTCTTCTAGTCAGCACTTTGGAAGCCCAAAGGTGGACACATGCAAATGAACCTGGAAAAGGCAATGCAGTGAGCTTAAAAGCAGAGCAATTTCTCAGGGGAAGCTCATTCCCTACACGTGATGTTCTGACAGCAAGGAAATCCCAGCAGCTCAGGGGCTGGAGCCTCATTCCTGCAGGGTCTGTGCTGGGCATGGTCACACAGACCCTCAGAGACCTCAGTTCACACACAAATACACTTACCAGAGTTCAAATGAACCATTTTAGAGCTGACACTACACGGCAGGAGCATCTCCTAACAGAAGTGATTTGCCCAGACTACAAAATTAAGGTTTGAAAATAAAATTTCTATGAATATTTAAAGGGGAAATAATAATACAAGGAGATTATTTAGCTGAATTAAGGGAGAAAAAGTTGTAAATTACCCCCAAGTGATTTTAGAATTCAACTTGGCCACACCTGAAGTCAGGACCAAGGCTGGGACAGCCTCACAATCCACAAATGGCACTAAGCTCAAAGCCAAGAATTACCAAATGCAAAGATAAGTGGAAGAAGAGGAAGAAAACCAGCTGGATTGACTTGGGTAAAAAAGGTGACAAGAGGTTAAACGAGTAATTTAGTGAGCAGTTAAATGGATATACAGAGCTGATGAATCTGTATGAATAAACTCAGTGCCTCTGTAATGCTTCCAAACTTTCAGATCCTTGTGTATCTGTTCTCTCAACAAAAGCCTTAGGAAAGGTTCAACCAAACCAAAGTAAATAGTGCCTGTGGAAAGATCATCTCAGGAATGGTTTTCAGCTCGTATCATTGTACTTTTTGTTAAAAAACACATGTATTTGTTTTTTCCAAGATGAATTACAGACACAGTTGCCCAAAACTTTGTAAATCTGTTTTTAATACGTGTTTTGCAAGAGTTATTCCAACCCCTCACCCTTCTTAGGATCTAACTGGTACTTAAGTATCAAAGACAGATTTGCATTTCAAAAGCCAATTAAGAAAACATACTGTACCAAGGCACTGATTAAAGTGCTGTGGCTTTACATAAATTAGGCAATTCCTTTGACTTTCCCTAGTTCAAATCCATTCTAACAATGGGGAAATCCTATATATTATAGGGACTGTCTGACCACCACAGCCTGTCCCTGCCCTGCCCTAAGAAACAGCAGTGATGACAATGTCAACCTTCATCTGCTGGAAGGAACCCAACTGTGGAAGTCTGCACTTAATGGGAAAGAGATACAGGTATCCTGAAACTGCTGATCACTAAAGACAACTAACACATTCCCTGCTGTTCGCAGCTCCTAAAAAATCAAAGATTTACTCCTGGAAGTCTGGTAGAACAGCAAACACCTCACAGCTGAGGTGCAGTAGCACACAAAGTCAAGTCACACCCTAACTCGAGTGCTGAATTCAATGTTCTTCAAAATGTTGTATTTCTTTGCATCTCTGACATGTTTTTTAAATCTAAAGGTGGCAAAGATCAGTTTCTTTAGGAGTCTCAGTTGCCTCAGAAACTGAGGGTAAAGGCTTCTCATGGATTATCACACACAGAAAAGGTTCTTTAAAAGCATGTTGTTGCCCTGCCACCATGCCTGCCCTGCCCAGACACCTTCTCAGTGCTGCCAGATCAGGAGCTGAGGCAGAACACCAAGACAGTCAGTCTGTCACAGCTCCTGCAGTCCCTGTCCGAGCATCCACGTGTGTCTCGGGGGTTGAGTTCTTCCCACAGTGGGTTCCAGAGCCCCTCTGTCACCCCACAGCCCTTGTGTCATCAGTCACCCTACACAAGGGGAGAGCTTCAGCTTCCAATATCCAAACCCTTTAGATCCATCAAACTCGGGCATACAGGGAGTCCTTTCAACAATGTGAGCAGCTTACCCCAGTGTAGCAGCCTGTCCATCCTGCAGCGCTCAGGAACTGCTCAGCATCACCCACTGGCTCTGGGGCAAACAGTGCAGTTCTGAGCCTAGAAACTCCAGTCCTGTATCCCTTCACTTAAATGATGGAACACAACGTGTTTTTGCTGGATTTCCCTTGCCCTGGCCCGTATGACTCACCAGAACTGCCATTTTCAGGCAGTGAAGTTATTTAATGAGTAAGAAGCTGTTAAAATATCCAACCCACACTTCACACAATTCCCTTTTAAAGCCATCAGGTGCATGGCAGCACCACACACCCCCCACAGGAACCCAAGATACCATTAAGAGGGGAATTATCTCCCTCCCACTGGAATTTAGAGGCCAAGGAGAGGACCTTAGTATGAGAACTATCCCCACACTCACCACAGCCCCAAGTTTCCAATTAAAACAAAGAGGGCGGGAAGGAATATGAAAAACCACTGTTAAAGCTGAGGGATTCAAATGAGGACAAGAAAACCCAAACAATTAAACCAGAATTTAAATATTCCATCACCTATTCCAAAGCCTTCAGCAACCAAACCACACTTCCCCCAAGCACAGGATTAAATTCAGGGTAGTATGGCACAGCTCTTGGCACTTCACTGGGTTGGTAAATGGGAATTCACACCCCACGTCTGACTGAGCTTTTGGAGCAGCAGGAAGAGGTTGCACAGTGCAGCCAGAGGATGGTCTGGGGCAGGTTTCTGATGGGCAGGATGGCATAAGGCAATGCAGAACATGTGTCACGAGCACTTCCTCCAGTTCTGAACAATAAAAGTACAGTTTTTATTGCAGGGAATTGATCAATAATCTTATAATGCAGCTGTCAGGCCAACAGGAGTCAAAGGGACAAGCAGCTGTGTGGGAAAGATCCGTATTGCCCTGGGTTAGACTAGACATGTTCTGTTTTCCAGCAAAGACTTTTCTGAAAACAAAACTCACCAGCACTCCAGTGCTGTTTGTTGTGGGGCTTTTTAAAGTACTAAAAGGCTCTTGGGGTTTTCTCAAGCACTAAAAGGCTCTTGAAAATTCCATCATTTTAGAAACGGTCAATTAAAATAGTACCTTTTACATCACAGATACTGCAAAATGGAACTGAAAATTTGGAAGGCATTTTGGCTTACCTTCATTTTTAACCCCATTAACCCCACCTAATGATCACATAGAGCAGACTGATGAGAGAGGCAGGAGGCTGAAGGAGCTCATGTGGAAAGCAGCAGAATTAATCCCGACAGCAGCGATGCAGGGAGGTGGGAATTGCTGGGAGAAGCGTCTGAGAACTGCTTTTATTGCCCACATTGCAAGGAGCTCAGAAACATATTCCTCATTTAGAGACTCAAAGTCACTCCTTTAAGGTATAAAACCCCCATTTTTTTGTTTCTGACACTGCTGATGTTTCCCAACAATGCTACAAGCCACGTTAATGGGAACAACATCAGAATATAAACGATGGGAAGCAGCAGCTCTGGGAGACGCCGGAGCCCCAGTCAGGAAGAATTCATTACCTCGAGACATTTATTAAGCAAAGAAAAAAAACTGTTTGAAAAAGGCTGGCAAACATCATTAGAGAAACAAAGGAAAACTGCTTCATAGGCTTTTTTTTGTTAGTTACAGTGCCTTAGTTTACCTTTTCTTTCCTTTTTGGTTGGATTTTGCAGGCTCACTCTTTCTTGGTAATTACCAGTTATGCTGTTTACAAGGCACACACAGTCTGACACTCCCAAGCCCTGAGATCTAAGCAAATGACTGAAAACAGACCACTTTCCCCAGTCATAACCTTTATTTTTATGTGCAAACTTCACTCCCTTACTGCCTTCTACCCCCTAAATAAAACCTCTCACCAGTCAAGTCTAAAGGTTACACTGAACACCAAGGCTGAGGTTATGACTTGGCCTTTTTCACGGAAAACTTTAAGCACTGGGTTGGCTGCTTTTCCAACTTCCTCATCACAGCTGATACTCAAGGAACAAAAAACCACAAGCCCCCAGCACTCCCTTCTCTGTCTCCCAGTCCTGTCGGGATCGCACACCCTGCTGTGAGGAGCTTCCCAAATGTTTTACAACAGAGAAATCTCAACATAGAAGTAGAAGAAGTTATTTTAAGGTTCTTTATACATAAAGAAAGCAAAACTCTGCTTTTTCGCCCCTCCTAAGCTGTGGTAAACCTTCATTTTCATTACAGACACCTGCCACTTTTCTTAATCCAGTTATTTCTTTCCTGAGAAACACCCCCACACTGAGCTGCTTTGATGAGCAGCGAACAAACCAACTTCCAGCTCGTGAGAGGCACAGTCCCAGTTTCCCTGACACCTGATGAAACCACCCTGGAAAGCTCCTCCCTCTCTGCCAAGGGCAGAGCACCCCTCTCCATGCCCTCAGTCCCACCGGCCAAGCGGAGCCTTACCTGCCACGGTGAGCTTGGCCGTCCTGCTGACGATGGTGCCCAGGCTCTCCACGGTGGCCACGCACTGGTAATAGCCCTCGTCGGGTTTGTTGTGCTTGGAGTGCACCACGCTGTGGATGAGCAGGGAGCCGTCGGGCAGCAGCTGCCGCCGGTCGTCCGACACCAGGTTGAGGAAGGTGCCGTCCTTCCTCCACTCGATTTTGGGGGCCGTGTCGCAATAGGCCGAGCAGTTCAGCACCACGGGCGCCCCCCGCACTGACAGCACGTCCGCCGGCTCCACCAGGAAGTAAAAGGGAGTGAAGGTCCTCACGAGGGACCCTGGGGGACACAGAGCACAGCACAGCAGGGTCAGCGTAGCTTTCCACATCTCCGAACACGAAGCGCACCCTCCTCCCGAGAACCCACCAGGAGCCCAAGAGCCATTGCTGCTCCCCAAGTCCTCCCTCTGAATTGCCTGTGTGACAGTGCTGTCTGTTTTTACATAACTGTAAAACACCCGCACATTCCAAGAAATTTTCATCCCTAAAACGTATTTTCCTGCTCACATGGCAACTCTGTGTATTCTTGAGCTTTTGCTCTGGGCCTGTTAGGGGTGGGTGCCACTCACAGCAGTGCAGTTCTTTGGTTTGTGTAACAAAGATTAGGAATCATCAGGAATAATCCAGGCCTCAAGAGAAAGGTTCTCCAATTCTGAGCTTAACATATCTTGGAAGTGCCATAAAGCATTTTTTACCTCCATTCTAGTCCAGGATAAACATGATTACTTTTCCATTTTAACTATTCCCACCAGAGTTCTATAATTAACATCTACTTTGCATTAAGAAGTGAATTTTAATTACTGTCTTTCTGGTGTATTTGGTCAAGCAGAAAGACTGGCTGTCAATATCACTTTGACTTGTCTTAACTTAATCATCCAGAGAAAACAGAAGACAAATTCTTGCAGGGAAGAAGAGTTTCCCACATCAGCATAACGCTGGGGAGAGAGAAGATGGAGCCTTGGCTTTTAAAGCCAAGCTGAGAAATAACACCAAGGCTCTGCTCGTGTACCCATCTCAAAACCATGTAATCTTTCACAGCATGGTCGATAAAGAAATGCTGAAGTATATTACGACCACCTTAAGGAAAACCATGCATTTAATAACATGATTTGTTTCATGAAGTCACAGAATAATTGTGGGTTTTGAGAAAAAGTACAGCTATGAAGGCGACCTTCCCTTGCAAACAAAGCCCATCCTGAAGTTCTGCAGCTCCTTCAAATGCCTGGTTGTTTGTGGGCTTCTTAAAATGGGATTTACCTTCTAAAATGACCTTAATTAACAAATGGATACGATTCCCTCTATCACTGAACTACACAGAGTCTCCGGTCCCCAAAGAGCATCCAGCTTCCCCAGAGAGGGACTCCAGCCTTCCTGCACTTCCTCAGCCTTTTGTCCCTGCTACTCAGAATTCACGGAACTTGGAGATAAGGCAGGAGTGCTGAGAAAGAAACAACAGATAAATTATGCTTTGGTAGCTGATATCATTCAAATACTCCTTTACTTTCAAGCATTCAAAGAGGAAATAAGGGAAAACATTCTAGAAAGAGTGACATTTCCTTAGTGACTGTGTCACCCTCGGACTGGAGACCTGCTAGGTTGGAATCCTTGACACTGTCTTTCCTGAGGCCACAAAATAAACCCAAAAAACACGTCCAGACTACAAAATTTCCAGGAGCTGCTCGCATTACGCTGGTTTGCACAAGCACACCTGTGTGTGGATGTTCTCTCTTCCCTCTCTGCAATCCCGAGTTTCAGCTCTCATACCAAATGACAGAGAAACGACTCATGAACAGCAGGAAAATCTTTACCCTGTTTATTGCTGTAATATCTCCCAGTGCTCCAGAAACCTAGAGGTCTTGTTTTAAATTAACGATTCACCCCTGCAGCCCCTGGCTTTTCCAAGGGAAAACATATCGACCCTTTTTCCCCCTTGATTACAAGACTCTGTAAACTTTTCCCATATAGATCCAGATCCCTAAGAGAACGAAATACAGTCTTTGCAGTTTGTTTTCCTCTGGCTTTCCAAATAAAACCCAGGAAGCCTTTGAAAGGGCAATGCCAGCTTTTTGTTTGCCCTGTCTGGCTCTGGTGCAGGATGGAGCAGATCAAACCCATTGATGGGGAAAGATGTTCCTTGCCCTGGAAGCAACAAGGTACCCAAGGAGAGAGCACTGCAGAGGATGTCAAGAGAGCACACCAAGAAGGAAGAGCAGCACAGAAGGGATGAGAGACTTTGAGGAAGAACAGGAAGCATGTTTTCAGCCACGTTTCACAGATCACATAAACTCCTGCCAAGAGCCCTGTGAAGACACAGCACAACCTATTTCACCTCAGGGCACTACTGAGCTTCTGTTTGGAAAGCAGAGGGTAAAAAATGTGAAGCGTTGGTAAACAACTGTGTCCCACCTCAAAGGGAGTCAACCCAGAAGTGAGCCCTCTCCAGCCCCAGTCTCTGAGGATCCACAGTTCAGGGTCAGGGCTCTCTGGACACCCCCACTCCAGCAGCTGAGCTCAGACCACCTGCAAGCCTCAATCCAGCACAAGAGTTTGTACAGACCTGGCCTCCCACTCCACCAACCTACTGATTACTCAGTTCAAAGATGCCACATAATTTAGGATGGAATGGATGTCTTTTGAGGAGGGATTCCTCCTCTTTGCACACCCTTACCCCTGGGGGGGGGGGTGATCATACCTAGGCAAGGACACAGCACTGCCTTGATTGGTACTAATACCAGCCCCAGAAGTTCAGAGAAAAGCCAGACAAGTTTATCTTCCTGCCTGGAAACAGGAACAGTTCCATCTCACTCATTCCCACCAGGTGTGGGTTTGCCTCCAAGAGGAGTGGCAGGGACCAGCTGTGCCTGAACAGGAGGGAGCGACCCGGGACAGAAAGGGACAGGGACAGCCATGGATGGGGTCATTTCAGAGTGCTGGACTGTCCCCAGTGCTCCCCTCACCCTCCCAGCACACAGGCTGGGCTGGCACAGCCCAACATGGCCAACTCCATCGATCCGTAATCCCCCCACGGCCGCAATCCCTCCGGCCTCTTCTCGGAAGCTGCTGTAAGGCCTGCCCTTTCCCATTTAATGTTTGACTAGCTGATTAGTTCTGCCTAACTCTATTAACTTGCACTTGGCTCCTCCAAATTTTTCCTCCTTCCAAAGAAAGTTTACCAATTTTGAACTCTGACCTTGTCCTCCCTTTTTCAACTTTTAAGTGGTGTGAAAACGTAACAAATAGAGTTTCCTGTGTCATCCAGGCTGGGAGTGAGACACAGCTCATACAGGTTTACTCAGGACACACAAGTGCAGAAAAATCCCCATAGAGCAGCTTTGGACATCAACAGCACAAGGATGTGGAGCTGCTGGAGAGAGTCCAGAGGAGGCCACGGAGATGCTCCGAGGGCTGGAGCCCCTCTGCTCTGGAGCCAGGCTGGGAGAGCTGGGGGGGTTCACCTGGAGAAGAGAAGGCTCCAGGGAGACCTCAGAGCCCCTTGCAGAGCCTAAAGGGGCTCCAGGACAGCTGGAGAGGGACTTGGGACAAGGGATGGAGGGACAGGACAAGGGGGAATGACTTCCCACTGCCAGAGGACAGGGTTAGATGGGATATTGGGAAGGAATTGTTGGCTGTGAGGGTGGGCAGGCCCTGGCCCAGGTTGTCCGGAGAAGCTGTGGCTGCCCCATCCCTGGAGTGTTGAAGGCCAGGTTGGATGGGGCTTGGAACAACCTGGGATAGTGGAAGATGTTCTTGCCCAAGGCAGGGGAACTGGAATGAGATGGGCTTCAAGGTCCCTTCCAACAAAAACCATTCCAGGATTCTGTGACTAAGTCAGGGAGGGAAAAAAGCTTGTTCAGTCCCCACCTCAATTCTTCCAGGAAGTGAAGCCAAGCTGATTCGTTGGAGACACCTCATTGGAGACAGCCCTACCTCCTCCTATTTAAAGTATTTTGGGGTTTTCTAGTCCTCCTTTTAGCTCATCTCTTCTCCAATTTCCTGACAATTAACCACCAGTTCAGATATTGTTTCAGCCAAGACAAAACCTACCACCCAGAACTGATGTGACAACACTGAACAAGGAAGAACTTCCAGGCTGTCCTGCACCCCTGTTTGTGCAGAGGCACATCTTTACAAGGCTTCAGGTGAGGAAATGTCTGGAACAGTGAACACAAGGGGCTGCACAAGTGGAAAGAAGCTTCCTTTTGTCATCCAGGTAGTTTCTGAAAGACTCAAGCACTCCAATACCAACTTTACATCACTGAGGTGTGTCCTTCTGCCTCTTCAGGAATTACAGTGCTTAGGAAATACCTTCAGAACAACCCACTCTGATGTCCGTTCTACTGAGTCCACATAAACTACCTCAAGGTGTGTCCCAAGGCTTCCCCACCACCAGTGCTACAGATTCAACATTGTCCCACTGCTCCAACCAGCACTATCCCGTAGAGATGTTCTCCTGACAACCAGCATCACCTGCATCCCAAGCAAAGAACTTCAACACCACATCTCACAGCACTTTCGGAAGGGAACCACAGCCCATTTCACAAGGACCAAATGCAACAACCATACAGAAAGTGGGAAGCACAGGTAAGTATCAGAACCCCTTTTTTTAAACAGGATGACAAATCAAGGCAGCCAAACCCATCCTCCATCAAAATTACCTGACTTCAGATTAGTAACACAACAGGGCTGGGTTTGGCAGGAGTCAAACAGGGCTTTGATAAAGAAACATGACTTACTGCTCCTTGCTGAGGGAAGATGTGGCAATAGGGGGATGACATCTGTCCCTCTAAGTTGGACTCCAAAGCAGTGTAAGAGTATGGACATGACACCCTTGAAACGTGACAAAATCGCCCTGGACCTGCAGGAACTGTTAAAGAGCCCTTTTCAAGAGCCCTTTTCACGTACTGCATGCCAATGATAAAAGCTCCAAGGTCTCTTCCTGCAGGACTGCCCTTTTAAAGGCTTTTCAGCAGAATTTAATTAATGTTCTCAATGGCCCCTATAATCCTAAAAACAGTGACATGCCCCTCCTAACCCAGACCATCACAGAAAGCTGCTGCAGAAATCAGCCAAAGGTAGTTCAGCTGGAGATGTTCCCCACACTACCCCTTGCAGGCTCCTGCAAGGGCTCCCAAGGAACTGTGGTTTTGCTCACACATTCATTGCTAAGGAGCACGTTATCTATTGTGGCAAATTGCCACATGTGTAATCTCTAAATAAAATGTAAATATTACCAGTGTGGTAATTTTTTTCCCCTTGACAACACTGGAGACATTCTGCACTCCCCAATGAGCAAAATTTATCTATGATATTACAATATACCACAGTGGAACCAATGTTTACACAAAGGTATGTTCTCTGCTTAATATTACATTTTTCCCTTATAGGGGATAGAAAATTAATTAGACCAAATTAAACTGCATGTAACAGCCAAATACACCAGTCAACCAAACACCCTTAGGATCTGACTTTTTATAAAACACTTCCAAAGCCCAACCAAGGGGGGTGGCAAGTCCACCATACTCAAAAACCAAGGTCACATTACTAAACCGTGTCCTCTGAACACCATTTTATTTCCTTCTTTACAAAGACTCTGCAAGCCACACATTATACAAGATGAAAATTATATTGCACTTAAGCATCAAGGAAAAAAGGGAGAAATGTAAGAGCTAGCCCTGACTGCAGAGGTACAGCATAAATCCTGTTGTACTTCCATAATTCCAGCAGCAGGCTGACAGTGGAACCTGGGAGAGCAAGTGATGTAACATTATAAGATAAGTAATGCCTTGTATAAATCTCAACTTTCCCAGACTTAGTAGATTCCTTTCTCCTTCCGCACACACAGATTTCCTCCTCGGATGATTTAACACACCATAACAGATATTCATCAGAAGGAATAACTCATCTCTGCCCCAGTGTTGTTGGGAACTGGCTCGGAGTGCTGTTTGGGAGTGTTGTGGAGCCCCAGACTCCTCTTGGCCCACGAGGGATGGGGCTGTCCTGAGATCCCCATGGGACAGAGATCCTGGTATGATGCTTGGAAGGAATCCTTCCCTAGGAGGGTGGGCAGGCCCTGGCACAGGCTGCCCAGAGAAGCTGTGGCTGCCCCTGGATCCCTGGAAGTGTCCAAGGCC
>JAWWTY010000016.1:18616714-18664170 GCA_035222235.1 Margarornis squamiger | reverse complement strand
GTGTCCAAGGCCAGGTTGGACAGGGCTTGGAGCAACCTGGGATAGTGGAAGGTGTCCCTGCCCATGGCAGGGGGTGGGACTGGATGGGCTTTAAGGTCCTTCCACTCAAACCAGTCTGATTCTCTGGTCTTACCAAGTTGAGAAGGTCTTTGACACCATGTACCAATAAGAGCACAAAAATCAAGTTAGTCACCATAATTATAGCAATCACTACAACCTAGAAAGGGATAATATGTTTTAAGAGATAATATGTTTCAAGACTTGGCCTTAGTAAGTCAGGAGCATCCCTGCCTTTCAAACAATGGGCAGGAAACAAAGAACCAAGTCAAGCAAAGCAAACCGTCTTTTGCAACGCTGCTTTTACAGCTTTGCTTGTACTTCCAGTTACCTTTCACTTGTTAAATAACAAATTATTGTTGACTTAATCTTAACTGACCTTCCTGATGGACCTCAGGCACAAAATTATGCTTTTAAAAAATCAGCCCATTAAAAAAAGTGCACAGAAATAGAATTCAGAAGTCTCCAACAGCCCCCAGTGTGTCTGCAGTAAATCACTGAAAGGAAGCACCACTGCATCTACTGCAGCCACTCCCTCTGTAAGTGATACCATCTCCTCATATATTATTAAATAATGGCAAGAAAAACAAGATAATGATCAACAGCCAAATCCAAACACAGATTGTAATCTCCAGTATCAGATGTCTTCGCAGATGCATTTATCTGGTGTTCAGTTCCACGGCCTCTCCAGCGCCTCGAGGGACTTGGACATTGTCACCTGCCTTTGGAACACATGGAAGTGACTCCATCAGCTACAGTGTTGGTGCTGAACTGTCCCAGGTCCTGTGCAAGGGCTCCCTCAGCCACCAACCCTGCCATACCAAGACACAGCCCCTTCACTGCGGGGTGCAGTTCCACACAGCTTGGAAAACCCACGGGGGAAAGGTGGCACCAGCTCCTCCTGCAGCAGCGCCCCTCAAACAGGACTCTCTGGAACCTCCTCTCAGGTACAGAATGTCCCAAAACAGACCCCCACCAGGGAGATGCTCCCCGTGTCTTGTCCAGATGTCCACTCAAAGGGATTTATTCATCTACCTCAAACCTGCAGCCCACAAAAAAAGGAAACAGAAAACTGCCTACTGGCCATGCTTCAAAATCAAGTCCTGCTGCGCTTTTCATTCCTCCTGGTGTGCAAGGAAAGAAAGTCCGTTGTAACCACTAAGACCAAAAGTGTGGATTTCTCTCAGGTTGTTTAAAAATATCCTTGGGTTTTACAGAACTCACACCTGGGAACTGCATCCCACAAACCTCTCACCTTCTGCAAGGAACAGCCTTCAAGGCCATCTTGCTTTTAAAAATCAAAGGAAACAAGTCAGACCATCTAACACCACATGTTTGAGTTAAGCCAATGCAGGAACTTCTCTGAACGCCCTAACTGCAAAACTCCTTCTCCTAACCATTCCACGAGGAGGGTTTAAAGGATTTTATCCACCTTCTTTTTTTTGGAATTACCAAAACCATTTCTGGCATTTCAAGAAACTATCAGTTTTTAATACCAGCAATGCTTCCTTCCAAAAGCACCTCAGTCCCAGGGAACCAGAGCTCAGTTATTTAACTTTTAATCCTTCCAGTGACCATTTTCACTACTTTATGTAGCTGGGCTAAGATCCCTCCAGCATTTCTCCACAAGCTGACTAGAGGGCACTGTAAAGACACCTACAAAAGGCAGGAAACGTCCTTCTGTTCCTCACAGTGAACAATAGCACTTTGACTTTTCCCCAGAAATAGCTCCCAGATGTTGGCTGCTGACAATGCCACAGTTGTTACAGCAGGTGAAGAGGAATTCCCATCTTTTCCTGGAGTAATGGATTTCCTCTCCTGGAGTTCCAGTCTTCTGAGCACTCAGGCACAGAGTCTCCCTCCTCAGGTACATGAAACAAAGAGTGGGTTTTGAATGGTTAAGAAGAAACAGCAAACCCATTGGTGAGGTTTAAAATACACCCTGCACCCAACGCAGAGATCCCTCCATCCTGCCCTGCTCACACCCTGGCTGGGCTCCACTCAAACACCCAACGCTCTCCTGTGGCTCTGGGTGCTCAGACCTGGGGAACTGGTTCCCCAAACCCTCACCAGGGTTAGGCAAGGGTTTAGCTCCCTAACCAAGCCCACATAATCAGGGAGCAGATTCCTCACCCCAGACAGAAGGCCTTTTTTTTTTTTTTTGCCAGACTGGCACTTCAAAAATGGTTGAGAATATAAATACAGAAAAAAATCCCCACACATCACAAAGAGAATTATTTGCTGAAGCCAATTACTCAAATATTTCCCAAGTGTAAACACACTGCAGCATCCAAGAGCTGTGCATGGAGGGTAAAGGAACTTCTCCAATGCCAGCAAGGTCATGGTGCACCCAAGAGAAGAAATGCAGCTGAAGGTGCACTTTGGTGAGCCAAGAGCTGCTCTCAGTGAATGATCTCCTTCCCCCAGGCCACCTCAATGCACAGCTCCGGGGTGATCATGGACATGCCAAGGGATGCTCACAGGACAAGTGGGAAGGGCAGGGGGATGCTGTTAGAAAGTGTGTGTGGGGGGGTGTCCAACAGTCAAGAAAGGCACACAGAAAGAAACATTGGGAGGGGGGAAAAGCTCCTTGGTTTCCATGGGAAGCTTAAAGAGAAAAAAGGGATGAACATGAAAAAAAAGCTGCACGAATCAAACAAGAAGTTGCTGAACATCATTTCCACTGTCTTTCTGAAGACAGAGACCTCTGCCACACTTCATGAAACAGGAAAAAATTCCTTACAAACACCTTTAATGTTGGATCAAGGGAGGAATATCTGAGAGGACATGGGAACAGCAGAACGGCCGCATTGGATCAGAGCAAAAGGAATTCTTCTCCCTCAGCCCAGAGTGCTGTCCTGCCCCAGCAGGACAGTGGGAGCAGATGCTGGGCAGCACCCAGAGCAGAGCAGACACCAGAAACCTCCCCAAACTCAGCCCTGAGCACCTGCCCTGGCAACCCAGGGCTGCCCCAGCCACAGGTGGGGTTTGTTCCTCAGCCCCACAGCTCTGGGAGGAAAAGAACCAGCAACCTCTGCCGGCACCTCAGAGCTGCCCTGGAGGGGCAGAGGGCCAAGAGACACAACTTCAGCATTCAATCTGAGAGTCCCTGATTTAGGGGACTAATGTGGGAAGATCAGGATAACTGGTAAATTCTGCAAGCTCAGCATAGCTAATGGTACAGCCCCTTTTCCTCTCTGGTTTCCTACCAGCCACTGTCCAACCACACTATTGATCCACAATATATAAAAATATAACAACCTGGGCCATGTGGTAATGAGGATTTTATTGATCTTAGAGGACACTAGTGAAGAAATGGGAACAGCAGGAAGGTAAGGAAAAGATGCACACACACACTACTATACACATAATACAATGTTACTGAGAATCTTATTTTAAAAGCATATTTACACTCATTTCTCTGTTCCACAGGATTCGATATCTGTGGCAGTGTTCATTATGTGGTGTCACGGTTTAACCCCACAGGTAAATCCAGTTGCAATAAAAACCGACCCCCCACAAATTTAAGTCATTACACCACTCCTGTAAATGTGAGCTGGCCAAGTAGGGAGCTCAAAATTGAGATTCTTTTTGCAGGAACACCTAGAGCAGCATGACAGGCACATCAGTCACAGAAAGGACAGACAGAGCAGGTGCCCTCAAGTGACACAGAAAACTGTGGTGAATTCCAGCCACACCAGCACCAAGATAATAACTGGGGAACCTGAGGAAATCAGAAGTAACCAGCAGTCTCACCAAGTGGCTTGGATTTCCACCAAGCAGAAGGTTTGCTGAGTTTGAGGAGCCCCACCTCAAACCTGCACAGTGTGAAGATAAAGCCCTCGGAGGTGCCCACTGGGGTCAGTGAAAGAGCTGTGTTGCAGCCAAGTCCCTGGTTCTGTAGCCTGGGCACATGGCCCACATCCAGCACACACCACTCTGTGCTTGCAGCCTTCTCCTGGTTTTTGATTTCTGTTTACATATGCCCCTCAGATATAAACTTCCTCCACACACACAACCTGGATAAAAGTTATATTACATATATAGCCATGTTCACCCAGCACTGACCTCCATAACTAGTTGTCTTTCAAACCTCTATTAAGACGAGTATTTAAAAAACTGTAAAACCCATCAAAAAGATCAACCAGACACATCTTATTAGCATCGTCAATGAATCAGCCATACCAAAAATGATACCTAATATGGCTTATAAATCCAGAGTGTTGCTGCACCAGAGTTCAGGAATACTTGGGAGATCCAGAACTGGTAACAATGCAGATGTATTTGCAGAAGGAGAAATTAAAATTTGATATCCAGATCAGGTATTAAAAAGACGAGGATAACCAGTCACAAATGAGCAACATTTGAACTGTGGCCAAGAATAAGCCAAGAATCAACATCCCTGACTGGTGCCCACCAAGAAAACAGATCCTTCAAGTTACTGTTTGCTACTCTGAGCAGTGGATGAAACTCCCCACTGGTGCCATCTCAACAACAAACTCATTTCATAGATTTCAAACATTTTTTGTCATCCTCTTCACTGTGAATTCTGCAACATAAAATGCCTTTTACCCAGCTTGGTTGGTGACAGTCAACAACACCCAGGGCGTGCCGTGGGTTTGGAACAGGCTCTCCCCAGCCCAGCACTCCCTCCCCAATGGAGCATCTGCAAATCTGACTGACCCTTCGTCAGGAAATACACAGGCATAATCTGCAATAAAACCCAAAATATCCCCAAGTTTTATTGCCTGCAACTTAATTATTTCAAGTGCAGTGAATGGACACGGGGTAGAGCAAATTACTGGAGTTTTGTTTCTTATTTTTATATATGAAATCAAGCAGCCATACTTCAGGAAGGGAACTGCAGCCTATTAGCAGCATATTTGTATTCAAAACAGATCTATAAGAAACCCTAATTGCACTAATCCTTTATTGTAACTTTGCAGTGGTGCTATTTTACCCAGCTGACGTTTTTCCATGACAGATCCCTACTAAGCTGGTACTGAGCTCTTCATAAGCCAAGGAAAGCTACAAGAAAAGGAGCAAAGGTCTTGGTTTAACTCCTGGTTCCCAAGGTCTCCCTTTTCCAAAGGTGGTGCAGTTATCTCCCAAGAAAAGGGGCAAGGGAAGCTCCAAGCTAACAGTGACATTCCTGCACCACCCCAGACAGCAGTGGGGTTGTCTAACCCCCTGGGGCAGTAATGGAGTGTCAATGCCATGGCCTGCCCCACCTGAGCTCAGCTGAAAGTGCACTCCAACAGCCCAAACCCAGCTTTCAAAGCCTTACACAGGTTGCTGTCTCTTCCCCAACTAGTGGCAGTGCCTGAACACAGGCAGCACTTTCATGTCCCCTGTTCCTGCACTCACCTCCCCAATTCCCAGGCTCCACTGGAGCTTTGATTGGTGCAGCTTTTGTCAGAGTGGAATAAAAAGCCCAATTGGGGCTTTGCAAATATATTAGCAAAAACATTTGCAAGTATTAGCTTTGCAAATGTTTTATAGATGTGCAGTGAAAAAACAGCTTTATCTGTTCATTTATAAGACAGATTATTTCAAAGTGGGAAAGTATGTTTCAAAAGAACTTACATAAGAGTGGAAATACAAATATTGCATATATTAACTAAATTATCATAGAGATATGGGTATTACATGAGTTACTAAGACAGAAATGCTTAAGAAAAGCAAATTTGTAGGTCATCATTAGAAGGAATTTGCTTATATTCCTTTTATCCTGACTTCCCCATAACCGTAAGAGTTCTCACCCCAGTCTCACTGAACACATAAAACCTCCTGAACACCAATTTGACTAAGGAGAGCAGGATTTGGTGCACACCTTCTCAGATCCAGTTGAGAAATGTGCTCTTTAGGAACGTTCCTTGCCCACTGAAAAAGGGCAAAAGGCCCAGCCAGCACAGGTGGTGGGTTGTTTCAGGCTGTTCACCCACAGCTCCCTCCCAAGGTGCCCACTGAGGCTGCTGCAGCCTGTCCTCCTGCCATGCATCCCCAGGAGAAGCCTGGCTCCATCTCCAGGATAACCTCCTTTCAGGAGCCTCTCCTAAGGCTGAATAGTTTAATAAAGTCTGGCACTGCCAGACTGGGGAGCCTCAAAGGGGATGCACAGCTCTGGATGCTGCTTCCCTGGGCCTGGTGGCTCTGCTCCAGCTGGTCCTGGATGGATTGACACACACCTGACACCTCGTTGTTATTTGAAAGGCTCCAGGACAAGGTTTTGCTCTGCTCACCATGAAGCACAATTTTTCAGCTGAAATAATAATAGCAAAAGAGGAGCCAGCACTGCAGTCTGTGCATCACATCAGAGAACAGTGCTCCATTCACACAACTTCATTTCTAAGCTGTTAAACAAACAGACAGACCTGATGAAATATTAATTTGACTAATTATGGCAACAGAACCCTAGAAGGAACTAACAACTCCACCGAAACAGAGCAATACCTGTTTGCAACACTGACAAGTCTCAGACGTGTGACAGATGGCTCACAAAACCTGGGCACACTGTGCTGGTTTCTGCCTTGGCTTGGGCTCTGCCGTCTCAGTGTTTAAGAGGCAAAGACTTACCTGGCTGGGGCTTGCCAAAGTGTGAGCTACTGAACGGGGCTTCTAGGTAAGGACAGGACACAAAGTATTTACACCTCAATACTTCTGCCAATTTTCATAAACTGTAACCAAATCTAGAGTGTTGTCACAAGAGAAACATTCACCTTCACCTGACAAAAAGCTCTTCAACCTGCCTGGACAGCAGACACAAAATACCTGGCAACTTACTGCCCAAAGTAACCATTTGGGATGATAATACTTCCTAAAGTGCAGATCTTTGTGAAAGACACCTCTGGAGCTCACCCAGCCCAGCCACCTCCCCCAGGCAGGTCCACTTAGATCAGGTGACTATCAGCCAAGCTTGAGGCTTCTCCAAGATGGGCAACAACAGGACAGTGTGTGAGCATCCAAAGCCAGAACGTGAGATACGTGCCCCTAGACCAGCTTCCCATTACTCATTTCACAGAATCACAGGATCATTGAGACAGAAAAGCCCTCCAAGGTCACCGAGCCCACATTGTGCCTGATCCCCGCCTTGTCACCCAGCCCAAAGTTCTGAGTGCCACATCCAGTCATTCCTTGGGCACCTCCCTGGGCAGCCCCTTCCAATGCCTGACCACCATTGCCATAAAGAAATCGCTCCTGATGTCCAGCCTGGACCTCGTCTGGCACAACTTGAGGCCATTTCCTCTCACCCTGTCCCTTGTTCCCTGGAGCAGAGCCCGACCCCCACCTGGTTCCCAAATCCTGTCAGGGAGTTCAGAGAGTGAGAAGGTCCCCCCTGAACCTCCTTTTCTCCAGGCTGAGCCCACCCAGCTCCCTGGGCTGCTCTTCACATGACTCTCTAGATCCTTCACACTTCTGATATATCACAGCTGTGAACTTGAGTTAAATCTACAAATTGAAGTCCAAAAGTAAGAGGAAGCAGCACAAAGCCACAATAATGGCAACATTAGGAAATTTCATTCTTGAGGAATCCAGCAGTAAAAGCTACACAAAGTGCCTGATCCATCTGTCACCACACTTGGGAACAGGGAGGAGGACACAGCACACCCACACTCTGGAAAAATCCCACCTTCCAGGTGTTCAGACAGGCGAGGGGCAGGACAGCTCTGCCCTACAGCACAACCAACAGCACCTGCTGCTCAGCCCACGGCAGGGTTTGTACCTCCTGTGTGAGAACAGCCAGAGATCCTCGGAGGAACCCGGGGCTGCAACACCCCTCACCGAAGCTGAGCAGGGCCAGCACTGCCCAGCTTGCTGACACTGCCCTTAGGGGTTGGTTTCGGCCACCAGCACTGTGAGCTGAGCTCTTGGGGCACTACGAGCAGAGCACTCGAGCCCAGTGACCACAGGACAGCACAGGCGATGGCCTGAGCCTTGACACGGAACTGTCCCCTGCCATAGGGTCCTTCAGGGTCCCCAAACACCCCTCACATCAGTCCCCGACTCCAGCCCAGCTCCAAAGAGCACGGGGTGATGCCAGCCCTCAGCTGCAGATGTGTGAGGACAGGCACTGTAACTGCAGGTGTCCCTGCTCCTTCCCAGCCCAGCAGCAATCCGTACCACCAGCACAGAACTCCAGGACCTCACCAGCCTCCCACTGCCATCTCAATTCATTCCCTTTACACCCAACCTGAACACACTGCCAGGGCTGCCTTCCTGCTCTCTTTTAGGTCCCTACCAGTGTCAACATAATGGTTTTGGCGCATCCTTCACATCTGCATCCCGGTCAGTGCCTGCTGTAACAAGTTTCCTATTTTAAATACTACATGTTGATAGAACTGCATTAAAATATAAAGCCATTTACACGGTTCCAGAAGCTGTTACAGCAGAGCTTTTCCCAGGTTCTTTCAGAACTCCTGCTGTAATTTGTCCCTTCCAGAGAAAGCCACAAGCCCTCGGAGCCGCAGGGCACCACTGACCACCACAGACACCATCAGAGAGCTAAAAATTCCTTTGGTCTCCTCTTCCCTGTCCGCTCCGAGGTTTTATTTAAATAGCCTGTGCAACCTTCTCCTGAGAAACTCTCCTCACCCAAACCTACCTCAATCACGGTATAATCACATAATTAGATTGTGGTCCCTGGTAAGTCTGCTATTAGCACTTCCAAGCCATGTTTAAGGGGATAAAAAAAGCTTTATTTCAAGTAATTCACAGCACATGATGACTATCACAAAGGGGAAGCTCTGTTTTCTAGCATAGTAATTTACACTTTTTAAACAAAAAAAATTCCAAGAGAAAAATTGTCATATAATGTGTGGTGGGGTTTTCTGTTTGATTTTTCTTGGTGGTGGTTTTTTTTTTTTGTTTTAAGATCTACAAGCAGAACACAGAGCTGCTGCACAACCTCCTTTCAGTCATAAAAGGGGTGAAATGCAGCTTTCTAGGAGAGCCAAGCACTCATGTCACTGTCAAGCATGAAAAAGTCCCAGACAAGAGCATGTAAAATCGTTGTATCGGCTCCGTAACAGGAACATCCCCTGCTACAGATGGGATTAGGAGGGACAGGGGGAAAAGTGAGCTTGGGAACTCGTGACAAGAAGCAGCCTCTCTGAGGTGATGTACTTGAACAGCTCAATTCTGCAAATACAAATAAAACCTGAGCATGTTCACTGCGTTTTTACATCAAAACCTGTTAAGTCGGTGTTTTTCTTGGATTTTCTGGCTTTGCCTCACTCAATACCATGCAGTGCTGAGGTTCTCCTTCCCTCGCACACCACTACCTTGCTTGCACATCAGAGGGAATATAAATCACAGAATATTAAGCAAAGTAAGATGCTTTGCCTTTATTTCATTAGGGTGTCTCTGCAGCAGAGATTTCTTACAGCCAATATTAAAATGTAATTACTTTGCCTCTCAGAGTTTTCATATACATGGCTTGCATGTATAGGAGTTGTTTTTATCTTTGTAAACACGAAGTAAGAGAGGGAGGGGGAAATTATTCCCATTTTTCCACACTTAGCAGTTTCCTCTCCAGCCCAGCACATGCAGGGCTTCCTCCATGCCCTACTCTGGCTGATGATGAGGGAACTGTTAAATATTTGGCACAAGAGTTTGTGCCAATAACAAAACCAGAGGAACCCCAACCAGGGCGGGCAGATGGGCCAGAGCTCAGCAAGCCACGGGCTGAAGTGTGTCAGGAATCCTAGGAAATGAGACATTACATAACAATATCAAATCTGGGCACCCAGAGCTGGCTCAGCTGCATTTCATTGGCTGCACACAGCCCAAAGAAAAGCGTTTAACAATCATCTTACACTGAGTTAATACTTATTTTTATATACTCCTATATGAAAATATGCACAGCAGCACAGCTCTGCAAATGGATGTACACACTGATGTCTAAAGCACAAATTACACAGACCTATCAACGGGGCAGCTGATAAATCCCTGGGTTTTGATAAAGCATAGACGAGATCATTTGAGACTTAACCAATAATGGCATTAGATCCACCTTGGCATTCAAATTAATTCTCCTGTTACAGTGTCCAAGCTCCTCACAAGCTCCTCATCAATCTGCTCAGCACTCACTGTGCTGGCCCTGGGCTTCTCTGGGCAAAGCCCACTTCTGGCCTGAGTTCAGCTCCATGCAACCTGGGGAAGAGAACCTGGGCTGCATCTCACCTGTGTACCAGCTGAAATAAACAGAGAGAAAAGCAACCTTGAATCCCAGTGCTACCTATTCTAAATTGGCAATCTAGGCCAACTGCTTTTAGCACACAGTATTTAATGAGTGATCCGGAGAATGATAATTATGTAGAGATACTCCAGAATCTGGGGCTACCCTGCAGGACCACAGGATACAGAAGGACAAGGTAGTGATGCCTCTGTCTGGAACATGTGAGAAAAGCAAGGTCCCACAACCACAGGGCACAACAAACTCTCACAAGTCCCTTCTGCACCCAAACCAGCCCCAAAGCCCAGCAGATGCCACGCTCATGCCCAAGCACCAAGCTGGGAACGTTACAAGGGCAGCTCATTACATCTGCATATGTGCTTTTAGTTCAGAGGGAAAAGGTTATTAACGTGGTCAAAACTCACTATTAGACTAAGGTGTCTTCAGTATCTCATCGATTAAATTAAATATCATTAATTTTGCATGCAACTCATAGATCATTCTCTAAATGCTATGCCAAAAAACTAATTGAGTCTTCATTAAGTGATCAGATGGGAAATGGGAGCTCTTCCCCCACTATACACTTCAAGGTTAAACTGCAGCTCACCAAGGACTGCTCAGAACTGCCTCAGACCCTCACCCTCAGTCACCACACAAAACCCCTCTATTTTATTCACTCCAGATTCCCCCTTATTAGCCAGCTCCTCCTCCCAGCTCACCGGTAACCTTGAAAGGAGGAGAGGTGGAGCTACTGCAGAAAGACAAAGGGGCTTAAGAAAAAGGAAATTATTTCAGGCTACAATTAGCGTATCCTACCAGCCTACACTACACTGTTTAGAAGCTTAAATTTAAATGAAACTCAAGCTGCATTTTCAGCCACCTGTCTACCATTCATTCCCTTTTTGTGACACCAGTGTCAGGACAGAACAATTCCTGAGCTCACCTTCCCCACCGAGCGCCACGGCTGTTTTTGGCCACCCCTCTGTTATTTGTGGGTGGTGGTGGGAGAAATCTCTTCTCTGGTGTTTCACAATGAGCAACCAGACTTACAAAAAAGTGGGTAATTTAATACCCAGAGGGCAACACCACTGGGATAGAGAAGAAGGGGCGACAGAGTGTATCACCATGAACAGGGTGTGCTACTACCCACAGAGCAGGTCTGGAAGATAATGTTAGACCAGGACTGTAACCAGAATTAATTTTTCCAACACAGAGGATGGAAAAAGCTCTCGGCTAATGCCAGGCAGGCAAGTGGGACTGCCAGGGGATGTGCAAGACCAGGAGGGAATTTGGGCAGGCTCCTGACTGGAGGGGGATCCAAAGGGATCCCAGTGGAACAGGAGTGACAGCACATGGCACTCCAGCTTTGGAAAATTCCTCTGGTGCTTGGGCTGAAGGAGAGCAGGGACAGTGACCTCTCACACTGGGCATTCCTGGAAGTTCAGGGCACGCTTTTTTATTAGTTCAAGAAACGAACACCTGCCCTTTGTCCTCCTCTATCCTCTTTTGTGTTACACCACAGGAAAAGGAATAGCAACATGATCCAAGTCATAAATGTTTTCCTTATCACTCCAAAGCTGTACACTCAGACTCAGCCTTCACCATCCTGCCCTGCAATTACACCTCTAGATCACAAGCTTCTTATTAAACCCTTTTTTCAGCATAATTGATACAGCCATAAACACATTTTTTCCAAAAGGAATATCCTATACAGGTGGTGTTTTGAGTCTCCCCAAATCATGGATCCATTATTGAGCCAAGCTGATAACACAATATCAATTTCCACTGAACTGTGGATCAAGTGAGGTCAACCCCAGCAAGAGATGCAGAGGACCAGGAATCTCCAAACAAGCAGCTGGAACGAGCCATGGCATTTCCGATTCCATACAAAGAAAGGAACTTAGAAAATAATATTTAAACAGCTTGCTAGACTGTAGACTACTTGTAGGAGAACTTCAGCAGATTGTGCACTGCTTGCAGTGAAATAATGTGATCCCCACCTGCAGAAAACAGAGCTGGTTTTTTGAAGCCTGTTCCCTGAGCAGCAGGAAACCTGCCCTGCTGCCCCAGCCTGAAAAGGAAAATAAACCTGGGTTATCTCAGCTAAGGTGAGCCACGGGGTGATAGGGATTGCAAGGAGTCAGAGGAATTTTGATATTACAGGTGAGTGTTAGATAGCCACGTTTGCTTTGCAGTGAGCCAGTGCCACACGCTGTGGCAGGAGTGCAGTAAAGAACCATTTTGTACACACTCGTTCCTTCCCGAGAGCTGGCACTGCCAGGAGCTCCAGCAATGCTGGCCCCAGCCCCAGCCCCAGCCGTGGGACCCCTCACTACCCTGGACACGGCACTGCCTCCAGCCTGGGCTGGGCAGTACTTCACTCTCTCAACAGGCTCCTTTTTCACTCGAGTTTCTCATTCCCTCCAGCCTCGCCTCCGAAACGAGAACGCAAACCAGAACGACTTATCCTCGTAAAACCCTCAGCGATGTAACTGGGGCTGTGAGCTCCCTCCGAGCTGCCGGTACCTCCCTACTTTTGTGCTGAGCTCCTCTAAAAGAGCCCTTTGTGAGGTTTGCACAGGCAACCCCAGGCCAGGAGCTGCAGGTAGCCCCGGCCTCCCTTTGTGCTGCCAGCCCCGGCACGGTGACATCACCCGGCCCGCCGGGCTGGGAAGGTAAAGCCTCACGGCTCCTTTTAACTATTCTTTCCCAAACTGCAGCTCCAATGTGAGCCTTGTCCGCCCGGCAATGAGGAAATCAAAAGCAAGACGGGGAGAAGAATAGTCTCTCAGTCATGCCACTCCAGCAATAATGTTTTTTCCAACTAAGCTTTCAGCAGTCAAAAATGGGGAAGATTATAGACACAGAGCCTGCAGTTCCATTCAAAAAGATCTTTGTTAGCAGCAGCAGTGAAAAGAGGAAAAAAGCCCAGAAAATTCCTCCACTTAAAGCACAATCTCAAAACATATGCTTACAATCCTGGAAATCTTTGGGAGATTCAGAGTGTTCAACAGCTGCAGCTGAGCTTACAATGAACATCGCAAATAAATGCTAATGAGATGCTTATAGATCCTGAACAAATTGATTTACTGAGATCTTGTCGAGTGTCTCCTATCAAGGGTTTGTCAGAGTAAACAACCAAATCCTTATAAACAGAAGTGACTCATTCATTACAACTGGAAAAAGAAAGACATAATAACCCAAGCTTTAGTCCAGGAAGATGATAAAACAAGCTCCATGCACACGCTATTTACCAAAAAAAATAATAAAAATTATACTCTTGAATACACTATTAGAAAACATAATGCCTAGTTTAGCTCACCAGACTACACATCAGTTTGCCATACCACGAGTACATTCAAACACTCAAAGTTATCAATATAAGAGCCAGCCATAACAAAACCCACTTACACAAAGCTTTAGAATACACCCACGTAAACCAGATGCATAATGAGTTCATACTCACGTGCCAAATTGTTTTATTGCATGTTGTTTTAGTACAACCTGTGTGTAACCAACACCTAGGCAATCAAATAGGTGCAAACCCATTTTCTCACAAAAAATCTTACTGCTTGGGAGATTACACATTATTGTGAACAGTAAATTATGCAGGAGAAGCAAGGTAAAGCTTCAACAGCTCTGTATCAGAATAAGGAAAAATGGCTCTAGTTCAATAAAAGTGAGATGATTCCATACTACTACAACTGTCCAGCATGGAGAACTCCAGGAGTCCTTCTTGGACAGTCACCCCTAAGGTGTGAATGTTTAATAATGCTCTAATTGTAGGCAGGGAAGGTGGTAACACAGCCAAGGAGCTCCTCCTACAAAACATAAGCCCAAGGAAGTGAAATTCTCCAAATGGATAAAAAGCAAGGGCCACTTTATTAACACTAATGGTCTTTGGGGAGGTTGCCCCAAAAAAACCCCACCAGTCTCTACCTGCTCAGGCAGGAGCAGCCCCTGCCCCACAGCCACAGCTGTGTCTGGGAGCCATTTCCAGGGCATCCTGGTGAAAGGCTGATGTGCCCCACTGCTCCCACGTGCTCTGCCCCTGCCTGCAGGTACCCACAGCCCCAGGGGAAGGATCCCTTTCCGAGAGGAAGGGCAGGGCTGGGGGTTCTGCTACCTGCAGTTGTACCACAGATCTCCATCACCAACATCTCTCCTTGCACTTGCACACAGCAGAACATCAGCTGACATTCCGAGAGCAAATTCCCTTGGAACTAAACAAAACCAAGTCCTCTGAGCTTTCAGATCCTCCACTTGGACCCAGAGAGCACATCCACAATAAAGCACAAGTCTCCTCATTTTAAGCCATGCAAAGCCATTTCAACGTTTCCGCAACAACACCAAGAGAATCAAATCCAGGTTTTCCCCAAAGAAGCCCAAAGCTCCCAAGCAAAGTGACAAACCAGCTCTGGTGACTGCAAGGAGGAAAAAGGAATTCTCTTTTATCACAGGAGTTCTTCCAGGGCAAATACAAAGCTCCCACTGCTCTGGCTGCACCAGAATTCTCTCTCATCAGGGAAGCTCCAGCTCCCAGTCCTCTGGGTCAGTGACAGCCCAGCGTCCTCCAGAGAGAGATGGATGGAAATACAGAAATCCCTTAAACCCGAGCCATTGAGGACTCAGCGCTGGGACAGTGAGATAATCAGGAACCTCTCCTGTGTTCCTTGGAGCCCCTCACAAGCCAGGAGGACAATACAACAACACAATGGGATGTGCCCTCTGTGAGAAATGCTCCCAAGCTGCAAAATGGCTCTTCTGGGGAAGAGAGGTTATTGGAAGTGACTCCCTCACCCCAACTGCGGGGCTTAAAAACACATCAGCTCACTGCTACAGACACAGGGCCACCTGCAATTTATGTACACCATGCCTTCAGCAGATTGAGGTCATTTTATTGCTTTTTGGGAGTCTTATAAGCTGAAAAACATATGGGAACGGGGGTTATACAGAGATGTGTTTTCCAAGATGCTCAAGTCAACCAAAAAACCCCAGTGGCAGTGGCTCTCGTCATCTCTGGCCAAGCAGGTCTCCCTGAAGTAATCCTATTTTTGAGTAAGACAAGACTAAGAGTACAAGGCGAGAAAGGAGAGTGTCAAAACAGGACCGAATGGTTAAATAGTTTACAGAATTCCTGTCTCTCTCAAGCTGAAGGCAGTAGCCAAAATGAAAACCAGGATGACTCGGAATTTTGTAAAATGTCAAAGGAAACACCAAACCACATGTTCTAACAAAGTTCCAGTGTTCCATATGAAAACTGAGGCGCTTTAGAGCAGTTCTCCACCTCCAAAAAAACCAAACAAAATCAGGCCCACAAGGTGAAGGGGATGAACTGGGACAGCAAAGGTGCTGAGAGCAAAGTCTGGTGTATGAAATCAAGGTATCCACAAAACCACCTCAGTTCAGAAAGAATCCTTCCTCTCCCCCACCCTTCTCGGCTGAAAGCTGCTCAGCATGTTCCAGGGCCGGGAACACAGGAGAGAAACTCAGACACATCCCAATTACTGCTACAAAAGGCCACCACTTCAAGCAGTTTAAAATAATCAACTCCAGTGGTGAACAACAAGGTCCCTTCTCCGAGGTGTGAGCAGGAACAGAAGAGGCTGCAAAGAGGCAGCACTTCACTGCTGCTGACACAGCTCTTCCTGCAGCTCCCAGCCTAAAATGGCCCTGTCTGCTTGATCAGTTCTTCCCCTTCACCTGCTCTGTCTGGTGAGTTTATCTGTCCCGCTTTCACCAGGCTGATGATCCCAAACCAAATAATTTGGCTTGACTTTTTTTATTCTTTAAAAATCAAGAGCTCTGGGAAAGAGACAGATTAAAACATAAACAAGTTAGATTTTATGACAATGAAAAGACATTCTTAAAGAAAAGATAACGCTTAGAGCAGTCTCTATTTGAAGCTACAGACATGTATAAAAGCTACCAAGTTCAACAGGTTTTATAATTTAAATAGTATTTTGCAAAATGGGGTTAAGCTGTGCAATTTCAAAAAATGACAGAACAGATTAGGAGACAGCAGCAGCAACCTTTCCACGGTAGGAGTTTCAATAATGGTGTTTTGGATACTTTCCTTCCATCCTCCACAGAGCAGTGATGGGATTTTAAGCGTACACAGATTAACAGTGGCACGACACACTCCAAGCACAGCTATTCCCCAGCTCCTGGATGCAAAGTGAAGCTGGCTGCGAGCTGCTCGTTTTCCCAGGATGCCAGTTTGCCTTCAGAAACGTCTCACACAAAAAGCTGAAGCTATTTATTAAACCCAGCTCTACAAAAATTGAAATCAACCCAACACGCAAGTGTGCTTAAACAAGCGGGCTGGAAAGATGGGCATCACCAACACCAACAGTATTAATTTTTCCACAGCCAGGAAATAAGGACTCTTGAAGCTTGAGTATTTTGGAAAATAAAGTCATTTAGTGTTTTAAGTGGACCAGAGTAAATCCCTTCCCACTCCAGCATGGAGTGTTTGCTGTGGAAAGGACACTCCCAATCCCACGAGTGTGTTTCTACACTCACACACAGCTCCAACTTGGCCTTTCAGATTTGCCCATTCTTTTGTTCCTGCAGAGAAAGAATCCACAAAAGCCTGACAGGGAGCTCTCCAAGAGCGAAGCTCCACAGCAACACAGTGTAGGAACTGTGTGAAATTTGTGGGGTTTTCATTTTAATTTCCATCTTCAAAATTTAAATGAAAGCAGCAGATGCTGCATCTAAGAAGCTGCAAAGACAGAACATCCAGATGTTTACTCATCCCACAAAAATACTGGCATTTTTCTAAACATGAAAGGCAAAGATTTGGGGGTTTAGTCTATGCTAAACTCCACTGTCCAAGTCAGTGCCTTTCCCCAGGCCTTCCTTTCCTCTAACTCTTTGGCAGAGATGTGATGTATTTGTACACAGGACCATGTTCAACACGACCCAGGTCTTATCTACCCATTACTTCAGAACAGGAACACTGTTTGCTTTTCCTAAAGAAGAGACTGCCTGACCATGGTGTGAATGAGAAACTCAAGACACCTCAAAAAGGGCACAGAACAACAGGTTTGTTTGGGATTGAGACAAACACAGGTTTCCAAATTTTTAATGAAAAACACGGCAAACATTTCACATCTCTCCTGTAACATTAACGTGGAGAACATGGGCATCATCCTGCTAATGCTCAAGGAAACTCAAATCCTGAGCAATCCTAAAATCATAGGACCATTTTGGTTGGAAAAGCCACTTACAACTGAGCCCAGCTGTTAACCCAGGACTAAACCACATCCTCAAGTGCCACATACTCCAGTGATGCCAGTGCAGATGGAAATGCATGAGCTGTAGCCCCCCTACAGTCAGAACCACAAATTAAAGATGAAATAAGAATTCTGCAATTGATATGGGTAAGGATTTATAGAAATCTATATTCAGACCCAACTCCTTCAGCAAAGGCCAAACTGAGAAGACAAACTGAAGACAACCCAAGAGATGCCCACAGAAGTCAGTGATGCAGGAAACCTCTCCAGAACTCCTAATTTGTATCAAAAAATGATAAAGCAACTCAAAAGCAATAACTATTTGCACAGAATAACACCATAAAGCACTAGAGTGTATTTCAATTCCTTGTGTTGCCTCTGTCCACAAGCTTTAATTAGAAAAGTCCTGTTTTTAACACCTATAATTGACCACTCGACTGAGTGGCCAACAAGTGTGAAAAGCTCCCCCTCACTGAGACTCCTCTGGTCAAACCTGGAAGATGCTCAGGGATGTATTTGCCCTCACAGAACACCCTGCATTGTAGAGACAGATTGTCAGAATTCTTTTAGGAAGCAGTCATATATAAATCCTGTAAGTGCTGGTTAACAGGCACTGAATGTGAAGACTGTAAAGCCTGGGGCACATCACCAGTTCACATTTCCAGCCAGGAAAACAAGGCAGTGACACAGTCCTGTTTTCTAAGTGATGTGGCCCAGCAGTGCACTAATAAAGGAGAAAACCCTCCTTGCAGCAGAGAACCTGCACACTGTGTCCCAACAGCTCCAGGATTTGCAAAATACAACACTCCCTGAATGGAGAGGTGTAGAAGCAGCATGACAAGAAGATGCAGAGAAATGCATAAGAAGCAGCTGGAAGTCTAATTTTTGTTTAAGTAGGATGCAATTCCTCAAGTTGTCCCCACTGCGATTAAGAAAACATGCATAATGCCACACGAGACAGGACCTACAGCTCAGTTTCCAGCAATACAACAGCAGCAGCTTTTTTCCATCATTATTACTCTCAGTGAAAACACCAAAGCCTGCCCCTTCCCTCGAACTCCTTCCCCTTGCACTCCTGCAGTGCCTGGAGCTGACCCCCAGAAACTGCAGGGGTAAAACCATTGCCCAGATTTCACTGCCCCGTTTTTTGTGCCCTGCCATTCAGCAGCACAGCCGACCCCTCCGTGCCTCCTGTGCCAGCAGATTCCACAAGTTCCATCCCCACTGTGTGATGTGGTTTCCCTGCAACTCATTTTTAAGGGAGCTCTTGGTTTCACCAAGTGACTCATCCCACTTGAGGGGCCACCTCAGGCTCTTCTCCAGCCTCTGCCTGCCACAGAAGGAAACAGGTTCAAAAGCTCCAGTGAATTTTATCCTATGCCCAGGGCAAAACACCTTAAGACAAACTTAAGAGGACAAATGCTGTCAAATCACAGCGACTGCCTTTTAGCACCATCCCAGCAATTAAATATTGACACTCTCCTTTTGTGTAATTCAAAGTAAACTACAATAACAAGTCGTGGTAACACTGAGAAATAAAGCCACACTGAGATGACTGAGCTGTTCCAAAGTGCTGGTTTAGTCACCAGCCAGGAAACATCACCACTTGTTACTCCTTCCCAGGAGCGAGGCCAACAGCGCTGCTCATTTGCTGTCCTTGCAAAAGGGAAGATGTTTTCAAACATCTTTACTGTCATTTCAAAGACATAAATCCTCCATCTACCTTCACAGTGTGTTCTTTGCAGCGTTTCCCAGCCTGAAATAAAGTGCCTGTGGAATAAAATTGGGCATTTTCATGAACTAAATCTGGGATCTAAATAAAAGTGCTGCTTTCCCATAACAAGTCCAGAAGCGTGGGCCAAGATTTAAAAAAAAAAACAAGAACCAAAAACTAGGTGAGGAGTGACAGTTTTTCAGAATTAACCTATTATATACATACCTATGCCTTTGCCTCTTGGATAATTGCTAAGATAAGATAAAGAACACAATTTCACACTTTCTTCAAATTACAAAGAAAACACGGTCTAGAAAAATAACGTGACATAAATGTGATAGAAGCAATCAACACCACAGGCTTGGGGGATTTGGAGAGGTTGAGGTGTTTGGCTTGTAGGTTTTGTTTTGTTCTTTAGTTAAACCAACATCTTGTGACTTCAGAATTACCCAGTCTGAAGCTACTGCTTCATAAAGGTATTAAAGTACCTCAAGTTATATCTTATAAATGGTACACAACTTCACTTTATATGAGTGACTGTCCAAAAACCAGCCCTTCTTAACAAAGTACAGCCCTTGAATCCTTTTAAACAGGACCTACCTACAGTACTTATCACTACAGTGGCAGTTTTTAAACAACGTACGTGCATTTGAAACCAAAATGCAAAACACTGGATCCAAAATGAAAACTCCGTATGCAGCAGTTTTACTGGACTTCAGCCATGGAAGAGAATTTTGAAGTGAAGCTGCATTAATTTCTAAACACAGAGAATGAGCAGCATGTGAATAATTTATTGATGGCTTTTGCTCCATGTCAGCAGCTTTGCTGGAGGAAGTGATCTTTATGAAGTCCCCCAGGACGCCAAGAAGTTAAAGACAGGCCAAGAAACCATAGGATTTCATTGTGCAGAGGCACCAATGCTACTCCATGTGTGGGGGTGCCAGGGGTGCTTCCCAAACACGAGAGTTCCACGGTGCCCAAATTCATGGGGCTGGGAGAGCAAATCCATGAGCTCATCCCAACTAAGTGGCCACCTTTCCAACCACTGCTAAGTAGGAACAGGATCTTTCATGCCCAACAGGTATTACAGGGAATCTGTAATCTCTGGGATCCCGAGGGGCTCTCAAGCTCTGCTTTAAACACAATCTCCTGAGACAGAGCTGCCAGCCCAGACCCAGGAGCTCCTGGGAACAGGAGGAACACGCTGCTGTGGAACACACTGCAGGGGCTGGAAGTACTGGGTGAGGAGCAGGAATGTGGGCAGAGGGAAGTGGCTCTGACAGGGCAGGAAAGGGGATGGAACGAGGGGAGCAAAACATGACCCAGGAGGAACACTGTGAGTAAGAGCCCCTGGCCAGGAACTGCATCAGCAGCTCCTCAGCAGGACCACAGAGCACCTCAGAGCCACAATATGAAGGGAAGCAGCAGCACCAACATCCATTCAGCTCCTCTTTACACTTCCTGGCAGAAACTTACCATCAGCTTTTCCACCAGATCTGCACCCCTGAGCAATGTCTCCCCACAGCAGTCCCTGTCCCACCAGCAGCATCTCCTCAGCACCACAGCTCCTCCCAGGGACCTTCTTTGCCCTTTGAGGAACTAAGAACTTCCTGAGGCACCTGCAAACCCACAGCTCTCTCCCCTCAGGCACCCACCAGTTCCACATCACATGTCTGATTTGACAAAGAACTTAAATAATGGAAATAGCACTAAGACCAAATCACTTTCCCCTCATTTGTCCAAATCCCCGTGTCAGTTCTAATAAAGAACATGCAGACTGATTTTATGACAGACTCTACAAAATGCTTTCCTTTGTCCCATGTGCATTAGATGTTAAGAAATACTTTACATGAAACAAGGGAACTCTCTGAAATGCATATACAAACAGAAATATCCTGCTGTTAGTCCAAAACCAGGTGACAGCTGTGTAGCAATGCCTACAAAGGTGACTGAAATGATTGACCAGTTTATTGTGTATCCTCTGCTGGTGGTGAGTTTTTACTGAAAACAAAGGGCCTTATTAGCAATGAATCTGGAAGATGGGGGGAGGAAGTAAATTAAAAAGTCAGTGAGAGGATAACTGATTCAGTGAAGCAAATTAAGTGTTTCAAAGCTACTGGGACTCTGGAACACAGCACAGCTCAACAAAAAGAAAAGAAAACAAAACAAAAAAATCAAAGCAATGCAACCTTCCAAATATAATCAACCACTTCTCTAGAAAGCCAAGGCTCAAAACACCAAACTCCCTTAACTCTGACTGCTGATCACTCCAAATGTGAGTGCTGCTATGATTTATCATTAACCAATATTTCATTTAATAAATGAGTGGATTCTCTGAACTTCACCATACCTTAAGCAAAACAGCTGTGGCTGCCACAGCTGGCTCGGCACTAAATAGGAAAGTAGTTCTCTGCCAGAGAGAGCCAGAGGCAGGACATGGAGAACATATGAACAAACAGAGCCACAGAAATACAAATTTCATCTCCTACCTAAACACCGAAACATATGGAAGTCAGTTCTACATGCAGAGCTTTTCCCCTGTTTCCAGAATGAGAGTTTTTACTTAAAATAAAACCTACATTTGGAGGTAACCTTTGCTATGGACACACCACTCCTTCCCACAGCCCACCCTCCTGATCTAAGTGATACCAAACACCACATCAAGCCACAAAAACATGCTTCAAAAATATAGGACTCAAACCTAGAAAGACTCAATTTTTATTTTTTCCCTACTCACAGCAGGCTGTGGGGTAAATTAATGCCTCAGTCTGCAGTGACTGTGGATTAGGCCAGTCTTGTCAATAATTAATACGGCTCTGTAGAGCAAAAGCACAGCAACAAGCTAGATTAACCAAAATCCCCTCTGCTGTGACACCAGCTTTTACCCCTGCTCAATGTGCACACACAGACTTAAACAAGGACAAGATTATTTATGATCTTAACTAAGAGTTCTGAACATCAGGGTTGGTTTTCTTCTCCTTTCCTTTCAAGAAATGCCTTATTAAACAAACATTTCTACTGTAACAACTCAGTAAATTGAAATAGTAGCAAATATTATCATTTTTAACTCTGACTTATCTAAGGTCTTAATCACCCAAGTTCTTTTGAAGCCTTGGGGATTCCAGGCTCCTAATGCACCAAATGAGAAGCAATGAACAAAGGCAGCAGCCCTGCTATTCCATGGGCTCAGGCATTGTGATCCGTCTGCTGGAAAACAACAGATGAGGCAGGAGCAGCCCCTCAGCAGCCCCAGCCACGGAGAGATTATCCAGAGCAGTTCCCAATTACAAAGTGTTCATCAGATGGGATCTGTGGTGAGCCACGGACACAGTTTGGATCCTGCCCCTGTCCCCCCTCTGGATTTTCACACTGCACAACTACTCAAGCCATTACATCTGAAAACGCCTTGAAAGGGAAACGGCTCATTCGCAAATTTGCAGATCACTAAAAAAATCTGTTGTAACAACTCTAAGTATCAAATGATGAAATAAAATAAAGAAATCTAATCAGCTGGAGTCTGAATTAATTTGTTCGTGAGGCCATTTTTCTTAAATCACTCCCCTCTCCTGGATAATCCTGGATTTCAGCTGTTTTGTTCAGCGTGCATCTTAACGAGGCCACTGCGGCTGAAGGACATGACCCGATTTCTTCGGAGGTCAATGGTTATCAGTAGAACTGGAACAATACAAATTTCTCCCCTGAAACGCAAGAAAAGCACTGAATCTGCAAGACTTTTTGTGAATTTTCACATCTGACCTTTCATTTTGACAGTTCTTCAAAAATAGCCCTCAGTTTTTGCATGATCAAATGCAACTGCCCGGCATCAACACCCACATAGTGATTTAGGGCCAGATGCAGCCCCACAGAACATGAGGTGCTGCATGCCAGCCACGGAGCACACAACTGCTACAAAGCAACACAGAAAAGTCCTTTTTTTAACCTTCACAACACGTGTTCAGAGTGTCTGTTTCTATCTCCTCGACTTCTGGTGATGAGCAGGACAAATATAGGTAAACAAGAGCTCTGGTGCTCAGGGCTGGGCAACAGAAGTATGAACCTTCTCCCTCAGCTCACATTTAAATGAACACCAGTTTAAACACCTTCCTGTTATAACCCTGGAGCTGTGCAGTGACACATCCCGTAACTCCAGCTGCGCTTCCAGATGTGTAACCAGCCCCTCACTCAGCCACAACTCCAAGGTTTTCTTCTCCCTCAAACAGCTACAAGAGCAAGGTGCCAGCTCAGACCTCACTGTGCATCACACACCTGCAAGAACAAAGGCTGGACCAATTCTTGATTATGTCAGGTGAACTGGACTCAGACACACGTGAGGGATTGTTAAGATGGTTAAAGGCAAAGAATTCATGCTCTTGGTGGTGATTCAGAATCGTACGTATGGATAAGCACTGTCCATGTATGACCTGAAGGAAAGCTGTTATTTCAAGGAGAACCACAGGACAGACCGTTCAAAAACAGTGCATCACTTCAGGACATTCTAGGCAGTGAATTATGCCCTAAATAAACAGTTTGAATTAACTGAGCCCATCTGCTTCTGGGGCAGCTCAGGAGCTACAGCAGTGCTCAAGGTTTTACAAACCACGTTTAAAGGGTTCCCTGCCCACCCTGGCACACTCCATGGAGTGCTGCTGTTTGAGGAGGATGTGCCTTGCATGGTTCTGACATGGAGATACAGAGCACGAGGTCCTAAAGAGAACCCCCAATACCTTCAAACACAAACCACAACAAACATCAAGAGGGGCTTCCAGACAAAAGGCATAAAGCTTGGAGAAAAACAGCAGACAAAACTCTTTACACAGCAACTGGTAGAAATGAGAAGCTATTTTGTGTAAAGATTTTGGAACCCTCCTCAAGGTTCCTCATGGAAAACGTCCCATCAGTGTCCCTGACACTGGCACTGTTGGGAACCCAACACATGACAAACCTCAGCCCAGTGGTGATTTATAAGAAATCGTGCACAGCAGGGAGTCTTACCTACATGCCATTGGAGACTTTGTTTAAACACAACTAGAGCCTGCATTTAGAATTCCCCTTTAAGCTGAAATTTGCCTTTTCATTCAAAAGCCCTACCCCTGCCCCAAACTACATTTAGTCAATATTTACTAGAGTTACAGTTGAATAAATCAAATTCTCTTCTCATGTCCTCATGCCTACAGAGGTTTCATCAACAAAATCTGCTCCAGCACTGGTCCATGCAGGCTTTAAGCCAGGGGAGCCAGTATGCTGCAAAAAAAAAAATTCAATACATAACCACAGGGGCCACATCAAAGTAATTTAGCATAACCAGAAAGCACGCTAAGTCAAATTAAACCCCAGTGCTTTCATTAGTGGATGGGGAAGTCTATTTATGCTCAGGCATTCCCTACTTTAAAACTCCCCAAAATAGTCCTTCCCCAGTTTGCTGCCTGTTTCCCGGGAGCTGGAGCAGCGTTAGCAGCACCGACAGGGCCAGCCGGGGGTCACCTGGGGCCACCAGAGCCAGCACAGCCCGACCCGCTGCACTCCAGGGCCCCAGGAAACAGCACTTCCATGGGGCATGGCAGACACGGGCACCAGCACAGCCTGGGAGCCTCTGCTGGGAGGGAGTCAGCACCTCCCCGGCCCTGCAGCCTCTCCCAGCTGAGAGAGGCTTCCACTGCAAGTGGAGGGTCTCCTTTCAAATCCGTAGGCGTGGGTGTCACACCTTGAACCCTACAAGGCCCAGCACATCCCCAGTGCAATTCCAACAGACAGCAGCTCCCCACACAGTGGGCAATCCTAAGGAAAGCATGGATTGACGTGTGCAGGAACACTCTTCCATGTCCCCATCCTACCTGTGGCTCTCAGGTGAGAGCTCAAGAACCAAGAGCAGACCCTCCTGCCCCAGCAACTCCTCCTCTGCTCCCAACAGGTTCCAGCCCTGCGTTTGTTAACACACGAAGTCCCAACCCTGCACAGATCACAGCTGGACTATCCTTTCTAATTATTTTATGAGCAAAGTATCAGAGAGCTGAGTGGAAAACACTTCCCCTGTCTCAAGTGTGAGTCATTACGTTCCATGGAGCAGCTTGGGGACTGGGTGAGGATTCTCACAGAAGGCAATTCTTGACCAAAAGACAGATCCAAGCAAAGCTTTATCCATGGTTCTCCTGCAAACTGACTGACCATTACATTTGCAGGGTCCCCACATGGGCCCTCCTCAAGAGAGTTAACCAGCACATATCAGCTCTCATAAAAAACACAACTAAAACATTTGAAGTAGCAACTATAGCAAGTGTACATTAGAACTGCCTCCCTTCTAGCCTGCAGTGACATCAGCACACCAGAAATGTGGTAACAAGACCCCAAAGTGCCCTCGAGGAGAAGGCTCAGCAAGAGCCATCAATGCAGCATGGGAATTTAGAGAAAGGGCAAATGGGTCTTCCTGAGTACAAGAGTTCTCAGCCAGAAGTCTCACCTGGTCTGTTACACCACAACCACCTTCCCTGGGGATTACAGTGCAGGAACAACAGCAAAATTCTGAAGCTGCAGAAGACAGGCAACTCCAGTGAAAACAAACAAGAAAGGTCAGAACAGGAATGTGCAAAACTCTCACTACCTGAATTCTTTACAAAACTCTTGAAGACCCCATAAATCTTTCAGCTCTAAACAATTACTAAAAATGTGAATTTTAGAGTGTTGTCATGGGGCTGTTCTAACTCTTAGAGAGCAGAAAGCTATAAATATTGATCAAATTCTAGCACCACTTCTTACACTGTTAGCTCTAGATTAAAATAGATCTCAAAGTTCTTTTCCTTTATCAGATCCCTTTCTAAAGCCAGGAGAGGGGCAGGGAGGGATGAGATTAACCCTGCACACTCAACCTTCAGCACTACTTACATCACACCGTGCCTGAAGGTCTCAGAAGTTTGGCTATCACTGAATTTGGTGCTACCCAAACACACTTCACTGCAAGTCCTGCAGCTGCCAATTTGCAGAGGAAAATGCACAGAAGGAAGGAAAAGAAACAAGTTAAATGACCTTCTAGAGTTCATTAGTGATGTACGTGGATTTCTGTTCTCCTTAGAAGCAAATCAGTTTAATCACACCCCAATTAGTGCAGTTCCAGCAGGCAAGGACAGCGACTGGGAAACTTCACAGAACAACACACTAAGATTTGCTAACTCATCCTACAAGCTGCTAAAATGCCAAACCCACTGAGAGGCCACAGCTAAAAAAAGAACCCCAAAATCCATGCTCAAACTGTAATTTAGCTGAGCAGTAAAAGTTGTCTGCATGTCAGAGATGGAAACAGCAAGCCCAAAATCCTTCTGTCCACCACAGAGCCAAACTTGTATCAATATTTCGGCTGCTTTTAAGTAAACAAGGCTCAGTTTGTACATATGTACATTAATTATGTGCATTTGTGTTATATATGAGCACACACAAGCTCTACAGGCAGAAACTCCCAAGTCTATATTTGCAAATCTTAAGCAAATTTGACAAAGACCATTTATAAGAGGTCCCATAAATGAATAAAAACCAAATCAAGTCAAGAAAGATTTCCCGCTCTCGAGATGAAATCAGCCACAAAGTCACTCTTTAGACCCTAAAAAAATCCACACTGTATTTCCATGTTAATTACAAATATATTGCAAGAAATATTCATTACACTGCTTGCAGAATCATTAATCACTTCCCTCCCTCCTTACAGATCTGTGTTATAGGGGCAACCCAAAGCAAGAGGAACACTGAGACAGTGAAAACACACGTGTAGTTACACAGTGCCCAGGACAAGTGCCCATCCAATCTGCTGATGGACAGCAAGTCTGCAGCAACCTGGGACACTCGGACAAGGGAGCAGCTCCTGTGCCAAATGGTGACAGCACTGCCCCAAAACACACATCACAGCACCTGCAACCATTTTCCTTCACATCCTGAAAACTTCTCCAATCTCTCAGTTCTCCTCGAGAGCATCCTCAAATTCAAGAAACACTTTATGTTGTCAGACTTAGGAAAGATCGGAACTCAAACTGCCCAAGTTTCACAAAGGTCACATTCAAATACAAAAAAGCTATTCCTCATCTACATTATCATAAGGCAGGAGGACAGGCTGATTATATGCTCTTGTAGCAGTTGCTATCCAATCCTTATTCCACATGGGACTATGTACCTACATACTAGTAGGTCTGATTTACATTAATAACACGAAATCTAAGAGCTCATGCCTATGACAGCAGCCAAAGAACACATTTAATCACGTAAAACATTCTTTATCCTCATCTATTTCAGTTCTTAAACCACCCCCAGCCATAAAGGGTGTTTAATCCCATGAAAAGATACACCTTTCTTTAAAAACCCATCTGCTCTAGTGAGGATAAAGCACAGAGGGACAGCAGTGCAGCAACTCCCACCAGGGCTGGCTGGGAGAGGGAATCATCAACAAACCCCACAGGATGGCACTGCTAAAAACTGTTCATAGGGAAAGCACAATACAGACACCAGCTCTAAGGCTGCTTCCAGACGAGGTGAAATTCAGCTAAGGAAAGCCAGGGGTGCTCTGTCAAACCAGGTGTTACACACAGCAACATCCACTGACAGCCCCTTCCAGGCCTGCCTCTGGTTACACTTTCCTTGCCTATTTTCTCTGGTTTGCCTATTTTTGCCCAGACAGAAGTACAGTGAAGCTGACACGCTGGTGTTCAAACCCACAAGAAGAACGGTGACAATCAGACCCCTTTCCCCCCCAGTGCAGAGCCCTGCACGTTGCAAAGCTCTGCCACGAGCTGTATTTCTCAGCAGGGTTACAAACATTCTCAAGAGCTCGAGTTTGATGTCCCATTTCTGAGAGGCAGTCCATAAAGAAGCCCTCCCTTACTGAGGAACAGCTCCATTTCCCAAGCTGTCTGGAGTGCAGGCTGGTGCTGCTGAAGTCTGAGCACTCCAGAGTGAGCACACAGGAGCAGAAGTTCCCATTTCCCAACGACTTCCTGGATATTTTACAATTGCTTCCCCTCAGGAAGTTGATTCAGTCTTTGCGGCTCCAACACCAACAATTCTTGTTGAGAGGTAAGTTGTCCAAGAATATTAAAAGCACATTCCTACAGCGCACACAGACCAGTTTCTGGCTCCCTAACAATGGGTTTTTCTTCTGGCCAAACCTCTCACCCCAAAGAGAACAAGAAGGAACTGATCAGGTAATGCCCAACGCTTTTTATAACTCATCCATAAGCAGCAGGGTCTCCAGTCACCAATGGAAAAGCAAGTCCAAAAGAAGTAATGGGATATGGAGTAAATCACCAAAAACGTTTGGGGGGGAAGGATTCCTTTCATGGCACATTTAACTTGATGTTTCAGGCTCCAAATCCCTATCTCTCCCCTCATCTTTAGGGTAACAAATATTTCTTTTCAAAACAGCACATGCAACAGACCTTTTTTGTTCTGTTTTTACAAAACAAAGTTTCACCTGCAACCAATCTTATTGTGTAATATACCAGTTACTTCCTAAAAGTCCGTCAGACTTATTTTCCATAAAAGTGCCATACCCGAAAGTACAAAAATTAAATCACCAGGACTTTTAAGTCAGGATTTCACGGGTGGTGGCCATTCAGTGCTTAGTCAGACTAAATAACTGATCTAGTTGGATCAATCTATTAATCCTATTACTCTGAAAAACAAGAAAATGTAGCTTTCTTGTGTAATCCCATCCCTTGCTTGTTCTAAAAATAATCATTTTATTATTGCAAGCATCCACCTCCCCCACCAAAGCCAGGCTGATAATTTTCAAGATGATACCCTGTAATCACCAAACCTTAATTTCTGAAGCAAGAAAGATATTTTATGTACCTCATCAGGCAATCCTACTGCTTAAAACCCATCTGTATGACTTTTTCCATCATGTTATTACATTAGAAAGAAATATTTATGAGACAAAATTACTTAATATCAGCATCAAGCTGCTTTTCTAGAGAATTAACTTCAACGCTGCAAACACAGGGGAAAGTTGTTTGGGTGTTGTTTGATTTTTTGTAAACACCACACATTAAATGCTCGTGAGTCCCAGCTTTGCCACGTTGTGCAGACATGAGATGTGCTGAACAAAAGCCTCTCTCTCCAGTTGGGAGCTGCAGGGCTTTGATCAGGGGGTGCTGTGATCCGCTCTTCCCACACGCGCCTCTGCCCTCCCAGACTGCAGCAGAACACACAGTTGCCCCGATTTTCCTGTTCCTCATGAATATTTCAAGGTTCACTGAAGTATCTCCTGAACTTTCCTCACAGTAGCACAAAGCCTGATGTCTGTCAGAACCCAGCTGACTACTTAAACTCTACTTCCAGTGCTTATCCAGTGACTTCCCCCTCCTGCTCCTATGAATTTCTTTTAAATGTCAGGCTTGTGCTGCCAGAATATTTAGTTATGCATTAATATAAATGTTGATTTTAAAGCAGGCAAAACTTTAAATATTTAGTTTTTTTAAAAAAAATCAGCTATAAATGATACTCTGTGTTTAAATAATATTTTAACCACTTGGCCAGAAAATATTCAGATAACATTAAACAAAATTTACAGGAGCTGATGGGTCAGGAATTGCTTGAAAGCGAGACCTCAGATTTGTAAGGACAGTGAACAGTGATAATTTCTAGTAATTTTTTTCCACCTTGCTCTCAGTAACCAAACCCACATGGGATTAACATCATCAGTAGGTCTTTCAGCAAATAACCAGGAGCTGTTTTGCTGTAATGCCACCCAAACCTGCGGGTGTTTATCAGTTTCACCTGCCCCAGGGTGAAGGCTGCCCATCGCTTTTGCAGCACTCACCATCTCCCAAGCTCCTTCCCAACCTCCAGGAGCTGGCAGGAGCAAGGATGTCCTCTCACCCCAAGTGTGAGTGACTCAAATGTGGCGGTTCCACCGTGGGCTCTTCACACCAGGCACGGTGCTGTAAATGTGAGCAGCACAAGGACTCTGCTGGAGCCTTGGGAAGGAGACACGGTATCTCCACATCCTGCAGAGAGACACCAACCCAGCCAGCCCAGCAGTCACCCAAGAGGTCTCACCCCGAGTGCACCCGGGCCAGAGCCTGGGGACACCAGGGGGGAGGGCAAGTGGGACACCACGACATTGACAGAGAATGCACATGCCCAAGTCCCGTGCCCAGAGCTCTTAACGTTAAAGAGATTAATGGAAACTACCAAAGCAGCCTGGAAGTGGCTGAGCAGGGAGCAGAGGGAACATTAGTGCCAGGCCCCAGTAATTGATTGGGTTTGCTTGCATGCTCTATCTTTCCCCTCAAACTACATTTTCCCTGCATATGGTTTCTCTTTCTGCCACTTTTAAAGTGATTTATTCCTTCAAAAGGGGAATTAGGTCTTATTTTGATCAAATATTTAGGACCTTTTAGACATTAAAAGCCACAGATTACAAAGAAGGAAGGGTCAAAACAGTAAAGGCAGATTAAAATTGAAGATAAGCCACAAATATTGAAGTCAGGAATGAACAAACAACTAGCAAAACAAGATTCAAAGAACTAAGAGGCTTATCCTCCCTCCTCACAACGTCTGGCTCCTTCCTGCTAAATAACTGCTCCCCAGATCTTCACCACACAGGAGCTGATGAAAGGGGTCTGAATATAGGTCAGCAAAAGCCTTTTGGATCCAGCTACAGACACTAATTAGATCACTTTCAGTTATTAAAAAAAGAGAAAAGGAAAAAAACCTCCAAAACAAAGGGTTTACCCCTCAAAACATTCTGAATTTCTCTTTTTTCTTTTCTCTAATTGGCAGTGGCCTTTGCTTTCAAAGCAGCTGCTTGCTGCCCCAGCTCTGAAACTGTCCCCCAACAGGGCAGTGACCACACGAAGGAAGAACCTCCAGCAAAATTAAGGCTCAACAACATTTGCCGCGACGCACAAAGACACGGGGGGTCTTTAAATATGTTTTCAAGATGTAAAAGAATTCCTTAGTTTTACTAAGAGAACACTGACTGTTTTGTTTGACGCTGCCAAAACCCACAAGGCAAAAAAAAAATCTGATTTTTTTCCCCCTGCAGTATACAGTATAGCTCAGTTCATACAGGGCTCCTTGTACCAGCTTGTTTATGCCTTCTCTCCTGTGAAACAAGCCTTTATGTCTCCATAGTGGAAAAACCCACTGGTTTATATCCTTTTTGAGATGTATGCAGCCAATTAAATTGTAAAGTAATACCTGTTTCAAAGTCTAACTCAAAGAAACGATACATTCCTGGCCTGGGAGCAGAGCCAAGGAGGTCACCTTACACCCTGCGGTCACGTGAGAATACTCAGCTCTTGGAATTCCATATTTTGATTTCCACGTAAAGCAAAAGTGGGATATTGAAAGGAAGAAATATTGTGTATTCTCTGCACACAAACTGTGCTCGTTTCTCAAGTGATAAAGTTAATATTCCGAGGAAGGAGAAAAGACAGTTCAAGAGTTCAGAGTGATTTCAAGCCATTCAGAAAGACTCAGGGAAGTGACAATTGCTGGTAGCTCCCCACTTTCCAGAACAATTTTAGTGATGAATAAACTATTATGTGACCAGACTATATGCATAAGAATGGTGTAATCTGCACAAAACTACAGTGCAACAACACATCACAATAAAATTCACTTGTCAAAGTAACAAGCCAAGTAGATTTATCTCCATATGAAAACTGTTATGAAAAGACCGACACATTTTATTTTAATTTCTAGTTCTCTTCCAAACAAACAGCATGGAAACAGCAGAACAGCTACTGGAGAGGGGCTGCACCAGCAGAGGACAGTGACCAACTGCTGCTGCAGCATTCCTTGGAGCTCACAGCAGCCAAAATAGGTAAGGATCTACAGGAAAAATGGAATACCAAAGGCAGCAGAAGGCTGCTATCCAACAACCCGGGGGTGCCCACAATAAATCCTGCATTCAGGGACAGAGCACGGCTGCTGCCAGCACACACCAGGCTCCCTCCTCGGGGTCTGTGGAACAGCAAACAGAGGGCCCAGCCCTGCACCTTCTCCCTGCCCCAGGAGCAGCTGCCTCACTCAGCACAACCCCCACATGTGAACACTTCCACCTCCCAGGGTTACTCGGCAGGGGCTCTGCTCCTTGCTCAGAGAGCTCACCTGGGCTGCCCCACAGCAAGGCACGCTTTCAAACTAGTTTTACCTGGGCCTTTGAGCCAGTATCAGGCTTTATGTCTGAGTTAGCAGCACAAATGCTTGTGCAGGGTACCCTCTGTCTCCAGCTGATGCAACTTAAAAAGCATCCTGAAGTTCTCATGCCATGGAGACTTTTGGAGGGGCACTGGAAGTCTAGTAAATTCACCAAAACAAGGACCTCGATATTTTGGTGCCATCTATGTCCGACAAGCTGTTGAGTCAAATTCACAGCTTGTTTTCTGTGGAGCTTTCCAGGCACAAGGCAGCTCTGTGCCCTATTCCCACAAACCTCTCTGCTTTAATATATTAAAAACCATATTGTTTAGCCCACATGAAAAATTCTTGCAATGACTATATATTTAATAAGCTTAATTCCTTTCTCAGACCCGTACCATGCCACAAAATTAACAGCCACCTAAAAGACATTTTTCTACCTGTTTCTCAAAATAAAATCCCAAGAATCCACGAAAGCTGGAGACAGAAAAGTAGTATTAAAATCTATTTTTGGTACCAAAAAAAGAAAGAATTCTTTGTATTGATTAGCTGCTCAAGGTTCACAGAAAGAATTGACTTAATACTGGCATCATCATAAACAACAGTGAGATTGGCAGCACTTTTCAAGCAAAGGCTACATCAAAGAGCCACAACACTGAGTCAGAGCTGGATAAACAATATCCAGAACACACAGCTCCATTTCCTTGAAACTTGGGCATAACCCAGGATTTTGTAAGGTTTCAGAATAATATCACGACTTTAGCCTCAGAAACATAAAAACTTACTTTTTTGATATGTGTGATTCATGTGTGAAATCAATTGTTTTGACCAAAATATAATGTGAACATATTTACATCTTCAAGCCTTTTCTGCATTTGACTTTAGGTTAACAAAATTCACTTTGCTCTCATAGCATGCATATTTTTCGTTGCCAAGATGTAAAAATCAGGATCTATTTCTTGCATAAATCTACAAAGTAGCTTTTCCCCATGAAAATATTTCCAGTGCAAGCATGTGTTACGAACAATAACCCAGAAAAACGGCTGCTCTGAATTGGGAAAGCTTTGTCTTTGACAGGCATCACGTTGGAAGCAGCAGTTTGAGTTCTTAATCCTTCTAGAATTTATCTCCACTAAAAACTTATCCTTTTGATCCTCCCTCTCAATACCCAAGGCTGGCAATGGAGAGGCAGGGCAGGAGTCACTCCAGGTGAAAGGTGTGACCTGGTCTTTTGTGCCCAGAGTTACACGGAGGCAAATAAAGCTGCATAAATCCATCCTCACCTTCTCCTGCACCACATGTGTGTGTTACCCCTCCTGCCCACCCCGGGAAGGACCATGTGCTGTGTGTATGTGTGTTACCCCTCCTGCCCATCCCGGGAAGGACCATGTGCTGTGTGTGTGAGTTATCCCTCCTGCCCATCCCGGGAAGGACCATGTGCTGTGTGTGTGAGTTATCCCTCCTGCCCATCCCGGGAAGGACCACGTGCTGGGCTCTGGCCACTCTTCCCAGGGCAGGGGAGCCTGGCCTGGCTCCACTGATGGCCTCCAGCCTCAGCAGCCCCCTGCAGCGGCCTCAGACATTCCTGTGCTCTGTGAGGCAGTGCAAACATCCCCGCTGGGATTAGGGCAGGCTCGGAACAGGGCCCCGCTCGCTGCCATCCCCAGCCCGGGACAGACACGGGTGTTGGGTCCACAATGTGGGCCATGGCTCTCAATTACCACCCTTAATGGCACGGTTTGAGCCTCACACAAATTAAGATCTCTCTACATCCTCTGACACTCTCGTGTTCCTGCAGGAAGTGTTCCTGAGGCGAGCCAGGCTCCTTGTACCACGGGAAAAACACCCACAAGAACAAGCAAAATTAGAAAGCAAAACTTCTCTTCCTATTCCCAATCCAGGCACAGCCAGTGACTCTATTCTTCTCCTGTGCAACTTCGTACCGGAGAGGTCAAGGGTTAAAGTGGTTTTTAAAAAGCATTAAGAAAGGAAAAATATTTTTTCTACAAGGAGGAACACTTGAGAAAGGCTCAGAGCACCACGCTAACAAAGAAAACAGTACTGAGGAAGGAGGCCCTCACTACAGCACTCAGATTTGGGTTTTGCATTCACCTCCTTCGCCAAGTAAATACATTTAAATAAAATTATTCCACCCCAGCATGGCTTCCAAGCCACATTAAGGTAGTAAGAGTCTCATAATTATACTCCTCTTCACATATTTAAAAATCCTTTCAATGTTTACTTGAAAAGCTAATTGCTGACAGCTAGAAAGAGCGTAAATGTGATCCCTCACAATCCTGCGGTGGGGGCAGAGTATTCTCCCCTCCCCACCCTAATTCTCGGGAGCCCAGCTCAGGGAGCAGCCCCAACACCCTGCAGAGCCCCCTGCATGTACAGCCAGTCCCAAAGCCCTGAGGAAAGGGGGCTCAGAGGGAACCTTATTGCTCCCTGACAGGAGGGTGGAGCTGGGTGTCCCAAGAGACAAAGGGAAACAGCCTCAAGCTGCCCCAGGGGAGGTTTAGGTTGGATATTGGGAAAAATTTCTTCACTTAAAGGGTTGTCCAGCCCTGGCAGAGGTGGAATCCTCATCCCTGGAGGGATATAAATGACAGGGGGATGTGGCACTTGGGGACCTGGGTTAGCAGTGGCCTTGGAAGTGCTGGGGAATCACCAGACTCTGGGATCTTAGAGGGCTTTTCCAGCCTAAACAATTCCATGTCTCTTCATCTCTGTGTATATTATCCATCCTATACACCTTCCCACAGACACTGGGGGATGCAAAAGGAAACATGGCATCTTTTCCAGGTTGAAAACAAAAGCCACCAGCAAACAGATTCCTACAGAGAATTCCTGATTAAAACTCCATTCAGGATTTTAACTATAAGACTTACATACAATTTCCTAATTGCTATTGAAGTTTAGCTTGTGGATGCCACAAACCAGATTATAGCCTTGTTCCAGAAGTACAATCTAAAAATCTGCATTTTTGTACACCAAAAATCATGAAGCAACTTCAGAAAGACCTTCCATGATATTACAGTCATGCTCAAAAATATCTCCAAGTTAGCAGCATATTTTCTCAAGAATTTCCAAGCTTAAAGTGACCCTCCTATTGACCAGAGCAGTTCACATTTCTGTGATAGTTCAGACCACCAAATTTCATTTTTTTAATCAAGTACAGTTAGCTAAACGCTGCCAGATGGCACAAACAGTTCTAAACAGACTTCCACCATAAACAATTTTTATTGATCGTTTTCTATAAAGCAACGTTTGAAAGTGCAACAACGTATGTAAAGGAGAGAAACTAAACCAGGTCCAGTTCTACCTTTATAAAGACAACAAAGTCAGACTTAGGGGTGACAAAGCTCCAGCAATTAAATACATATCACAGCAATGTTTCTAATTTTATCAGAGAGTTGTGAAATCCAACTTAGCAGTAACTTGGGGGGCAGACACTGAGGTTTACCCAGAGAGGAGGGAGGGAGGGAGGAGCTGGAAGGACCAGCAGCCACCTCCCCCAGAACGGTTTATTAAAGCAAGAGCCCCAGCATCAAAGCACACGATAAATAATTAACGTGCAATGCCTTTGTGATAAGGCACTGAACTTGAGCTTTCTCCTAAGGTAAATGATTTGTAAATGCAAATTTGTCCAGCTGCTCCTTTCCTGCATCAAAAGCCTGCTCCAAGATAGCATTTATGAGCCTTTTGCCAAATATTTACACCATCTTAATCAGGTTCTGAGTCACCCATGTGCTCACTGGTAGACTAAAATGCAGGTCAGTTACAAGTGAAAACCCCAAACCTCTTAATTTTTGTAAGAGTTGTTTTGCCTACCAGTCTATTCAAGCTCACACTTTCTCTCTCCCTCGTCCATAGTGAGCAGTAACACACCCACAGTGACATTTCCAGCCCCCTTCGTCAATCCACCTTTACACACACACACATCAGAAGACTTGGATACAAGTATTATATTGTTGATTCTAAAAGCATTTAGGAAATGGCACCTCAGAATGAAATTACACCCACACAGCCACCACTGAAGGCCATGTTAGAGGCTTGGAAGGGCACATAAGGTATTACAACACAGGCATAGATGTTTCTGATCCTGACTGCTCTAAATCTGCACAAATGTAACAGTTAATATCACAAAAGGCGAAAGGATGAGTTAAATGTGGCTCTGCTCTTACAGTGATACCCACTTTGGTCAGCATCCAACACCTGCCTATCAATCCCTAGGAAAACTGCCAGAGGAGGAATTCCCCAGGTGATGAAGCAAAGGGTGTTCTTGGGACTAGAATTCCAAACCTCTGCTTGAAAAGCAGTAACAGCTTTCCAACAACATCACTATTCCTGCTCACTGGCAAAGAAGGGGTAGCAGCTCCTCACCCCCACGGCCTCTCTGGAAGTGCTGGAAGAAGGTGAAGTGCTGTCCACTAGTAAAAATGTTCTAAGAAAACCTGCAGAAACACCCAGGACAGCTTCCTGGCCACGAGGGAACAGACTGTGGCCCCACTCTACCACTGCTTTCAGGTGTTCTGAGCCATGCCATGACCTGGGTGTTGCAGTTTTCCAAAGGTCTGTGGTAACAGGCAATGCCAGACTATAACCACACAGCCAGGAAGAGGGAATTATGACACATGCATCCATCTCTCCCCAGCTGAAACCAAATCCTACCTTTTTTCTGACACCTTAGGACAAACTTCTACCTGTCTGAGCCTCTTGAGTGCATTTTGTAACTTCAAACCATTTCTTGCTTTTGTTCTGTGATGAGTCACACAAGGTTTTTAAAAAGACATTGATTTTCAATCTTTGGCCTACTGACATAAACCATCAACTCAACCTACAATCCACTTTTGCTTAATACAAGTGACATGCAAGACTGCAGGAGTTACAAGAAATGAGATGCCACAGTTGGTCCACCGAGTGTGTTGTGATTTGAGGTTCAGCTGACCTATTTGACCCAGCTGCTCTGTATCCCAAAGGAATCCCAATCAAGCGAGGCAATGAATCCAGCTTTGCGTTTGGTAATGACTCCACACGGCACTCGGTACCACCAGTAGCTGTGAGGCAAAATCTACTAAGGGCAATTGTTATTTTATTCTGGTTTTTTAAATGCACACCGTCCCTCCCTGTCCTCCACTCAGGCACTCATGCACAATAACCAACAGCCCTTCAGCATGCAAGTTAAGAATGATAAAGTTACTCACATTACAGGAGCTAAATTAGATTTAAGCAATCAATATGCTCCATATATTCATCTGTAATAACAAAGATGCAGTTGACAATCTTTCAAAGTCTTCTGCAGACACAAGAATGCCTTGCATAGGCTAAACATTTTTTTAACATCACATGAGATAAAATAAAGGCAAAAATCTATTTCTTACAGATCATTACAATTTTAATAAATAAGCAAAGGACATGCTTGAAAATGTTACACTGCAGTAACAAGGCCTGGGCAGGATGAATGCAAAAGCAAAGATGAAATTCCAAAGCACAGGCTCAAGCTCTGCTGCAGAGTCACAACCACAGCAAGTTCCAAAGTGAACAACAAACAGGACAAACCAAACTGCACGTGTAGATCAGACTTAGCACAGACATATTTTCAGCTGCCATCACTGCTGGCTTTCTCCCTTTAGGCTGGTTTCCTCGGGGAAATGAAAAACTGGCAACAACAGTGAAGAAAACAACCAGGAAACGTTCCTTCAGAAAACCAACACTTCAGATTTTGGGCTGTCAATGCTGTTACCATGAGCACATGACATTCCAATCGAGCTGAGCCAGGAAAAGCCTTTAACCAGCACTGCCTAGAATGCAGAATGTGTGGGATCCTGCTTTGGGGACATCTGAAGGCTGGTTCTCCTCCTTTCACATTCAGAAATCGACTTCTCTCTCCTCCAGAAGCCTCAAATGTGAAATAGGAAAACCTCCATGGACATGCCATGGTGTTGCCTTGCAGATTCTGCCTCCTTATTTAAAACTAGACCTACAATATTTCTCTCATCCACAAGGCATACTGTGTATTTGCACTCCCAGAGAACACGCTGAAAGGGGCAGAATGCACATTTACACTCGATGGCACAGCTGCAAAACCTCAGCAGTTCCAACTCCATTTTCTGTAGCTATGGTTTGTGTGGGTTTTCTTTCACCCACTTCTCAAAGAAGTTACATAAAACCACAGCACAAATGGTTACCAAATCACCATGGTCATCTAAGCCATCTCTGACCTCACAGTGCCCAGACATTTTTCCAAAACTACCATAACTTCAAATAAGGAGATAAGTTAAAAGGCTCCATAGCAACAAAAGAACAACTACACCACCTAAAATTAAGGCTCTGAAGACCTGAACTAGGTATAAGCAAACAAGTACATGTGAAGATTTGGATAAATAAGCTGTTTTACACTTCAAACAGAAGACAAGTCATGTCACATTCTAGAAAAGGAAGCAACCTGGGAAAATGATGAGGGAGGGCTCTCCCACCCAAAATTTGTGGTGCACTCTCTAATAGCCCTTAATCCTAATAAAAACAGTGTCCCATAAAACGTGCTAAATTTGCTGTTGCAAACAAGTAAGGAAAGCTTGCTGGGTTTCAGATGGAATCCCTGTGACTGTCCCTTTATCAGCATCCGCACAAGTCACAGTGATTTGTACTCTTACTGTGCTTGGTAGAGGTGGGTCTATCAGCCTCAGGACTTCCACCTCCTTAAACCACAAGGAGTAACCAAGTCCTTTCAGAGCACTCTCCCCCTGCACTGCTCTGCAGAAGCACCAAGAACACACCCAGACAGGCCACAATGCAGGAAGGGAGCAGCTTTCCAGCACCTAGCGTGCCTCGAGCACCCCTCACCTCCCTGCCAGCCTCCCAGGTGTGAGTATCCCTAAGACTTAATTGCAACATTAATTTTTTCCTGAGAAAAACTGAGCAATGTCATCCTGAGCCATTACATTGGCTGGCAGGGTCCTCACACTGGGGTTTTTCTGGTTGCCAAATGTGCTTCCCATGTCCCTTCACTACCACACTGTCCCACCATATGACATCTGTAAGTTTCCTTACACTCCCAACCAGGTTTCCATTCAGTGTTACTCTTACATGATTTCATTACTGGTACAGGGATGATTTTGCAAGTCCTGGCCCCAAAAAGCTACAATAGAGCTGTCAGAAATGTTACTCCATGCAAGGCAATCATCATTAATTGAGATCCCTCTGGACTTCAGCAAGTGATCAGCAAGTGCATCCAACGTGCTGCCAGGCCTCTGTCCTTCTCTGAAACTGTAACCTGTTGGGCAGTTTCGCATTTCTGTCCTCAAGGAAAAGTATTTTAAAACGAAACTTGTAGCTTTCTTCCCACTTCAGAACCAGACAAACAAATGAGATTCCAGCGTGGGAAAAAAGTAACAAACCAAAACAGTAATTAAAGATGAATTGAGAATTCATTACCAATCTGAAGATAAACTTTTATGAAGATTTTATTAGCAAATTCACTGAACAACAGTAATGCTCACTTTCTGACAAGTTTTAGTCTGTAGATCTGGAATCTATATGCTGTAATACATCATAATATTAAATATTAAAATGGTGACATGAGACACACAGTGTATTTTGCTCACAGTGCTTTCCACACTCATATTTTAAGACAATCTCTCCTCCCACCAGTACAGCAGTCTGGTTTCCTGTGCTCATGTCACCCTCTCCCTTCTGCCAGCACAAGGACTGATGCAGGAGCACACCAGAGCAGGGAGCTGATCCAATCCCCCACATCCTCCACACCCCCTTAGGAAAGCCAGTGGAAGGGCACAGGACACAGGTGTCCCTCCTTGCAGCAGCACTGTCAACTTGAAACACTGAAACTAAACACCAAAATAGGATTAACATTTGGCCACAGCTTCGTCTCAGCTGTGCCTCCTATCTGCCCAAGCACATTTCTAATAAAAGATTCACAAATCGATAGTGCAACACCTGGATTTTCTGCAAGGTGAGCACTGAGAGCCCAACACTGTTAACTCCAATTCCAACGGCACTGGAGCGTACTATGAACTGCTGAGGTGTCCTGCCACAGCAAAAAATGGTTCTGGCTGCAGCTTGCTTTATTTCCAGTGCTTTCATAATTCCTCCCTTGCCTGTTTTTCAACAGGAACGCTTGCCTTTATAAATTACTTTTGGAAATATTTCATCCCCTTTTTAACACCCAGCTTTCCTCTCTGCCACGTACAACAGTGCAACAGCCATCGGTTTCAAGCAATTATTCAATTATTTACAAGACATGTGGATGTGGCACTTGGGGCCCTGGGTTAGTGATGGACTGGGCAGTGCTGGGGGGAAGGCTTGGACTCTTATCTGGGAGGGCTTTTCCAGCCTACATGATTCTGTGATTAGTTGATTATTTCTTTTAACCAATGCGACAGGAACCTCTTACAACTTTGAAGACAAGCTATGCTCCACTTCTCAATACTCACTCAAGAGATTTTAAAAGTCACTGCAGGTCTCACTTCTTAGCTGACTTTTAGCAGCCTGTTCTACTTTTAGAAGGAGGAATTTGTGGCTCTCCCTCACTACAGTTACATTATAAGGTTTCAACGCACGCACCGCAGAGCCGAGTTAAGAAGAGATGTTCAGGCTCATTAACTACAGAGGAAAACTGAGAAAGATGATGCTTAGACAGGACTTGACTCCATCTCAGCCCAACTGGAAGCAAGCTGTGGGACCATTACACTGGAAACTCGAGGATGAAAAAAACCTGGAAGTTGCCTCCAAGTGCTGTTAGTGATGGCAGTAACACAAAGGCGCCTCTGCCAAAAGGAAGATAAAAGAGGAATCAACGGGACCAACACAATCAGAGCTCCAGCTTTTACTTCCACGACAACGCAGTGAGTAGTGCTGTTATAAATATATGCAATTTAAAAGATAGAAAAATACTGTATGTATTCACAGTGTCATGTAAACATGAAGACAAACTAAGATTTACCATGGCTCAAAATATCATACTGAAGAACACACGAAATAAAGCAAAACTTCTCTGTGAAAGCACTCATTAAATAGCGGCTGGAAGCCACACGCAGAACAGGCAATAAAGGCAAGCTGCAGAAAGGCACAGTGTCCCTTCAAAACTAGATCAAGTCTAACTTAAGCATGTTAACAGGCAAGAAACACCAGTTAAGCCCACGCTGGCACAACCCTCAGAGTCCTGAATGCCACACAGCCAGCAGTGCACTGCACTGCTCACCTCAGGGTCAGCAGCAACACTGGACACATGTCAGGAGTTAAAAACACATCAAACAAGGGAAATTTATCAAAGTATAATAACAATAATGACAGGCAACTGTGCTGGCTACTGACACATGCTTTGACCCAGTGTCACAAAATGTGACAGCTCCAAGATGTCCAAGACAGATATCAGACAAAAAACAAGGTAAAATATTTTAAGAGTCCGTATATATGAGATAGAATTAAAAGCCCTCAGAAGTTATCCACCCTTCTATGCCAAAGTTAAGAAACATAAATAGGGGATAAAGTCCAACAGCTATATTGATGAACCCCTGAAAGCCCAAAGGATATAAAGGACAGAGGTGACCAGAAAATTAGGAGAGTGACATTTTTCAGGATCAGTGGGCAGAATTACAAAACCATGGCTTTTTCAGGCAATAGTAAAATAAAACACAGTATGATTCCCTTCTGTATGAGTAACTTAATTAAAATCTTACCTAGCAACTACAAAGGACAGCAGTACATTCAATTCTTTGAACTGACAGATGAATGAGTGAGTAATTTAATCAGTTTTTCCCCTTTTAAAAGATCTCTGGACAAAACTTTATTACTAGAGGATACTAAAAATTATCATCAAATTGCTATGTTTCAGTAAGACCCAAAAAAACCTGAATCAGCAAAATCCATGCTATCAAAAACAGTCATATGAGCCAACACCTCTGCAGTGCACTAAGAAAAAGAACATCAATTGACTAGAAAGTGAAATTGAAGAAATTCAGGCTGAGCAGAACATCTGAATGTCTTCAGTGGTACCCAGCACCAAGCCAGTTGCACAAATGGCTTCACAGCACAGAAATTCCCTGCTATGTGCACAACAACATGTTTGGAGGGGAAGAAGCTCCCTCTGGGGTACAATTCACTGTTTCTACATTAACCTCACTCAAGACAAAATTTCCTACCGAATAACTATGAACGTAAGAGGAGTAGGGAGAATAAAACACTGTCACACCAGAGATGACCAGTCCATTCCTTCCCAAAAACACCCTAATCAACTCTGGTCACATCACAACAGCAAACCAAAGCTGAGCTGGGAAAACTCAGAGACTACAAATGAAAATCAGTGAACACCATAAAAAATTACCTAAGTTTATATATTTGGAGCCCAGTGAGTTCCTGAGGTGGACAGACCCTTCTGAACAGCACCTTTGGGGATTTGGTTGTCCTTTTTTCCTACTAAAGTCCAATCCCAACACATCCAGAAGCAACAAGTGGAATGATCCTTTAGTCACAGTGTAAAAAAGGAAAAATCCTTTTCCTTTATTGTAATTTGCTACTTAAGCAGATTGTTAACAGGACATTAAATGGTTTTCATTAAAATTAAACTTTAAACCTCTTCACACAACATCTGATGGTTGTTAAATACTCCAGGGCCCTACCCAAAGTCCCAAGAAAGTTTAGCAGCAGAGCACTGCCAATTCCTTCACTGCCCTTGGGAAGGGCAGCTTCAGCAAGAAAAAACTAAACTGTTTTAACTGATGCAAAAAGGATTTATCATAAATTGATAGCCTGCTTATTTAGTAAAATTAAGACACACTTCAGCATGAATGAAAACAGTAAAAAACCCCTGGAAATTAAAGCACCTAATAGACTGTATAAAGCAGGGTTTCAGTTTTCCTAGAGAACCCTGTAACTATACACATACAAATCCTGCTTATCTATTTATATGGAATTAATCAGGATTACCACTTTCATCTTGGCAATTTCACTGGAGGCTGAAATCAATAGCACTCAATCAGTAAAATATGACTGTTGTTTCCACAGTGCTGAGGAATTTTCTCTATTAAGAACAATTTTGCTGTTTTTGAACTCAATAGCCTCAGGCATTATATGAAATATTGGAGGCACAGAGGTCTATTTTGGCAGGACAATCCAAAGCTGCACCCCCTCAGTGTCTGGGACTGTTTCCTTTCCGCTAACTAACAATCCAACAGATTCCTTCTGGGAGACCAGCATTAATTAGTTATTAGCAACAACTCCAGTTTTACATCCTCATAGGCAATGCAAAGCGAAACTTTAGACATCCTGCATCAATAAAACCACTGCATGTTTAGAAAAGTTGGCTACAAACACATCAGCAACATTTTACACACCAAATTATCCCCAAGCAACTGGTGACGGTACAAAAATTCACTTTTAACCCCCCACCACACTCAGGCTAATGTTCCCAAGTTAAATGTTTTTCTAGCTCCAAAGCAAAGGTTAAGAAACATTTCATATTGCTCTTTGTGCAGTTTTCCTAAACTCCCACTCCATTTCCACACACTTATCACCCTCCTCATCTTGGCCAGGCAGCAAACCCCAGTTAGGTGCCTGCCGAGCCTTCAGACTTCCCTGAAAGTCTTTGCTTGAGGATTAATGTCATGTAAATCACAGGGCATTTTATCATCAGGACCAACCAAATACTCTTATTTATATAAGGAAATATCTATCATATGTAATTTCCTTACTTAAATTGATACATTTGCACAAGGTAACTGAGCCAAGGGGTTTTTTTTTAATGACACTCTTTGTTTGCTGCTCTTCACTGTGATAAACACCAGGCACAGGTGTGTACACACACCTGACAGTTTTTAAACCCGAGCATTAGTTCATTAGGAAAGCTTCATAAGCCAGTCAAGTAATTTTCTTAGGTGACTAATGAACATGCAGTGCAAGATCCATGCAACTTGTCCATATGGAACAGGAATATCCAGCGGAGAGACTGGTGCTCAACTGACTTGGGATGTAACCAAGACCTGAATATTTCTGCTCTATTTTTAACCAGCGATATAATTAGAAATAATCAAGCAGCACACACGAAACAGAAACAAATGATGACCTTCTGTTTCCAAGGACCCCAAAGGATCTGTGCTGCCATCCTCAGCTCCCCAGGAGGAGCATCCCAGGCTCCCAACACATCACTCACAGACCCCTCTGGTTCTGGGCACCCCGTGCAGCTCCAGGACCACCAAGTGCTAATTCTGTTCCACTGGGACTTCCCAAACCTTCCCAAACAGTTTATCCTCCCACAACAAAGCACCTATCGATTCCGAGGACTTCCAGAATACCAGGGAGAGACAGAACAAATTTCCTGCTTCTGAATAATCTCATTTGCAATCTTAATGGTGTATGCAGGCTGCCACAGCTTTCCAATTGAAAATTAAGTGACATCAACTTCATTTTTATTCCCAATAATAAAATCCTGTATAGATCCAAGTTTTTATGTTAATCTCAACTGTAACAGTTAAAAGAGGTGAGATTCAGCTTAATTTAAAGCTGCTTCCTGATTTTTTTTTTCCCCTCAGCTAAGTGAAACACTGTCCTGATGCTAAAATCAGTATCTCATCTCACCTTATCTGCAAATCAATCAACTAGACTGGAAAACACACTATTGTTTGCAGATACACAAATAAATGAAATTATACAGCTTTTTTTCCTAAAATATTTCAGCTGCACTCTTTTCTTCTTCAGAGAGCAATGACCTGCTATTTATAGATGGGATCAAATGTCCCTCCAACACACACAGCTCCATACAAAGAATATGGGCTTCCAAATCTGCAACTTCTGCTCATTTACAGCATTTTTATCCACACCAGAAGGCCAGCATGGGGCTTTCTTTTGCATTAAAACCCCCTGGTCTGGACACAGCAGACAGCACTTCACTCCTGACAAGCAGAGATGCGAGTCTCACAGCAGAAGCTCCACCTGGACCTACAAACCTGGTGTTCCTCTGCCTCTCCAGCCCTCAGCACCAGCTTAAGGAGGCTCTTCCCAGCCTCCCAAAGAGATGAAGCTTCACCCAAAGCATGGGATGGAAGACACGGCACTGGCACCCTCACATCTGAAACACCAAGGGGAGCACTTTCATGCCATGGACCATCTGTGCCTCACTCCCTCTCTCACGAGCAGGGAGACACTTGCAAGTCTCTCTAACCCGTGCCAATACAAAAGTATGTGGAACATCCTCTATTTAATTCAAAACAGCAGCAATCAGGTGGGAAACTGTGAATTAAGACAAAGCTCATCCACTACACATGAAGTATCTTATCTTCATTGAGACAGAGAGTCAAGAGGGTCTCTCCCTCCCTCCCTCCAAGGACCAGGTACAAACACCTCCAGGCAGGGAAAGCCCAGCTCCTGGTCCTTACCAGGGATCCCACAGGACAGCACCCACGGACACGGCACAAAGGCACCTTCCACAGGAGAGAAAGAGAAGGGGAGGAATTCACCAGAGTTTCCCAGATTTCCACAGTGATACTTCTAAATTCCTGCTCCAGTGATATTCCGTATTGTTTCAGCACATCACTGCCCCTTTGCAGACTTAATTCACATATTTGGCTCCAAGAGACAGAACTTCACCTACCAATTTGATTTCCTCAAACCACAAAGCATTGTTTTAAACTAGCAAAGAACAACCAACACAACCATAATACCAATGAGCTGTCAGGAGAGCAGGAATACCAGAAAACAATCTTCACACGGCAAGATTTTAAACATCAAAAAGTAACTTATCTGCTATACATACTCTGTAGATCTTTGAATCCTACTACAATATTTGCCAAAGAAAAAAAATATCTGCTTCAGGCCTGGAATCTCTAAAGCTTAGAGTGTGCAAGAGAATAAATAAATATATTCCCTGGCAACAGGAGTCAGCACACATGGTTCTATCAGTGGTGTCCAAGATGAGAACTACCACAGACATTAGTGCCTAATGTGATTTGAAACAGAACAATTACACCATTTCATATGAGACTTTAACCATTCTCACTTTCCCAAGTTGCTAAAAATCACTCATTTGACGAGCAGGTTTTCCCAAATTCCACTTGCACAGAGCTTTCTCTTAAAATACCAGGATTCAATCAATCTACAAGGGAATTTAAAAAAAATTCAAAAATCTCGGCATTCAAGCCTAGATTTTCTTTCAAGCCTCCTACGAGACGAGGCAAAAAGAAGTTACTTTTTAAAGCCAGCTTTTGGCAAAACGAGCAGCTAACAATCGCTGCAAAGCTAGGGAGGTTTCTACGGTATTAATGGTCTCTCTCATACAAGGGCTTTTGAGAAAACCTTCTCCTGCCTCACCTGGGCCAGACTGCGCTTTCCGTAGCCCGTAAAGAGCCAGGCTTCAATCACGGATCATTAAAGGCAACAATGGCAAAAGGTGTGAGAACCACGGCGGCTGAGGCGCTGCCAGACCGCTCATTGCTGGCTGCTGCGGCAGCTCCCGGCCAGCCAAGTTCCCCGTGCCCACAGGTTGCGGCTCCGCTCCCGCCGCCCAGCACCGCTCCGGACCCGGCCAAAGGGGGGGTGTCCCGGCCGGGCAGGCAGGTGTGCCGGGCAGGCAGGTGTGCCGGGGGCTCGCCCCGCTCCAGGTGTGCCTGGCCCTGCGGCAGGCGCTGCCCGAGGCGCGCAGTGTCCCCTGCCGGTCCCGCTGAGCCCCGCTCCCCCCGGCCCGGCCCGGCCCGGCCCCTCCGCGCTTACCCGAGAGGGGGCTCCGCGGGCCGCCCCGCGCGGGCTGGGCCGGGGCGGTGCAGAGGCACCCGAGCAGCAGCAGCAGCAGCAGCAGCGGCGGCAGAGGCGGCAGAGGCGGCAGAGGCAGCGGCAGCCGCGCTCCCCGCGCCGCCATCGCGCCGGGCAGCCGGGCTGCACCCCGCGCCAGCCCCTCCCCCGGGGGGCTCCTCCTGCCGCCCTGCGCCGCCGGCCGGCACCGGCCCCGCCGGCGGGAGAGCAGCGGGCGGAGCGGCCGCGCTCTCCCTGCCCGTCGGTGCGTCGAGTCTGTCTGTCGGTCGGTCGGTGTGTCTGTCGGTGTCGGTGGGTCTGTGTGCCCGCCCGCCCCTCACTCCATGCCGGGCCGGCCCCGCCGCTCCCTCCCCTCCCTCTCCGCTCCTCTCCCTCCCTCACACGACCCCCG
>JAWWTY010000016.1:18532750-18613309 GCA_035222235.1 Margarornis squamiger | reverse complement strand
GTCCTCAAACAGAGCCTACCCAGCGCTGCACTGGCACCAGGTGCCTGGGCTGACATTTTAAAGCCTGATCGGCAGAAGTGAAGAGCACTTGCAGATAAATCTGCAATAGCTGAGAATGTATTCAACTTCTGACTCAATTGGATACTTCACCGTGTTCTATTTTCTGACAAAATCAGGCCATTGAGTATTTCTAATTAGATCTCTAAAATGAAAAGATTTCTTTTTTATTATTCTGTCTGTACGCCCAAGTTCCTCATCTGTAAAATAAGGGCAACACCAGTTCTCACTCCAGTGTTGAGAAAATGAATTAAGAGTTTGTGAAGCACTTGGATACCATAGTGATGAGTCCCATGGAAAAGCTCAGGAGGAAATGAATAAATCTGTCTTCAGAACAATATTTGAATAGTCTGCTGTAAATAAAGCACAGGCCACACAGTGAAACAGTGAGGAGAAAATAAAATTACTTGGTGAGCACAGTCTATTCTGTACAACGAGCGAGGCCGGGAACCTGTCGAAAGAACAGCGTGTGATCTAATCACAATTAAATACTGGATCATAATGCAAATGCACAAAAGGGACAAATTACAGTCACATGGGCCACCTTGATGTTGGTATTTCTAAACTTTTAGACTCTTGAATTAAAAAAACCCACCACTGTTAGGCTGCAAAGGGGTAATACACATGTATAAACAATTCCCTCGTCCTTTAGTAGTAGGGGACAATATATTTACCTCTTCTACCTCAGTCACTTAAGTGAAAAAATGTTTCTCTCTTCTCAGAACTATCTCAGCCTTACAGCCAAGATTTACTCCTGTCATTCACACACTGGCATTGTACAGATTTAAATCCAGAATTTACCTTCTTTGGGAGTATGTGCACAACCATGAGAGACAGAGAACTCTCCAGAGAGGGCTCCAGAGGAGGACCTTCCTTTCAGTGATTAAAATGTTGTGTTTCGCTTGGAGTGCTTCCCATCGCAGCCCAGCCCAGCGGTTTTGGTGCAGAGGCAAGGTTATGGAACAACAACTCCCTGATCTTCTGCAGCTCCTCAGTCCCGAGGCTACACTGAGCCTTCCCGACTCCTGCTGAGACTTGGAGCCGCTTCAGAGCGGCTGTAAATTGCACTGGGTTATCTGTCGCCCACAAGGAGGGTGATGGAATTAGGATTCCACTGTTCAGTGCCACTCTGGTCGTGTCTGTTTTTCTCACCAGGATTTCTCTATTGCTTAGCAGGATGTGAGGTGACACCGAATCGTTACACCAATTTATTGTTATCCAGAGAATTTTCCATTACTGGGCATCCTTTAGCAGCTGGTAAAGACAATTTGGGGAGAAGAAGGGGCTGCAGCACAAATAAAGACGTGGCTCATTAAGTTTAAGACTTAGAGCTATGAGACCCCTTCAGTTTAACCTGCTGTGCAGCCTCCCTTGTGTGAGGCATCAGCTCCATCCATGGACAACTTCTGGCAATGATGACCCGTCCAATTATTCCTGTACAGGTCTCCATACTGACTCCAGCACCAGTGCCCAGCGAGGTGTGCTGGCTTTCGTCATTCAGTAGGGGCTGAATTTATTTTTTTCATTTATTTTTCACGTTTATTGGTCACAGATGTGGTTTTGCAAACTGCTCTGAGGTTAAAAGTCACCCTGCGGACTTTGCCGAGCAAATTCTGGGTTAGCAGGCCATGTGCCAGAACCCCTCCAACCCCAGCACGTGCTTCCATCATTCCTGATGTCAACAGCAATTCCAGCTCCTCGACAGAGTCAGGGAGGGTCATATGTGGAGGCAGTCACTGAGGTGAGCTCCCTGGCAAGTTTGAGAGGAAGATGGAGCTCCCTGAATCCGTGGTTAACGCGGTCTGAAACACAAGCAGGGCGGTTGGTGTGAAACGCTTTTAAAGCCTTCAGCTGCTGAGGGAGGGAGCTGCTGAGGTCTAATCCAATGTTTGTTTATTTAGGGATTGCAGAGGTAGATAGACGGAACCTAGAATCCAAAATGCAGGGTTTACTGGAAGCCAATCCACAACTTAAAGGAAAAGAATAATCTGTTTGTTATCAGGATGTGCAAAATAATGTGGGATATGGCTCTTCTCTCCAGAAGGAGAGAAACCCAGGTAAGCCCCAAGGGGAAAGCCTGATGACATTGCAGTCAACAGGACTGTTGCCATGCGTGTAAGCAGAGTAGGATTTCCTCTCTGGAAGCCTGTCCTGGGATGTCACTGTGCCACAGACATTCAGTGTTATCAGTGACTGTTTTGGTGGTTGTCATTAGTGTTGTTCTCAGGTGAGATCATTACTGGGGACACACTGACCACTGAGTCTCCATTCTTCTTCCCCAGAGGCCATGCCCTCACTTTTCCAGTGTCCCACCTCTCTCTGAGCTACTGCAACTCATCTTTGGTCTGAAAGACTTTGAACATCCAGTAAGAGGAGACAGATGGCCCATGCCCTCTCATGTCAACAGGATCAGCCTCCTCTGCAGCTTAAAAACCACATAAGCCAGGCAAATATTCCAGGTGGTGTTTATCCCAAAGCATTTCCAACAATCCCACAAGAATGTTAATTACTGACACCAACAATCTTGTTCTCATTCATATAATGGGAGTGCCTAAAGGTCTTACCTGAGGTTGGGTCCTGTTGTGTTAGACACAGTAGGATCGCACAGGGAAAGCAAGTCCTTTCTCCAGAGAGGTTTTAGTCCAGGTTATCCTGAGAGGAAGTCAGAAGGAAAGCAGAATCAGAGGAAGGTGGTGTGAGTCACCAAAGGTAGAGCAGCAGGTCCGCATTTCACATCTCCTAAGTCTCAGTGCTCTGCAAACACCAGATTTTCTCCTGATGTCTGTGCCAGGAGGGAAGTCCAAGAGAATTCAAAGTGGAGACAAAATTCATGGAGAGGAGAAAGGCCAAGAACAAAAGAAAGAATCGATGCTTAGCACATAGAAACAGTTATTTGCCTCTGGGCTTTGGAAACCAAAGGAACAACCTTAGACCAGCAGCAGAGGATGCATGGAGAATGCAGAGCCCATCACTCCCAGGGATCCCAGCACACCTCACAGACAAACCTCAGGACCAAGAGCAGCACAGCCCTTTCCTGTGTGTTACCTGCAAGGCTCAGCTGATGAATCAGATGGATCAGAGGAGCTGATGGATCAAAAGCTCAGTGTTGGATCCCCTCATTCTTGATTCAACTGTTGTATCAAGACCTACAACTCCCACAAGTCCTTTGCTCTTGGCCTGTACCTCAGAACACAACTGTGGGTGTTTAAAACTGAATATACAGACAGAATAATTCCAGGAGCTCCTATTTGAAAAGAGTGGCTGAAGTTTCTCTCTGGCTTAAATGGCAGGAATTGGAGGCACAGAGTAGTATTGGAACCTTGTGACAATAGCAGATGTGAAATAATTTACCTTAGTCCACTAATTGAACAGTTCAAACCCAGCCATTGCTATGATGTAGTGACAAGAGGGAGGAGGAGCCGCAGGAGCAGGAAAGAATAAAGACGTTGGACAATAAGCTGGGACAGGGACACACTCCCTGAAATGCTCTTGTTCATACACTCTCAGCCCTTTAAAGTCACAGTTTTGGCTCTCCTTTCTCTAAGTGGAATTCTCCTCCAAACCTCATCACCCCTTCAAATGCTGTGAAGGAATTTCCTATAAATATAGTGGACTTTTCACGGAAGAGATATCATACTTCATTTTTACCATGTCATCTGAAAATGGGACAAGTTCAAAGAGTTGTAAAATTAAACTTTTCAGAGCAAGACCTTGTTTAGACAAGGCTTCCACTCTCCAGGCTCATAAGGTGCCACTGAAGGCCACCTGGAGTCCTGGGGGATTTGTCTTTCACCACAGGGTCTGTGCCTCTCAAAGCCCCTTCCTGCCAGGAATGGTCATGCTGCAGCACCTGGGAGGGCTGAGAAGGTCCAGACAAGACCTTGGTGATGTAGCTGTCAGAGAGAGCAGGGAAGTCTCTTCCCAGGGAGCAACAACAGGGATACAGCCCTGATCTGCTAAGGAGGGACACAAGCTTCTGCTCCCAGCAGGTTCTGGCTTGAGAGCAGAGCTACACCTTGACTTGTTCTGCACAAATGTTATTTTTAAATAATTTCTACCCTCTTGCAAATTTTAAGCATCTCCAAAAACAGGGCAAATTAGCCACCATTCCTTCTTGGTGCTCAGCAGTCCAGCTCCTTACCCCCATTAGCAGAGCCTGACTGTTTCTCAGCTGCAGGCCTGAGCAATGGGGGGACACCAGGACAGTTTGAAAAGCAAGGAACACGTGTTGTGCCAAGGAATGGTGCTGCACTGACAGCTCCAGCACATAAAACGTGGGCAGCCTCCACACAGGTGAAGTTTGACTCACTCAAGCTGTGAGTCTGGCGCTTCTCGCACACGTTCATTTTGCTTTCTTTTTTTGTTTTTTTTTGTTTAAGCATCCCTTAAGGGCAACAGTGTTGGACAAACACCATCATTCTCCCACCTTTCCGTGTTCCTCCCAGGTGACCGGTGATCAAAGCTGGGAGGGCTCCAATGGGATGTGAAATACGGGTGATGGTGAACCCTGGGATTCTCCCTGGATCACCCTGACAGGCACGTGGGGATCTCCACAGCTGCTGTCACACTGGGGTTTTACCAACACAGTTTTATTCCCTGAGTACCTGAACAGCAGCTTTAGAAATCAAATTGCAGTGTGAGTGCCACAGGCTGCAGCCCCTGACTGAGCCCCTAAATCAGACTAATTGAAACAACAAATATGCCTGAATAGCAGCTCCCTAAGAAATGTCCTTACACCACTCTGTGTTCACTCCTAAGGGAGCCTGACGGGACTTATTGACTGCCTGGGATTTCTGCCACTGCATCTGAAGTTTATTGATCCTAAGAATTATGAAATGTGTTTCAGAGAGCTCAGAATGTGCCACTGTGAGACACAAAGGCACTCCAAGACCCCGAACGGAGCAGAGGGAAGGAAAGGCTGTGAGTTCACCCTGACAGGGGTCGGTGGGGTTGGAACATCACTGCCCCAGAAAGAGGTGAGGGTGCTGATCCACCTTCCAGGGACAAGGTACCACCACACTGTGACTTGCCCAGGCTGCTGCTCCACCTGCTTCCCCTCCACTAACACACATTTCTGAGGGATGCTCTTAGAAGGACCAAAGGCTGAAATGGCATTTCCTCCTCCCATAGCGGAAAGTACCTGCTGGCAGGGAAATCAGGGAGGAAAATGCTTTTACAGGCAACAGATATTTTGTGCACAAGCAAGATCCCTTCACAGTCCCAATGGAATCCAGCTAAAAAAGATCACTGCCAAAAACTGGAGGGAATTTAGATGCTCAGAACAAATTTACATTGCTAAAAATGGGGAACTGGTAGAGAAAGTGGTTCAGTCTACCCGAAGTTCTCAGAAGTGCCCTTTGTTTCTGAAAGCACAGAAGTGTGGGTGTTCAGCAGAAATCAATTTCACAAAAAGACTCTCCTTCCATGTTCAAAAACCTGCAGTGGGGGCTGAGCAGAAACTGAGGTTTATGTCTGTATCATCTGAACATTCTGATTCCACGAGGAAAAGCGACAGCATTTTTCAGCTACGTGCCCTCTGAGGCAGGTCACAAATAAGATAGATCTGACAGAGGGAGAAAAGCTTTCTCACAAATCTCATGTTTTCCTGGTCCCAAATGGCTGCAATCTGCCTCCATGCCCTCTTCAAGCTGCTGCCTGTTCCAGGATCTGTGGGGGTTGTCCTTTCAGGCCACAGCCCAGTGTTTCCCCACTGACCTCCCACCCACTCCCCAGCAATCAGCAGCACCCGGGGCTCCTCTGGGGTGTCACTGCAGTGTCCGCCTCTTCTCCAGCTGCCAGGACATTCTGGGAAGCACTGCCTTTGGAGAAGGCAGCACAGGGGAGACAAGGAATAGTATCACTGACATTTCTTTCATGTTTACTGCTACTACTGCTGTCAATGTGTGTTTTTACTAAAGAGCAGAACTCATGGACTATACTTAGCTTAGAAAGCAAGCTGTGAAAAACCACCACTGAAAGACATCAGGAAGAGAAACCTCAAAAACACTCTTGTTCTCTTATTCTTTTTTTTTTTTTTTTTAAGTATTACATCCAATTTCTGGCAAATGCAGCAGCCCACGGGGTGTGGAGCCTCCAGAACCCTCCTGAAGAAGCACCCTCTGTGTACAGGGAGCAGTGGGAACCTGGACATGGAGCAAGGCACATGCCTCCTCACAGTGAGCAATTTCCACACCAGAGAGATGAAGAAGTGGTTCTTGTTCCTGGCTGCAGGTGGTTCTGACACATGAAAGGTTTCACTAATTTTCCATCGAGGCAGGTGAGTGATGCCAACCCTGTTAGATGTGACAAAGCTAAGTTTTGTACTCCACCTGACACCTGAAGGAGAGTAGATTTAGAATGGATATTGGGAAGAGATCCTTCCCTGTGAGGATGGTGAGGCCCTGGCACAGACTGCCCAGAGAAGCTGTGGCTGCCCCATCCCCGGAAGTGTCCAAGGCCAGGCTGGACGGGGCTTGGAGCACCCTGGGATAGTGGAAGGTGTCCCTGCCCATAGCACGGGGTGGGACTGGATGAACATTAAGGTCCCTTCCAACCCAAACCATTCTGGGATTCCCTGATTCTGTGATCAGGAACGTGGGAATGCCAACACAGCCCCAGTGTGCACAAAATCCCAGTCTGGAGTTCATGGGTGTGGGGTGGGTGACACTGCAGCAGAAGAGTAAAAACCACAGCAGGAAAGATAAATGGATATTAACTAATTGAACACCAACTTATGCACTGCTAGGAACTTAACCAACTCCCCCTCCAAAGCTACATGCAGACTTCTGGAACTGAGCAGTGACATAGCTCTAACTCAGCTCCTACAGGGGGGATCTTCCCTCAGACCAAATCTCTTGTTCAATGTCTGGGGAAACAAAGACAGCAAGAAGGATGGCCTGGAGAGTTAGCAGCATATATAGCTGTGTTGGAAAGCCTTGGTCACCTCAGAACACCCTCCCCAGGCACCTGAGCAAGAAACTGTGGATTTTTTAAAAAATAGGGAAGGCTGCCCATGGTGCTGAGTAAACCCAAATGGAGCACACCCACCTTGAGGCTCATCTCCTGTATGGAGTTTTTACATGGAGCACAGCTGGCACCAGAGGAAGGGGGGAAAAGGCTCCCAGCTCTGTGAAAGATAAGAGGAAACGCAGAACTGACAGCAGTGGACACTCATGGGTCACCAGAGAAAGAGGAAAAACACAACCCTTTGTGATTACAGTCAAACATAAATAAATATGTTGGAAAAGAACACTTTCTATTTCCTGCAAGCAGTAAAGTTTGGGGGAAATGGCCTATGCCAAATATTTCTCTCTGCTGGAGGCACCAGCAGGGCTCTGACAGGCACGTTGGAAAACAGAGCATACGTTTGTGCATATTCCACAGCCCCCATGGGAAACATCATTCCTCAGGCTGCCGTTGGGGTTGTGTTTGGCACTTGAACTGTTCCAGGGGCTTTGATAGCCCAGGGTCTGTGTAGCTGGTGTTTTGTTCTGATGGAAAAAAGCAGAAGCACATGACCAGAAGCTCTGATCAGCTATTGAAAGACCCAGACCTGCAGAGCTCATCCAGCACAACTCCTTTGTAATGGAAATCCCATACCTAGGCATGAAATTAGGAAAGCAACGTGTATAAGCACATTACAGGAAGATTGAAGTCATCCCTGGAATTCCTGCCCCAGCAGAAAAGGATGGAAAGTTAAGATACCTCGGAGTAGGGAACTGTCGACCTGATTTAGCTGCCCAAGCAATCAATGATGGATCTTTAGGAGTGTTCAGTAGCCCTAACACAGAGATCTTCCCAGAGAAACTGAAAGGAGCTAATTAATAGCCCCAGATAAACAGGTTGGAATGCAAAGCTGGACATAGATCTTTACAGACCAGTGCTGACTGTGCTGAATTCTCTCCCTCCACTCCCACTGCTGACCCCAGTGAAGCAGAAAGATTAATCTTGTACAAAAAGCTTTTGCTTGAGACTTTTTGTCAAGCACTTGTAGGCTGTCTGCTCAAGTGTTTCCCCTGGTTGCAATTAGAGGCAGTTTAGTCTTTGCTGAAAGTCTTAACTGGTTGTAGTTTTGCTCTCCCCTCTCCCCTTCCAGAGGAGCCTAAAGCAACACCTCTCTATCCTTACTCCTATGACTGCTAGGAAGTGAATTCCCTAATAAATCAGACTGTTTACCCTCCAGATTGACTCTGTTCATGCCAGCAGGGCTGCCCTGTTTGCAGTTTGGAACCCCCTAGTGCCCCAATCCAGTGAGGTAATGATGTTACTCAGAGTTAACACACAAATCCCTGGGCAGGAGATTCTGAAAGGTCATGCAAATCCTCTCTGTTCCCAAGAGGTGCAGGGTAAGGGCCCTCACAGGAGCTTTAGGAGGAGTTCCAAGGCTGGTCTTGAACATGAAATGCTCTCTGGGTAACGTACTAAGGGTCATTTGGCCTCTTGTAGAAAAGGTAAAAAGCTATGACAGCTTTGAGGACTGCCCTGCATTCACAGGCCATCTACCAGCACACATGGGCAGTGGAAGAAGGCACTGCCCTCCTCCACCACACCAAGGTCATTTTGAACCAAACATTTTAGGGAGAAATGCCAGTCTTGCCAGCAGGAAAGGTCTGTCTGGGAACACATGCCCTCGAGTGCCTTTGAGAAGGCAGAGGAAGAAGTTAAATACTGAAAATTAAGAGTCTGCCTTGCACAGGCAGCTCCTGGAGTGGGGAAGGCCAAGAGCAGGTTTTTCAGGATCACGACTTTGGACTAAGGTGCCTAAACTTTGTGTAAATTTCACTTTACATGTCTGCTCGGATCCAGCCTTAAATCTCCCTTCTTTTTTCCCAGTGGAGAACAGCAATATTTCCATGGTGTTTCACAGTGTCACTGTTAAACAAGCGATCCTTCTTCAGGGAGCACAAATCCAGGGGAGGGAGGTGGGTGTTGGGAAGAAGCCTGGGCTGGAGATGTGCTCACACAGCTTCATTTAGATCTTTCCTGATGGGAGAAATTGAAAACTAAAGATGTTCCCACCAAACCTACTCATCCAATTACTGGAGCCCTTTGTGATACGGATCAGTGTAACACCCTGAGCTTTCCCAGGACAGAGCAGGAGTGTGCAGACACTGCACTTTTGGGAAGCATCAAGAACCAGACACAGGAGCTTTGTGGCTTTTGTTTGTTGGTTCTGACTTGCTCTGACTCCTCACCTGCTCGCCATGAACACCCCGTGGTGCAGTTGTGTTTGACATCCCTGTAACAAACCCTGATTTATACGGCCCCGCACAATCCCTCCTCCTTTGTGTGGCCTTGGGAGCAGCGAAACAGGAATGCTGAAAGGGAGCTCATTTGAATCAGTCACTACCAAAGGAGCAGACCTCTTCAAAGAGCCTTATCTGTGTGAATCAAACTTCACCCTTCCCTAATAATTGGGTGGTTTTTTATGAAATAGAGCTTTTGGGAGTTGGCAGAAGCAGGCAAATACTCCAGTGAGCAGACTGAAAAACCCAGGTGAAAGCATGACTGAAATTCAGAGCTACAGAATAAAGGAGAGGAAGGATCCAGAGAAAATCCAATGTGCTACGTTCATCACTCAGTCATTCAATTACAAGGACCTGAGCAGCTGTCCAGTGGAAGGACACACTCCCTATTTTATGGTGCATCTCTGATGCTTTTCCACATGGCAATGCAGCAGATGAGCCGTGCTCCTTTCTACACCCATTCCCTGTAGAAAATCTGCAAACCATCATCATCGTTGATGCTCACTAATTTAGCATCCATGTCATAACATTCTCTGCCTCCAAAGCATGGCCACTACTTAATGCCCTGCTTGCTTTAGGAATGTGGTTTTCCTTTGGTCCGATGGGAACACCACGATTACGAGCTGCATGTGCCAGAGAGGCAGGGCTGGGTGGGGAAGGAGAAGGGAGGCTTCAGCTCAGCAATGATAGTACCTATTTTTGGCTCCTGGAGCCAAGCTGTGCTGCTCCCACTCTGTTCTGATGCTCCAACACGTGTCAGTTGAGATGTCACCAATCCCAGGCAGTCACGACAGTCTGGGGTGCTGGGATTCAGCGCTGTGGGGGAGGGAAGACAAGCAGCAATTTTTCTGAAGCCTGTGGCAGGAACAAACGGTATCGTGGTGACTGTCATTTGAATGTCAATATTTAGATGAGGTTGTTTTTCAGTCTGAACAGACCATTACAACACAGGATTTGTACCTGGCTCTCCCCTCTATGGGGCTACAGCAGGACGTGCCCTCCTCTGGAACATCCACCCCTTGGGCAACCATGGTGATTGTTTAAGATCTGGTTAAACACATTGCAGGACCAAATGCCCTCCTGCTCCACTGCCTGGGACACATAAGATACAAACTACAGTCTAGCTGGAGGGGATTCACATCCCACGTCTGTTTTACAGAACTACAGAGCTTACTGGGGGCTGCACAGTGTTTTCACAGCACTGCAAGATCTGTAGTTCTCAGTTCCTCTAAGTGACAACTTAATCATGTCCCAGAGCCCTCAGACAGCACAAGCCAAGATCTCTGCTCACATACCCAGTCCCCTCTCCATGGCTCTGCTGCAGGAGACAGACCAAATTTCCTCTTGAAACTCAACACTCAACCTGGGCAACTCTCCATGGCCAAAAGGGCTCCCCACATGAGGCCACCTTGTCCCTCTTGCCCCCAGCAGCCTCTTCCTGCCTGGCACCATCCCCTCAGACAACACTTAGTGGGGAGATGAGACAAAGCTGTGGCTGCCCCATCCCTGGAAGTGTCCAAGGTGCTTGGACAGGACTTGCAGCAACCTGGTCTAGTGGAAGGGGTGGGACGAGATGGGCTTTAAGGTCCCTTCCAACCCCAAACTACTCTGTGATTCCAAATCCAGTGGGATTCAAGGGAAGACAAGGCAGAGGGTGAGGAGCAGCAGCTCCCCTGGGCACTGCTGCCAGAACACAGCCCAGCATGGGTGTCTCTGATGGGCAGCACCAGCACAGCCAGAGCCCAGCCAGCACTCTGGGAAAGCAGGGAACCAGCAGCCAGTCCTGTGGCTCTGCTGCCCACTCTGCTCCCACAGGAACAGCTTCTCTTTCTTCAGCTGCTTTTCTTCACTGTGTTCTTGTTCAGCAGCCCGTGCTGTTAAGGGATTAGAAACACAGAACAGCTTCTCCAAACACAGAGCAGTTACCTTTAGAATGGAGCAGCGAAAGGAAACACCACCATATAGACACTGTAAAAAGAAAGGGTTCACTACATTTTAAAAAGTTACATTCTTGATCAAGGAACAAACCGGTATGAACAGTAACAATCACATTTTGCAGCCATGTAACTCTTACTTTTTCTCTCCCAAACATTTGAAGAAGATGAACACCTGAATCCTCCACGTGAGAATCCCTTAAACCAGCTTAAACTGGGAGAAAATACACAGCCAAGTATTGATGTGGAAAGCTGGAGCGAGCTCAGACCTGAGTGAACAGTCCCTGATTTGGGACAGGGGCTGGCAGAGCTCAGCTCCTCCCAGGACCAGCCTGTCCTGGGTCCTGCATATCCCCAGGGTCCTGTAGCTCCCTTCTTTGAAACACAGGCTGCTGAAGGAGCACAGCACTTTTATTTAGTCACTGTGGAGTTTTGGTATCCCCAGGAAAACAATCCTGGAAGCAGGGTGTATTCTCATGATCAGTGAGTGCAGAGTGGTATAAAATGTCTGCTCTGCTTCTTTCCACTCCAGCCTGTGCCTTTGAAGTCATGGTAACAGCTTTTGGATCCGAACCCTCTGATGAGACTCCTTGATTTATTGGGTAAAACATCTGGAAAAAATGAGGACTTGTGGCAGTGTAAATCCTCCAGGAGCAGAGAGAGGTTTCATCTGAGCAGTGCTCCTGTCAAAAAGCAGGGAAACCTGAGCCCTGGCCACTGGCTTAAGGGTGCTCTGAGGCTGCCACGCTCAGAACGGGCCCGTTCACGTCTCACCCAGTGGCCCAAAACCAGCTGCAAGCAGAGGAACATCCACCAGCCAACAGCCCTTGGAGCTGGGACCACGCCAGGACTCTGGAATGGTTTGGATGTCAGTAGCAATCCTGCCCTTGGCATCAGGAAGGAGCTCCTGTTGTAAATCATGGCACGCTGGGAGCACTATGGGATGTGAGTACCTGCCTCCCACCCGCAGAGACACAGGCAGCAGCCAAACCCCACACAGAGGGCACAGAGAGGGGGTCAGGGGGACTCCTCCATCCCCCACTTACCACAGGAATGCTGAGGTGACTCCTCCATCCCCCACTTACCACAGGATTGTTGGGGTGACTCTTCCATCACCCAGTTACAACAGGAATGTTGGGGTGACTCTTCCATCCCCCACTTACAACAGGAATGCTGGCTCTGTTGGAAGGAACGAAGCCTGTGCAGGTGACAAACAAGGAGACAGGCAGGTTGTGGAGCGGATTCCTTCTTTTATTTGGAATCAGCCCAGAGGTAAGGCCAAAAAAAAGAGACAGGGAGCAGCAGGAGCAGCTTGCTGTGCTTTGGAGTTCCTGCTAAAGGCTTCTCCATGGAACCCGTGTGATGGGAAAAGGTGTGTGAGCCCCACGAGTGCATCTGTGCAAGGTGTTTGTTAGAGGAGGGCAGAGGAGGAAATCACGGAGCTACTTGACTCAGAATTATTTACTCTCTGCCTCCTCCACACAACAACCCCTGCTCCAAATTTCAGTGCTGACGCTCTGGGGAAAATCCCCCGAGACCCATCCTTTGACAGTTATTTTCCCATCTAAATCCCCCTTCCAGCAATTTGAATAACACAGTTCAAACACCAGCCCTGGTGCCAATGTGCTTTTTGGAGGGGGCGTAGGACTGGTGGGGGAAGGGCAGTTTGGGGAGTATATTTTTAATCAGATAAATTATTGCTGGGAAACCAGCCACTTCTCTCCATTCAATTTGTACTCTATGGGGAATCCATCTAATACCCCTGCTCTGAGTGCGAAGCAGGACCAGTGAGATGCTGTATCCAAGCAGGGAGGAAGGCAAAAGATGGGATGGAGTGCAGGGAACGAACATACAACGGGAGGAAGGGGCTCTGGAAAAGCCTGCGGAGAAGAAGGAAAGCCAAGGGGATGTGTGTGCACCTCCTCAGACAAGGGGGAGGGAGAAAAGAGGTTTGCTCCTTCTGCTGGCAAATTGGAGCAGGGGCAGAGTGGGCAGTCAGAGATGGGGTGGGGTGGAATGGGATGGGGTGGGGTGGGGTGGGGTGGGGTGGGGTGGGATAGGGTGGCTCAGAGCTGCAAGGAGCTTTTCCCCTGCGGGGAGGTGGCGCAGCTCCAGGCAGGATGGAGGATCCCATCGGGCACTGCTGGAGTTTGCAAAATGAGTTTAATGATTTCTCACCGTTCCCCGGTGGAACTGGGAACATGCCAGTCCTCCCCACCACTGCAACTGGAAGTGGTGGGTGCTGTGCTGGCTGTCGGAGAGAAGCCAAGGACTGGGAGCAGCGGCTGCTCCTGGCACACGGGGTTGCAGCACGTCTGGGAATCCTGCCCTGCTGTCTGCACACACCTTTCATCCCTGTTTGTGCTCCCTGCTCCCCTCAGGCTCCCTTGGCTGAGGCTGCCCCTCCACACACCATGGACGGGCTCTGTCCCAGGGACTCCTCAGCCCAACAGGGACATAGCTGGAGGTGGGGAGGGCAAAGAGGTGCTCCGGGCAGGGAAGTGATTTCCCCGAGCCCTCCGAGTGAGTCAGGGAGCAAACCCAGCCCAGAACGCGCTGCCCCGCGTGGGACTTGTTCTCTTTCATGTGCTAGCACTGATTTAGTCCGGAGGCTTCCCACTCCAGCACTTCCCAGTGACTGCAAATGCACACGGAGTTTTTAAAGAATTACAGGGTAATGGCACCTGAATGGGTGTCGTGGTGCACTTTCCTGGCCTTTTATTCTTCTTTATAACAAAGAATTAAAAGCTTTAGTGGGAGAGTTGGCAGTAAGCTCAGGAGACCAGGAGACTTCTGAGGATGATTTCCCAGATTCTGGGAGTGACTACAGTACAAATAATGGTGGAAAATAAAGGAATTGACTCAGCAGGAGGCAAAAGGGAACAAGTGGAAGAGTAACTCTGCCTTGGAAAGCTGTGAGGAGAATATGACACAAAGCAGAAAAGAGAAATAGGGCCAAAAAAAGAAATCAGACGTGTATTTCAGAGAGATTCCTTCTGAGAGCCTGACTGTCCCGAAACTGCTGAGTGAGAGAATCAGGCCTTACACACAGCCCAGGGATTTTTGGCCCAAAACAAACACAAGAGATGCTTTTAATGAGAGCTCATTTCCATCCAGGCCACAGGTTCTCACCAGTCCCCCCCACTGCCTCCCAGTCTCAGCAGTGTGAAAGTGTCATTGCTGACATTACACCTTCCTTTGCCAGGCAGAATTAATGCTTGAAGCAACACTAATCTGAGGACATAATTAAACCCCCGCTAGCCCACTGACCAAATAAACTTATTTCCAGACTCCAATTAACCTCTGAGGTTATTACTTGGGATAAGAGATCTCCCTAGAAATGCTGGAACTGCTCGTGCCAGGATGCAGTGAGCCCTCTTGTTCTGCAAGTGTCAGGTTATGGGGATCGCCTTCACCTTGGAGCCTTGTCCGGCTGAGAGAGGCTTGGGAATAAAATTAATAACTTTTTGGCATTTTCTTCCTTTCTAAGAAATGGAGAAAGTGTTATCTCTTCCTCCTCATAATTTTTGCTTGTGTTTTGAGTCCCAAAACACAAGCACTTTGTTAAAGCACTGCCTATTTCAGAGGCTTTAGATGAACTCCAGTGATCGGTATCCAAGCTGCTTTGTGCATTTAGTTGTCCCTAAATGTCTTTTTTGGAATCTGTTCCAGATTCTAATCATTTTACATTAAGACTCAAGGACTCAGTAACCTCTCCTCTCCCAATCTCAAAAAAAAAGAGAAACACCAACCCTCCAACCCCAGATGAAACACAACCCCCTCCAAAATCCCAGCCTGGAGCCATCTTTCATCGGTCTCTGCTCTCCGTGACTCCTGCACTCCACAGGATCTGCAGAGTCTCCCATTCCAAGGAAAGAACATGACATGAATCAGGACCTTTCTTTGACAGCAACAAGGTGGGGGGGCTGCTCTTGGCCAGCAGGTTCACATTAAAGTGCTGTTTAAGCCTCTCCAACATTTCTGGAGCCTCCCTGGGCCGTGGGAGTTCTGGGCCGCTCCGCTCTTCCACACAGGTTCTCATCCTTCCCTTCTACACCTGACACCACGTGCCCTCTAGAAATCCTCTGGGCTCAGTAAACTGTGGAACTGAGCCTCCTTACTCTGCTTTTCTTCTTCCACCAGTGGGGATTCATCCTGCTCTGGGTTTCTTTTTCCTCCACCCAGCTGCAAACTTTCAGGTAACTTGTGGGAATTTTGTATCAGTGAAGTTTCTCCCAACTCTGACAGTTTCAGAAAGAATTCAAAGGGAGGGAAGAATGGCAGGAATACCATAGGATACCTCTGTAGAAACCAAGACTAGTGCCAAAGGGCTGCTGGAAATCTTGTTTTCATGACCCACGAATCCCCTGATGCTGGAAAACATATCCCACTTTCCCAATTTGCTGCAAGTTCCAGCAGGAGGGGGCTCTGCTGGGAATGGCTGTGCTGGAACATGAGAGCCGCCCTTCCTCACTCCTGCCCTCCCCACATCACATTTCAGCCCAGAAAATGGGAATGGCTCCGTGTTTCCCAACCACCCCGCTCCTCCCAGCCCCACCAGGGCCTCTGTGGCAGAGCTGGAGCTCTGCTGTTTCCAGGCCCATCTGCTGCTGTTGCTGCCCCTCACCTGGAGCCCAAAGGCTCCACTCAGGATACCCTGGTGGGAACTGCAAGGGGCAGCCAAGGATTTCAGGTGGTAAGTGAGCAGCAGGAGGAGAGGAATACAAATCTGTTCTCACCTAAAGGCCCAAAGAGTAACTGGGAAAAAAAAAAAAAAAAAGAATCAGATGAAAGAGGAAATTCCAAAAAGCCAGCAATGTTTTCAGCAGCACAGTCATTCCAAGGAGAGGTTTTCTCATATTTTGACAAGAATTTGAACATTTAGAACCAGAAGGGGAAAAGCACAAGCATTCCAATGGCTGTTTCCCTGAAAGTGCCCTGGTCCCTCTGGCCTCTGCAGCTGAAGGTCTCTCCAGGAGCTACAAGCCTCCCCTCTGCCCAAACCTGTGCTGCTGCTGAGAGCTCTCCAGGCAGTTTGACTCAAGGCTACACCTTTCCAGGAGTAAGGGGCGACCCTTGGCAGTCAGGAAGAGATTGGGAATGTCTGTGTGCCCTGAGGCCTGCAGTGGGTGCCCAGAGACTGCCCTGCAAACCACAGCTGCTCTGCTCACAGCCTGGGCCTGCAAGGGCTGCCAGAGGGGTTGTGGGGGGTTCTCTCTCCAGAGGCTGATGGATTCAGGCACTCTCTGTATCCCAGCTCTTTGCCAGCCAGGCAGGCACAGTGTGCAACATGCCTGGGCAGGCTGCAGGCACCGCCAGGCTCCTGCCAGGCAGCTGCAGGGTGGGGAGCAGACAGGCTGTGGATCATGGACACGGTGTGGCTGCAGTGGGAACCAGGGACCCCACAGCCCCACAGGGCTCCAGCCCCGCACCGCCATGTCCAGGTCCTGCCTGCTCCCAGCTGCAGCCTCCCAGTCCAGTGTTGGTGCCTAGCTTTGGAGAGAACACAGAAGTTGTTTCCGTTCCTGGGCCTTTCACAGAGTCAGTGAAAATCAGAAGAGCCCAAAGAGCTGACCTGCCCCAACCACAAAACATCGGTGGCCAAAGTCTTTTTGCTGCAGCCCCTTCTGCTCTTCACACCCGGAGTTGGTATTCAGCCAAGAACTGGCTAAAGGAGCAGCAGCAGCAGCAGCATTTGGGATGGTCTCTGCTGTGCCATGGACTCCAGAAGGGCCAGCCTGCCCAGAGATCCCTGCCATTCCATGTGGGAGAGCATGTTACAGAGCAAATATCCACAGAAACTTCACCCTTTGTGTGTGGACAATGACTGAGAAGGAGCAGGAAGAACTGGAAGTTGGAGAGGATGGATTCTCAGGGAGGAAAAGCCTACCCCAGGTCCCTCTGCCACTGGATCACAGTGGATCTGCTGCTCAGCCAGGAACAAGCCTGGTTTAGGGAGGAATGTGCTGTCCCCCTTGGCAGCTCCCTGGCCCTGCCCTACGAGCTAGACACACTGCACAGATCCCATTCCAGGGCTGGAGGCTGTTGGGAAAGGGGCAGCAGCTCCTGGGAGGGGAGGAGCTGGCTGAGGCACCCACTGTGGCCAAGGCAGCCACTCTGCTCCAACAACCCAGGATAACATTCCCTTGCCTCTGCAACACCAATGTTCCTTCCCCAAACAATGTGTGGGTTTGGACCACCTCTGTTTGAGGACTTCATAGTGCAGAGTGAGAGCTGAAGGGCCCAGATGTGCTCAGAGGTGCCAAGTCAATGCTGGTTCAGCTTCCCCGGCCCCAGCAGAACCCAGGCAAACTCCCTGATGCCCAGACACACTCACACAGGAGCCAGCAACGTGCTGGGATGTCCTGAAAACATAATGCTCGCTGGGTGAGGGGAGAAAGACTGAAATTAAGACTTTGCAAAAAGGTCCTGCCTCGTTCACTCCCAGGACTGTTCTCTTCCAGCTGAACTGTTCCTCAGAGTAGCTGTGTCTGACCCAGTGCTGCAGCTCTGGGGGCCTGGAGCGGGACCTCTGAGCACACATGCTCCTCATTAATGCTAATCCAGGAGCAGGAACCATGCGAGAGCAGAACCTCGGAGAGGATTAAGTACACAGACACCGCCTCCCGGGGCTGGGATGCAGGGAGGGATCCAGCCTGAACCTCCTCCAAAACACGCACTCGGATCTGGTTGCTCTGGTTTGGACCTGACTCTGGCAAGATGGAAAGAGCTCGGGGAGATGGTGAAAGAGAGGAGAAGGCAGAAAGGAAACCAGGCTGTTCCCTCAGCCCCCAAAAAGCAGCACACACAGCAAACTTGCCTCCCTTCCCTCGCTCCCACTTACATTGTTCACTTTCCTGCAAATTGTTTCCACATTCTGTATAAATAACCCCGGTGCCAGCGAGGGGGAGGGGGCTCGGGGAAGGGGTGGGAGGAAACCCAATGGCTTTGTTACTTTGGAGAAGAAGGTGGAGGGTGGCGAGGAGCGCTGGAGCTGCAGCCCCAGCAGACGGAGCGGAGTTGCCACCGAGCACTCAGACCCGGAGGAAGAAGAGTAAACAAGCGGGAGATTATCTATAATTATAGACAATCATGTTGCCGGGGATAAACAGGAATCAAAAGCACGGAGGCACTGGAGTCTGGCACATCCCCAAGCACAGAACAGAAGCCAGCCAGCGAGAGGAACGCGGCTGCACCGCGCTCCCCTTCGGGCCTGCTTTCACTTAGCTCAGGGCTGGGGTTTTTTTTCCTCTCTTTCTGGCTGGAGGCATTCCCCCATAAAGAGAGGAGGCCATCCAATGGGAAACAGAAGCCAAACTGAAGTCAGCAGAATCCTTGTCTGCGACATTAATAGGTTATTACCCTGTGAGAAACGTCAGAAACATTTGGAAAAGATACAGCCCGCTTAGGTCAGCAGAAACAACAACAGGAATTTCGGGACAAAAATGGCTTTCGAGCCGCTCCAGAGGCTGTACCGGAGTGTCCCGTGGGCAGTTCCCCCTTGGCAGGGCACAGAGGGGGAGCTGCCTCTCAGGGTAGCACTTGGGTGCTGCTCGTGGCTCCCGAGGGTTTGCCAAGGGGCACGGAGGGGGAATGAGGAGCAAACAAAGCCAAGGAGCACAACAGAAACAAAGGCAGATGGCCAACACCGCTGTGCTGTGGGTTTTGAAGGAGGACTTAGGGGGATGTAAGAAAGAGAAATTAGAGGTGCCTCCTTCATCCTTTTGCCTGCCTTGAAGGCTGTGGAGAGTTACAGGGAAGGAACAAAGGAGGGCCGGTGACAGAAGGAGGGCTGTCCAGAGCTCTCTCCCAGGCACTGTTTGAAATCCAGACAGCTTACAGCCCGCTGGATGCTTAAGCCATTTTCCTGATCCCTCAGCTGTTCTTCATTGAGAAAACAAGCAGAGACTTCAAAGCAAAAAAGCAGAGAGGAAAAATAAACATATAGAAGAAATAACCAAACCTGTGTTTAGAATCTGTGTAAGAGCAGGGGATGCAGAGCACGCACACAGGCTCCTCCACCTTCCCCCTCTCGGTGCAGGTGCTCTAAATGTCCTCTCTCCTAAGGAAAGAAAAGGGATTTTTAAAGGGAAATGACATTTACTCTACAAGTACAGTGTCACAGTTTGGGGAATGATATCACCTGGCTGTCTTGGTTAATAGTACTTGGTGTATTTTCTGTGAATTTCTCATTGTGGACATTTTTCCCTGTGCATTTCTTAGGCTGACAAGCCCTTCACCGGAGGGGTACCTGTGCGTGCACGTGCATGGGCAACATCTCTCCACTGGCCATGTAGGAACAGGTCAGGTATCACAGATGAAGTTGGTCCAAGCACAAAACAGCAGTCACATTCATCTCACATCTGAGGGAAATAGATCAGAAAGAGCAGAGGAAAGTAATTGGAAAATACAGTAATGGGTTAAAAAAGCCATTTGGAGTCCAAGTCTTATCTACTCTAAACTCACATCGACTCTGTGAGGTAATATTTAAGCAATCTACTCCCATGCCAAGTTCCAACAGCTCCTTCCAAACATCCCAGACAGTGCACAGAACCAAGAATAAAAACAAGATAACACGACGACAGCAAAAATAAGCCGAGTGTGTCCTTTAACCACGTGCCCATGGGCCACGTGGGGCAGAAACGGTGTCAGAAGTTGAGCAACGTGGTGAGAGAGTAGATCTGTTCAGATTATATCCACTTCACTTTCTCTTTCATTTATACCTGACCAAGGAGGAGAAGGAGACAGAGCTCTTGTCCCAATGTTCTGTCAAAAATGAAATGAGGTTACTGGTCTCCTGCAAGCGCCGATGAGCATCAATCACAAAACCCTCATCAAGGCACACAACACAGTCCCTCGGTGTTATTCGACAGCAAGAATTAGAAGTTTATCAAGCTGGAAAGAGCAGATCCTCGAGGGAGAATAGATTTCATAAGCAAGCAGCAAATCCTTCTCCAGGCAGCAAGGAAATCAAAAGAGCTCCTACCTAAAGAGAAACGCACAGCGAGTGCTCCCAGCAGGCATCGTAGGAAAAGCCCTCTGCGGGAGAAAGTGTCAATCCTTCCTCGCCTCTTCCTGCTTTCCTGAAGCAAAGGGGGAGAAAAGACAGGGGAAACAAAACAGAGAATGATATTTGCATTGCTGCTTGGTTTTGCCCTGCCAAACAAATCTGCATGTGCTGGAGGAAAGGTTTGCACTGGCGAGTCACAAAAGCTCTGCAGGTGGGTATGTCAGTCCTGGCTCAGGACAGGCTGGAGGCAGGAGTGTCAGCCTGGCACTGAGGTGCATCCCCAGAGCTCCCCAAGGACCCAGGGCTGCAACAGCAGCTGCTGAAGGTCAGCAGAGGCAAAACTCGACTGCATTTCACTCTGGGAATCCCAGTTTGGATACTGGAACCTGGCCATGGGGAATGAAAACACAACTGAAGCGTTCCTTTATTCCAAGCCTGCCTGGCTGCCTTGGAGCACTGGCCTGTGAGTCCCATTTCTGGAACATCCCATGACGAAGGGACACAGAGTAATGAGGGTCTTCCCCCAGCTCCTCGCTGGTGGTGCCAGAAATCCTTGTATTCCCAGCCCTAGAGACCATTATCATGTCCTAAAATGTCCAGCTGTGGGAAGGGGACACTTCTCCCAGGTCAGGGCTGGGACGTCTGGCTGGGGGAGACTGCGGGCTGAGCAGCACCATCACCAACTGCACCCTCCATCACCAGGGCCCTCTCTGAGTTCCCATCTCCTGCTTAGGTGCTCAGGAAGCAGATGTTTTAAACTGCTGACATCCCTTACACATCCACTTTGGAAATAAATATTTCCATGTTTATGAAATACCCCACGGCAGGGCCGGGCAGGGGCGAGCACAGAGCTCCAGGCCAGAGCTGCTGGGCACAGGCCCCTTCCAACATGCTGCCTGGAATGAAGGCAGCAGGGGAACACAGCGTTTTGGTTAATGAAAAAAAGCCCTGCTTCGAGTTTCTGGAGGGTTATTATAAGCTGTGGCGTGATGGAACTCGAGACATAAGTCTCTTTATATTTAATAATACATGTTATCGATCTTTTCCTGCAGAGAAACTTCAATGAACACCTTTTTTTTCTTTGTTTAAATCTTTTGTTGTGGATATTGATTATTCATTGAAAATCTAAGCCCCAATGATATGACCAAATGTTTTTACAAAAAACCTCTCTGATTTCTGCACCAAAGCAGACGTTTCCAAACGGGGACAGCCCTTCTGCCGTGGAGGATCACAGCGCTGACGGTGAGTTTATAATTAGCCCATACAAATGCATATGCAAATGGACATAACTGCATTTCAGAGGCAACTCCTCAGCCCCTACAGCAAAAATGCAGCTACAATGGAAGCTAGAGAAATGCAGCAAGTATTCTGATCTTAGCAGATAATTAAAGCAGGTTAATAAAAGTCAATTTATTACCAGGGTTCCCAAACTGTCCTCAAAAAGGCTCCCACTGGCAGGGCTGTGACATCTCAGTCATGTCTGCTGAGGAGGCACCACTCCCTGACTTCACTATTGAATTGCTTTCTCACAGAGAAGAGTCAAACACCTGTATTTTTATACCTGATGAAGGTGCCACCGTTTAAAACAGGTATTTATGCTTCTTTAAAATCCCAGATCCCCTCCTGAATACTGCCTGTACTGCAGCTCTGATGGGATTTATTCTCCGAGCTGGAGGGGGGGTTGAAGCAGATCTGAAAACAGGGATTGAGATGCACATGAGACAGAAGGAAGCAAAGAGAGCGAGAGAAAGGAAGAAAGATCAATTAAGGATCTGATGCCGGTGAGAAAACAAGCCCAAATATGGTCCCTAAAGTTCCCCCCGTGGGTGCCCATGCGCTGGCAATGGCACAGGAGGAGCGCCGGGCTGTGTTACAGGGCCGCGCTCAAATCCCCAGATTACAATAAGGCAGCTTGAAGGTGACAGATTCCATTGTTGAAGGTGATAAAATTCCACGTGCGCGCTGCAAAACAAGGGCTGGAGCGGAGCCCGCGGACAGGGAGGCAGCCCCGGGCAGCGCGGTGGGAGCGGCGCCCTCCCCTCCTCGCCCTGGAAATCGCTGGGGCAGCGCCCCAGAGCCCGGGGTGGGTGACGGGTTTGCTCTTGCCTGGCAGAGCGCAGGGGAGCCGCTGGCTGGCAGCAGAGCCGCCCTACTCCCACCTGTGCGCTGGGATGTTCCCGGGGGCTGACACAGGGCAGGAGAGGGGAGGGAGAGACAGGCGGGGTCCTGCAGGAGGCACCGCACCGTGAGCAGGCTGGGCCCTGCACCTCCTCCCTCACACCTCCCACGAGGGTCACACCAGCACGGGCACCACGTGAACAAGGTGTCCCAAAAGCTCCAGGCTTTGTTTTCCAAAGTAGCCCCCAACGCTGTTACACAGCCATCCAGCAAAAGCCTGACCTTGCCTGCCCTTCACTCGTGCCACCTCGCTGCAGAGGCTCTGTGGAAGGGCTCACCAAGGACAGGTACTGACTGACCCCTCTGGTCACATGGAGGGACGGCTTGGTCTGGACACTGCCCCGACCTGGCCACTTGAAATGCAGGAAAGGCTCAGGAACAGAGATGTGAAAGCAACAGGAAGGAGACTAAAGGAGCAATTAGATGAGCCTCGGAATACATTTGAGTCAAATCAATCCATAGAAGAATTTCAGTCACGGTGTGCTGGTGCCCACACTTCTCCCTCCCTCCCTGCCTCCCAACCCAGGGCTGAGCTCCAGCCTCTCTGTCTGCTTCATCAGAATATGCACGAAATGCAGTGACAACACGTCTCCTAAGATGCTTTATCAGTTTTGCAAAGTCCCAGTTCATCCTCCTCTTGTGGATCCATTTACATGTTGATGTATTTATTCCCCTCTCTCCAGGCAGGCCCCATGAGATTAAACTATTTTATTTACAAAGACATTGGGGTTGCAGCTCCTAACAATTAATTCAGCAGGATGGAACTTTGCCTGTGCTCTCAGATTGATGTGTGATCAGAGAAATCGGCCCCGTCAGCGATTCGGGCGCAGCCGGGGCAGGACTGGCTACACCCCATCCCTGTAAACCAGTCAATAGCTGCTGCAACTGGGAAAAATGAATTGGGGGGGTGGGAGGACCAGTATGCAGAAGGGAAAGATAATGAGGCAGCAGAGGGAGTGATGGATAAAACCTGGGGGAGAAACTTTGCCAGCAGGGCTCACTTTCAAAGACTGGTGCTTCAGAGTGGTCTGTGCCTTGTGGGGACTCCTGGGAGCTGCCCCTGCTCCACCTCACCCACCCAAGGGAGGCCCACAAGGCTCAGCACATGTTCCCACTGGATTCTCTGCCTCCCACCAGGTGAAACAGGTCCACCAGAGCACTTCAGGCTCCCTTAAACACAGGAGCTGAGAAGTCACCTGCCTGTTCAGCCCAGTGTAAATCTGGCACACCATTGCCTCTCCCTGACAGCAACCTCATGCGGCGCCGCCGTTCTTCCCAGCCTCTCTGACATTTCAAAATTATATTTAGAGACCTGGATGGGAATTTGGTTCTGGAGTTTTCTGCTGCACTCTGTCATATAAATATCCCCCCACCCGCCGTTGGGTCTATCAGTGCGGAGCGAGCCCGTGCCGGTGCCTCTAATTAAGGACGGGCACTAAACACTGGTGGAATCCTCTTAAAAGTCAGCACGTGTCGCCCTAGTAATTCTCACCCTGATCTTTTGCATGGTGCTATCACCAGGCTAATTAATCACCAGCGTGAGCTCGAGCATTAATTGGAACAATGAATCATTTTTTTTGTCTGTTCCTGGCCACTTTTGGCCTATAGGAATGTGGGTGCTGCCGTTACTTTAATAATTATTATAAATATAAAGCCAGCAGCACACACTGCATTTGGTAGGCATTAAAAAGGACGTGGTATTTGGCCTGAAGCATTAACAATCTGGTGTGTGTTCAGGGGAGTGATGGATGCAGCTCACTGACAGGCTGGAAATGTGCTCCCTGAACCACTTTAATTCAGGACACTTTATGAAGGTGTTGGGGAAAGCACAGGTTTTAGGAATCCAGTGTCTGGATCAACAGGCTTCGGCAGGCCTTGGCCACTCGTGGCTTGTTGGGACTTCCAAGGTGCACAGGGATGGGAACACGTCTCCGTGAGCTGCACGAGGGGGAGGAAAAGCTGCTGACGATGCTGCCCTGAGAGATCAGATTATAAACGTGTGAAATGACTCAGGTGCATCCCCGTCCTGCCCAGAGCAGCACCTGCCTGCACAGTGCCTGGCTGAGCTGTGGCAGGGACAGGCTCGGCACACAGGCCAGGACTCAGTCCCAGTGTCAGGTGGGCAGAACCAGGTGCTGGGGAAGGCAAAGCCACAGCGATGAAAACAGAGCCTTTTAGGGAGGAAACAAAAGCTGAAATGTGAACGGCCATAAACCCCCACTTTGTCACCCCAAGGACAGTAAATATTCCCTTCCCTTGCCAGCCCGGGGGCTGGGGAGAAGCACAAGTGGCTGAAGGAGAGCTCAAGGTGAGGCCCGTTATTTACTGCTGCTGATGAATAAGCAAACCAACCCCCACACCATGTTTTCCTACAGGGCAAGAAAAGCTCTGGACTGTTTAGCAGGCTGGTTAGTTGTTCCTTTCCCCCTGCTGGGGTGTGTTTTACACACCCTTCCAGCGGGACGCTGTACCACGAATGACTGTTCACACACGTAAAACACATGGAATCCTCCTTCGCCTCCACTCAGACCCAGCACATTAAGGGGAGAGCTGGAAAAGTCACCAACCAAGACGGAGATGGGGAAAATAATGTGAAAAAAGATCCAAAAGGATTTGTGTTGGGCTTTAAAAAAATGCAATATACTCCTCTGCGCCAGTTTAAAAGCACAGGCTTGTTTGAAGTTCCAAGGGAAGGCGGGAGCACGGGGCAGGAATTGGCAGGCTCCGATCTGGCTGCTTTTCCTTATTATGAGAAAATACACTCTGGTCTCCTTGTGCAAGGGTATGAATTCTTCATCTCATATTGTGTTTGCACAGAAGCGTGAAATACATCCTGAGATTGGTCCCCGTCCCCGGCGCACAAAGCGAGAACAACGAGGGCACTGAGCGCGGGGCCGCGGCTCTCCCAAGGCCTGGGCTCTGCTCGGCATTCACCACTGAAAGGGAGAGCCCGAGGCACGTCCTTCCTCCCCGATGCTCGGGGGCCCTGGGCTGAGAGCTGTGTCCCTGTGGGAAGCTCCCGCCTTCCCCTCCGTAAATGTTCCCCCCGCTGCCGCTGAATCACCAAATAATCGGGAGACCCGTGGGAAGGGAATTAAAGGGTGGTTATCACGCCGCCGTGTTCTGCTCACTTTATTTGTTTTAAATGACCATGAAAGCAAAGCGGGGGAAAAAGAAAACACACAAGTGGAAACTTAATTGAGCTGCTGAAATGTCTTTAAAGGAGCATTATGGGCTGGATTGCAGTGGCTCGGCTCGCACTGGTGGCATTTGCTCACATGAGTGGGCAGCTGATGAGGCGGTTCAGTGGGACCTTTCCCTAAGGGAGCTGCACCTCTCACTGCGGGTGTGGAGCACAGCACGGGCAAAGACACCCAGCTCTGGGGCCTGGGGAGCCTGCCTGTCCCAAAAACGGGCAGGACAGCACCCAGCTGCCAGCACTGTTTTGGGCTACAAGAGTCTGAGTCCCTGTTTCATGGCAGGGGCTGTTACTCCAAGGGGAATAGCCAAGACCATGCTGGGGCACAGCTTTTCCCTCCTGGTGCCAAAGACCATCTGCCCTGGCTACATTCTCCCCCAGAGGCTCCACTTCTGGGCAGTAGGATGGGGTAACCCACTCCACTCACCATGGGCACCGAAGGCCCCTCAGGCACAAAGTGACAAAGCCAGCTGAAGCCACAAAGTGGCCTTGGCTTGATGCTGTCTCGGTGTGGAGGTTTGGGAAGGGCTTACAGAGGGGCCCCAGAGCCCACAGAGGATTTGTGGGCAGGAGAGCATGTCACAGAGCTGGGCAGCAGCTGGAACGGACAGGAGAGCGACCGGAGGGACAGGAGTGCCACGGGAACAGGAGGGACCTTCCCATGGAGCAGCAGAAAAAGACCAACATGTGGGGAGAAGACTCTGGCAGAGAAGAGGGAGGAAGTGCCCTGACTGAGTGGCTGGAGCTGGAAGGCAGGAGATGGGAAGCAAAGAAAAGCCAAGATGTGGAAAGGCAGGTAGCACAGCTGAGCACACACCAAGCCACCCACACCTGAGGGAGAAGTCAGGGCGGGACCATGTGGGAAAAGGGGGCTCAAGAGATCCAGTGTGGGAGCCCAGGGATCTGACAGGGAACCTGCTGGACCTGCTGGAGCAGCCACACTCGGGCTAATCTCTCAGTGGAACAGAACTTGCCTCTGGCTTGTTACACCTGGTTTTATGATGAGTCCAATATGCACTGAAGTAAAAAAAAATGGGTCCCTTTCTAGTCAATCTTCTGCTGGATCTTAAAATCCTCTAACTTGCAGGAAACTATCAAAAAATCCCAGTATTTTCATGCCTAAGTTCTGGGTCCTGTGCAAATCCAAACCAAGGCAAATGGGAGCAGGGAGAGCTGAGCTCCTCTGCCCTACCATGTGTGTCCCCCTGGCACTGGCCTGGCACTGCACAAAGGGGTGGATCAGCTCCTCTCTGATCCCTTTGTCCAGCCTCCTCCCCATGCATGGGCCGACTCCAGCCGAGGAGCAGTTTTTGGGATGCCCTGGCTCCTGCTCAGCTCCTCCTGCCCCCATCTCCATGCCCTTGATGTTTCCTCAGGTGCCTTCCAAGCCCAGGAGCTCCTGTGAGCCTGGTGCTCTGAACTCCATGCAGGTAGCGGTGCTGGGGGGGGACACATCCCACTTTGGCTGGGCAGATAACGAAAGGGGCAGCCAGGGATGGGAAGGGGGATGGAGCCCTTCCTCCACACCTCCTGCTCCGCTGGCTCTCACTAGGTCAGCACTTTCTGGGAATTGCTGCGTTGCCAGATGTTGATTGGGCATCTGACAGGAGATGAATAAAGCCAATGAAGCTCTTATTTCTGGCTATAAAAACAATAATGAAAAGCAGACAGGGATGGGGGAGAGGCTGCCCAAGGCTTTCCCAGGCCACACTGAGCTGAGTGCAGCAGGAGCTGCCTTCCCTTCTTACTTCCTCCTGCCTGAAAGCCATGAGCAACAGCCCCGAAGTGAACCAGTTGGATGATATTGTGTACAGTCAGAATTCCTTGATTCTTGTCAAAGGAACTCCCTTTTGTTTATTTTGCATGGCCTTTTCCCACTGGCAGTGCCAAGCTCCTCAGCCAAGCCCCCCATGAGATCAGGACTCGAGACTCAGGCAGGCTCTGCAAACCAGAGCAGCTCCAGTGTCTCCTCGAAGGCCAAGTCACCTCCTTTTAATAATGACTGTTCTGCCCGCAGCTCTGCACAGGAGAGCTCCTGTTCCTGTGCCAAAGGCTGCCCTGCTTCCCGGGCCCCTGTCCCAGAGGCACAGACGTGCCTGTGCTTTCGGCTCCTGGGTAGCTAAAGACCAAGTTCTGAATATCCTTCATGCCCTGCTCTACCAGCCTGGGGATATTTGGCCAGTTCTGAGCAGCTCTGAGATTTTGGGATGCATTTCTGCTGAGAGTTTTGCTACACAGCTGCTGGCAGAAGAGCTGTCCTTGTCCCTGTCTCCAGCAGTGACACCTCTCCTCTTGGGAAGCACTGCAGAAGGGGCAGAGAACAGAATCCTAGAACCACAAAACCCCAGAATCCCCAGACTGGTTTGGGTTGAAAGGACTTGAAGGCCCATCTCCTTCCACCCCCTGCCGTGGGCAGGGTCACCTTCCACTAGCCCAGGTTGCTCCAAGCCCTGTCCAACCTGGCCTTGGACACTTCCAGGGATGGAGCAGCCACAGCTTCTCTGGGCAACCTGTGCCAGAGCCTGCCCACCCTCACAGCCAACAATTCTTTCCCAATATCCCATCTAATCCTACCCTCTGTCCTTGTAAAGCCAGATCCTACCACGGCCACACCTCCCAAAGCCAGGTGACAGCTGCTCTGGGTTTTGGGATTTGGAGGGTGAAGGAGATATTTATAAGCAATTCCCTGGGTTTGTAACCTCATAACCTGTGATCTAAATGAGCTCCTGGGCTGCACCTTTAGAGGTCCTGAACAACCCACAAAACCTGAGGGTTGGTGGCAAAGGTATCTTTTGTGGCAAAGGGATCTTCCTGCCACGCTGGTGCCTGCACTGCTGTGCTGGGAATGCTGGCACCGACCTGGGCACACCTGGACTAGCTCTGGATGAGCCTGCAGATCCAGCTCACTCCATGGCATCAGAGCAGCCCTGCTCCCCACTGGGTTCAGTTCCAGGTTGTCAACTGGAAAGAAACATTCCAAATGTGCACTGACACAGTTCTTGAGGGGGGCACCCCCACAAGGACAATGCCCAGGCTGGCTGTCACACAATGGCAGGAGGCAAAGTTGCATGATTGTGGTGTAGCTGCAGCCCAGATCAGCTCCCAGTCACCTCATAAAGCCAGAACAGGAGCTCTTCTGAAACACCACCACCTTCAGCCCAGGAACTGCTGCAATCCACATGGGAAATCCTTCTGCTGGACCTTGGGAGGCCAAGGAATTAATTCCTGATCCAAAACCAGTGAGCTGCCCCCATCTCACAGGGCATTACACTTGTGCAAACACCTGGCACCAGCAGTGACACATACACCTATGCATTTAACACCTCTGGTCTCCCAAACCTTAACCTCAGTTGCCAGCATAATGAACTGGGAATATATATTTAAGGTGGAAAGCATTCCTGAAGCCTGGCTGTTCTTCAAAGGCATATTTACTGGATATTCCAATAGCCACGACTCAATAAACATTCAGCAGTATTACACTGGGTAAAAATACCTGGAATAAAAGGAGAGTGAAACTCTCAGTACAGTTTTATTCAGTATTTTTATCAATGATCTAAATGAGACTGTATAAATCCTTGTTGTGGGGAAGTTTGCAGATGCCAACGAGATTGGTGGGAGGGAAACAAGAGGCAGGACTGGACTATCAATACACGGGGATCTGACATGACTGAGGGTTGGCCACACGCCAGTGCAACATGATTTAAAAAGTCAAATGCAAGGTAAGACATCTGAAACCAGAAATGTAGGTTGCATTCTGAGGACTCTGCCTCAGAAAGGAATTGCTTGGAAAAGGACTTGGAAGACATCACAGGGATCTGCTGTAGCCCTAAAACTGCCATAAAGGGGGGACTCTGATCCCTGGGTGTTTAGAAGGGACAGTGGCAGATCCCAGCAGGAACTGTTCCTTCTGGTCCACAGCTCCAGCAACCTGCTGGAAGGCCATGTTTGGGCTATATTCCTTCCTTCATGGAGAAAGGGAAAACACAGGAGTGACTCTGCAAGGCCAAAGAATGCCCCTGGAGCTGGGAAATGGAAGCTGTTCCATGGCTCTTGAAGAAGCCCAAAGCTTGTTCAAGACATGATTGAGGCAGGATCTGGTCACTGCTACAGGCACTGATATGGGGGATGGCGATTGTTGGAGAGGGCTTTGGGGAACAATGGCAGCTCTCGCAAGACAGTTGGACGTTTAACCTTGAAGTAGAACTGACAGAAACAGCCATGCAGGCTGCCCAGTACTGCAGGAGTGTGCCAGGGAACCAGGAGCAATGATGAGACTGGATGTTTTACAGAAGGTGCTCTTTAACTCACCTCTGGGAGAAATTACACAGGTGGTTGGTCTGACTACACGTGGCTGTAGCAATCCCAGGATTACCAGACTGGATCTAGTCCTTGCACAGGCTGTTTGGAGCAGGCATCTCTTTGTATCTGAAGGAATGGAGGAAGAGCTGTGGAACAGCTCAGGCAGCTGGGCAGACTTTCCCTGGCTGCCTCGAACTGTCCCCGATGCTCGGGGGATATTTCTGCCCAAGATCCACACACTGTAACTTATATGACTGTCTCTTCCCAAATTAAGCAAACAGAGATTCCCTCCTGCCGAGCTGAAAATCTCAGTATCAGTTTCTCCAGTCCTCCCCAAATCCTCCCCAGTCTGGCTCTGGAGAAAATGCATAAAGAACCCCCGTCTGCTCCGAGTTCCGGCTGGGGAGCTGCACGGATATCAGTGAGGTTTCAGGGTGTAACAGAGCAGAAACCAGCTCAGCATGCTCATCTTCTCAAGCTAAGTCTGTCCTTCTGTTTGGATAGATTAGCTCTTCCCTGCATTTCCCCCTGCTCAGGGATGCCAGCCTGGCCCCGGCAGCCGCGAGCCGCGAACAGCGGGAGGCCCCGCTTCATCCAACACCAACTCCCACATCTCCAACAGTGCCGCCTTTTGTTCTCCTGGATCCTGTCTGATCTCTCCAGCCCCGTCTTACATTCCTCCTTCAGGGCCCCCTCCCAAAGTTACTCCACAAAACAGGATCCTGCTTTTCTGTTTCAAATCCAGACCTGGCGTCTGAGCAAAACTAAAAAGGGATCAGTCATCGCTCCGACACACCAGGGTCCTTTCCTCACCTCTCCCTTGGGTTTGGCAAGATGAACTGTCATAATTCATCTGCTGTTTCGATATGTGGGGAACGTGTGGACGTGGGCAGTGGGACACCAGGAGTGTATTTCCTAGATAGAAAATGAATGGATTGCAGAGAATAAACTGATGGAGCTCATCTTACCTGCCCACCTTCCTGCCAAGCCAGGCTGGGAACTCGTGCCACAGCTACTGCCCTCACTCGACGCTGTCCCACACAGCACAGCAGCTCTTGGCTCCTAAATCCCAACTCATCAGTAGCAACTTTCCCACTTGCAGATTGGATCTGGGTGGAGTGCGAGGTGCAAGAGTTCTCAGCAGGTTCCAGGTCTGCCCAGACAGTGTCATCCATCCCTTCTCTCAGGAGCTGCAGCGATGTTAATCATGGAACAAGCAGCTTCCTGACTGCGTGGTATTGCTTCCCTGGAACAACAGCATTTCAGAGCAAACCTGTTATCAAACAATAACCCAGCTGTGCACGTTCAGATTAACTCTCACCTGCTGTTTCCAGGGCTCAGAGGCTGCTCTGACCAGCTCTCTGCCCCTTCTGTGCCCGTGTCAGCACCCGGTTTGGTCTGGAGCAGGGCAGTCCCTTGGAGGTGACAGCCCGACCTTCCCACTTACTGCAGTCAGGTCCAGGCTGCAGGACTGGCTTCCTTTCAGCCACGAGATGAGCTCCAGAGACTCACACAACGCACCCAGCTGCCAGTGAATGCTCCAAGCCATAGGGCCAGACCAGCCCTAACCCAAGGAATTCCCCTCTAAGGTCCCTCCACGATTACCCTGTGGTCTGTGAGTGCAGCCTTCAGAGGCCCGTTCTTTGGACCAGCAAACCCTCAGACTTCTCTAGCTCACTGGCAGGCTCTGAATCAAAGCCAGGACTGAGGTTCAGGTAGGGAACTGTGTGTTCTTATGCTGGAGGCCCTGAAGGAAACAGAGGTGAATTTCCACAAAGAAATTACCAGGATCGTTAAGGATTAATAATTATTTTGGATCTGATAAACTATTGCAGCATTAATTTCCTGCAGGTTTTTCCTGGGCTGTTGTGTGAGACCAGCCTGGTGAGACCAACCTGGTGAGACCTGCTCATCCCCAGCCATCTTCAACTGGCACGGAGTTGTGGTGTGATGAGTAACTGTGTAAGCAGAGAGGGAATCTGAATTTGCCTGCCCTTAAACAGGTTACTGTGATTTCTAATGAGGGTCAAACAACTGCAAATCCTCCCCAGCCACAATAACAGGTCCCTGGGCAGTGTCAAGTCTCATTTCACTAAGCAGTGGTACCATTAAATTCTCCTGTGATGGCTGATTTTGAACTGGCAGTAGGAATGAGTTATACCCTCTACAGGAGGATTTCAGATTTCATCTTTGCTTCTACCTTTGATTTATTGAACAGATTTATTTTCTGGGTTACATTTTAATATTTTTGCCCTTCTGTTAATGATAACCACTGTCTGAAGGTTTGCACTTCAGTGTGTCAGTGCTGAAAGAATTAGCAGTATCTGGGTCTGCTGTAACTGGCCAGCTTTAAGCACCTACACTGATGCTGAAATACAGGTGTTCACTCCCATGGCAGAAATCTCAATTCAGAAGCATCACTCTTCTCCCAGAAACGAATTCTGCCTCAGGAGCTGATTTAAATCAGAGACCAAAATAGAGGAAAAACCACTCTCCTGTTATTTTCACTCTTCTCCATCTCAGTGTCTCATGGCACAAATCAGCTGCTACTTATAGCACATCTTCCAAAGACTGCACGTTGTTTCCCAGGGTGGCTGGAAGAGGAGTGGAGGTGGCACTGTCACTGCAGCAGCACAGTCAGCACAGCCCTCCCAAAGCTGCTCCCACTTACCTGCTAGCAAACACTGCTGGGCAAATTTTAGGGTGAGAGTGTCTTAAGGACTCAAAAAGTGTAAAAAATGAAGGGGAGCCCTCTCTGTGTCTTCCTGCTGGTGATTCCTCCCCCCTCTCCACATCCCACAGCACAAACCTCCCCATCCCCACTGCAAAGACCCCACTTGGCACCTCCAGTTCTGCAGCGGCCACAGAATATCCGGGCTCAGTCAAGATCATGGCTTGAGTGTCCCTACATAATTTAGCAAGATTTTACTGCCAAAAAGTAATTTCTCTGCAAAGAAAGGCCAATAAGTCTTGCCTGATCCCTTTAGCTCTGTATCATCTGCAAATTTAATGATCCAAACGCTGCAGAGCTGTGTAAATCTTGACTAAAAGTCCTACAGAGCCCCAGCAGAGGATCTGCTCCCCGGTCACCTCCCTGGTGACACTCACCCTCAGCTTCGAGCCATGGCTCTGCCTTCTCCCCAGTATTTTACCCTTTTCAATAATAGATTATTTTAACCTACATTGAGGGAGTTTGGACCATAATCCATCAGGCAAAATTTTCTTAAAGCCTTGTGGGCAACCAGATAAGATTTAAACCATCCAGCCTGATAGTTATTTCATTAGCATAAGTGATCAAATTAGTCTGACATGATTTACCTGCAATATATCCATGCTGACTCACTCCCATTACAGTAAATTTATTCTTCCTAAAAAAACTCAGCTGCAAACTAACTGTAAATGAAGACTTCAGAAGAACAACATTCATCTGGAATCTCTGCCTCCTGTTATTTTTTCTGTTGTCAGGGAGCACTGGCATTTTTGGGTTGTTTTGGGAACGGGCCAGACTAAAGGAGAGCCAGAGGGTACAGGAACAAGGGGAGGAACAAAAGAATTATCTCTCCAGAGGGGGCAGGTACAGTCAAGGACACTTGACTCCTTTCAGAGAGAGACACAGAGCAAGGAATTAAGCCTGGCATGAGACACTCAAAATAGGATTTCATCTGATCTGATTTTCTCTAGATCCTGACAAAGCACCTCATGGAGAGAGAGGAGCAGGGACAGGGAGGTCTACCTTGGAGCTTCCAACCATAGACATCACCACCACCTTCTACATCTAATAAAACTACTGAAAGAACTATTGCATGGCCAAACTATCCTCCCCAAAGGAAGAATTTTATTCCAGTCATGTTGAGAGATGCCTGGAGAGAAGGCGGCTCAGGGGGGACCTTCTGGCTCTCTTCAGCTCCCCAAGAGGAGGGGGGAGCCAGGTGGGGGTCAGGCTCTGCTCCCACCGAACAGGGACAGGGTGAGAGGGAACAGCCCCAAATTGTGCTAGAGAAGGTTCAGGTTGGATATTAGGGAAGATTTCTTCATGGAAAGGGCGGTCAGGCATTGGAACAGGCCAGGGCAGTGGTGGAGTCTCCATCCCTGGAGGGATTTAAGAGCTGTGTGGATGTGGCACTTGGGGACATGGGTCAGTGGTGGCCTTGGCAGTGCTGGGGAATGGTTGGACTCGATGATCTCAGAGAGCTTTTCCAACCTCTGCGATTCTAGGAGATCTTTCTCCAAGGAAACAGGGCTTTGGTGCTAGAGTGGGGGTTAAGCTAGGAAAGATTTCCTTGCAAGAGCTGGGCTGAGCCCAGGGAACTAAAGTGCCCTGGTACATTCAGTCAAAACACACTTTCTCTTCTTCCTGACCACTCTGCCCTGTCTGCCACCCCAGGCTGCAGGGAAGCTCAGGAGGCCTCCCCAGCTACTCAAGGGACACAAAATTGTTTCTTCACAGTTTCTTTACCCAACCATGATGACTTGTAGATAGTGATGTCCATCCACCCAGGGTTTGCCCACACCTAAATGCAGTTGCCAGCCCTCCAGGAGCAGCCACAGCCTGCAAGGAATGCTGCTGGCACAGTGCAGAGGTGCTGAACTGGGGGCCTGGGTGGAACTCCAGCTCTGCTGCTGTCCTCTTGTGCCACCTTTAGGCATGTCACCTTCCCCTGGAGCTGGCTTCCCTCCCACCTCCAGTCTGACTTGGATTTAAATCTGAACTCTTCACAAGACAGAGCAACTGATGCACCCTGAGCAGCTCAGGGGCCACTGGGCAAAGATGTCTAAATCTGCTTCCAACTCTTTTAGTGAAACCAGAGGATTTTCTTTCATTCTGCTCTTGGCTAAATATTCAGTTGAGATTTCTCACACAGGATTTAAAGATGGGAGAAGAGGAAGAGAGATTTTTTATGCAGGCAAGGGGGGGATGGTTTAAACTGCCAGAGGGAATATTGTGAAGGAATTCTTCCCTGGGAGGGTGGGGAGACCCTGGCCCAGGTTGTCCAGAGAAGCTGTGGCTGCCCCAGCCCTGGAAGTGTCCAAGGCCAGGTCGGACAGGGCTTGGAGCAACCTGGTTTAGTGGAAGGTGTCCCTGCCCTTGGCAGGGGGTGGGACTGGGTGAGCTTTAAGGTCCCTTCCAGCCCAAACCATTCCACAATTCCATGCCTTGGGAACTTACCAGGTAACACCCGTAAGTTAGTTGTTGTCTAGGGAAGTGTCCTGGTACTGAAGGAAGCCCACAGGGCCCACTCCACTGCAGCTGTTGGGTAACTTGGGATACCAAGTGAACCACTGAATTATATTTTTGATTTCAACTGTGTCCTCCAAGACAATGAAGCTACAGGCAACATGGTGCTGAGGGCAAAGGGAATAAAGTAGTTATTAAACGGTCACAGTTTAGAGGTAGAACAAAGGACCAGCCATTAAAGCATGCATGGAAAACCGAGCCTTTTCCAGGATATAATCCTCTGTCAGGCCTCCCCCCTGGCTGGCAGAGTAAAATTACACAGCCAGAAATGATATTTTTTCCTCCTACATATACTGTCATTTAGTTTCTCAGGGAAAAAAAAACTTTTCAAGCTTTCAAGTGTTTAAAAGGAAATGTGACAGGCACTGAGGCATTTCAAGCCTGCTGTGTTGGATGCAGGGATAAGGTGTGTCCTTGAGGAAGAACAGGTTCCAGTGAGGAGCCATCCCTGACCAGCCAGTGGCCTCCATCCAGCAAAATTCAGTGTGTAGCTGAGGCTGAGCCACGAACTTGAGCACCTTTGACTTCCAAAGCCTTTAGCATCTATTTAACATTATCAGAGGCTTTGATAGCTTGGGACCTTGGTCAAACCCAAGGACCTCTAGGAACTGAGGAGATACTGTCTCCAGGCACAGGACACACTGCCTCTCCCTGTACACCCCTTAGTTAGCCCCTAATTGTTCCTTTGCAGGAAATCAGAGGCCCTTCTCCATCAGCACCATCAACATCCTGACAGTGCTTCCCCTTTAATTACATGGAGCCAACCACGTACTGAGTGATTAGTAAGAAAAATGAATTATTGAAGTAACTTGCATTTGACAAATACTGCCATTCTGACTGCCACTCAGGATTCAGTCTCCATAAAAAGATGTTCTTCTTATGCAGGAAAATAGATTCTTCCTGCTTCTAAGATGCTGCAACTGGAGAATTTTTCCAGGCTTTTCCAGCATAAAGTCCTGTGTCCTTATTTGAGGGTCAGTAGTGACAAGGCAGGTGATCAGGCAGCCTGATCTCTGGAGCAGGTTCCCAGCTGGTTGAGAACTGCTGTGAATGCAGGAAAACAACCTAAAAAATCATGGGGGAAATGACAGCCTTTCTCCTGTTTGACAGAGATCTCGCTTTTTCCTCTTTTTTCCCTTGTACACATTCATAATTTTGTAGACAGGTAATTACATGTCTGATGCAAAGACCACCCCTCCCAGCTCATGCTTTGGAGCTGGCAGAATTTAGTTACAGTTTCTTCACAGCAATCACAGATGCAGAAATGCAGCTGGGGTGGAGGTGGAAGAAGAGCTCACTCACCCATCTAATGGAGGAATTCAAATGGAAACCTGGAATCAGACACGGAGCTGCTGCTCTTGCCTTTAGCTTAATTTTCTAAGGATGGGGAAGAACTGAAGCAATGCAGAGCCAAGCTCAGCTCTCCCAAAAGACAGGGATCCAGGCCCTGCCAGCTCCCTGGGGAGCAGGTGAGCACACCTGAGTGGGACTCCACCAGTCTGCTCTCTCAGAAGGGTTAATTAACCGGGGTGAACCGAGACAGTCCTAAACTCGAGCCAGTTTCCTCTCAGCCAGCTCAGCACCTCAGCCCTGCCATTCCCAGCTCTCCCATTCCAGTCTAGCAGTGGCAGAAACACCCTGGCCTCCCTGCCCAGACCTGCCCTTCCTTTCCCACGGAGCCCCACAGCTACATTCCCTTGGACTGAAAAGCTCCAACCAGGCAATGGCTGGTAGCCAAGTGGGCTAGTGAGCACTTGTCATTTGGGGAGGGCAGGAGTGAAAAACATCGCTGAATTTAAGGGATGGTAGCCCAATCTTCCAGCTTGCTCTGAAGCATGGAGTGGACTCTGCTCAGGAGAGGAGCTGGTGCAACAGAACTACAAGGAATTTCCATCAGGACACTGGCCTGGAGGCTCCACTCCATTGCCATCAGCTGATCTGGGGAGGTCAGACTGAGAGCTGCACTGCCAAAGGCTGCCAAGATTGGGTGTAAATGAACAACTCAAACAACCAGAGAAAAAAAAAGGAGGAGTGAAGTGAACAAACATTTGCTTTAACAGCAGCTTCCACTCACCTGGATCTTGTCAAAACACCTTTATCTCATCACCAGCGCTGCTCGGCATCAGCGCTGCGCCATCCATGTAGGGCAAACAAACCTTCTTCAAGATGGGAAGATAAAAGGGAAGAGTGAGAACAGCTTTGCTGGTTTTCTAGTGACAGGATGGCCAGTAGAGAAAACTGATATTCCCTGTACAGAACCAAACACTGGATAGGAAATGAGCCCTGAAATTACCATCAGACTTTTCCCTGTCTAACAGACGCTTGTTCTTGAGGTCTTCAGTCATTATTATTTCAGGGTTGTGCCTGGAAGCACCTCTTTCTGACACATACACATAGAACAAGCCAGAAATGCATCCAAAACTGCTCCTAAGAAACTCCAGCCCTGGAGACTCCCCCTCTCCACCCCAGGGAACCTGCTCACACCATTACTATTCTTACCACTTTCCCAGCACATCCACTGAACATCCCTTGTTTTGCATTCAGCCCATTCTCATCTTCCCACCACAGACCTGTCCCTCCCTCTTTGCCCGAGCATGACCAGGTGTCCTCTAAGTGGTTTCTTGCCTAAACACTCCCAGATTCTTCCACCTGCTCCCAGGCAAGCGTTCCCTAGATCTGTGATCACTCTGGTCTGCTGCTCATCTCTCTCTGTGTGCACCTCCTGTCTCCTCACTGAGGCTCTGCCCACGCTGAACAGGTAGGGACTGTTTTACAGACCTTTCAGGTGCAATTTCGATTTTAGGAACAAAAGAAAAGGGTAAAAAATGAAAAGATCTGGTCAGTCACAGTTGTGGAAAAAAAGACACAGCAGCCCTGTCTCTGCACAAACACACTCGAAGAGCAACAGCCTAAAATAAGCTTCAGATGAGAAGATAAAATCAGGACTATCACAACTAAATTGGGATGTCTGGTCACTTTAGCGCTATCACAACTGCCCTGCTGGTGCTATTGAAGTGTCTCGAGCTGCCCTTTAGCAGCACAGCCCCTTCTGAAGCTGCCAGGGCCTTTGTTCCTCGCCAGAATAGTGTCCTGCTCGTGCACACAGGGGCAGGGCAAGGTTGGACACTGCGCGCTGCATTGTACTGTCAGGCTAAATAGAAGCTGATGGGATAATAATTAATTGCAGTCTCCCTGTAATAAAAGACAAGACAAAGCCAGAGATATAAATAAAATCATCAAAGGGACTCAAAGAATAGGAGCTGTGTCTGCATTTTGTGGGCAATTTACAAGCCAAAGGAAGGTTGGGAACCCAAGGACTGAAAAGCAATAAAAATCTATGGAGCCCTCACAAAACCGTGACAGCGTCTCGCTGATCTGTCTTGTTACCAGGCAGAGGTATAAATCCCCTCAACACCTCTGTTGTTTAAGGAGCTGGAACGGGAAGGGGAACACAAGGCTTGCGGTGGGAGTGACCCCCAGCTCACTCAGCCCGAGCAGCGGGAGGTGCCCTGGGAGAGAATGGAGGGACAGAAGGCACCCAGCTCCCCGCGAGGGCAGCCCAGCCGGCAAACAGGGCTGCGAGCTCTGCGGCCCGAGCGCTTTGATGGAGACGGTTTTAACTCCCTTTGTACCGGCAGGGCTCCCTGCCTTATGGCCTGCACAAAAGCAAGCCCTGCCCTGACCTGTAAGCTGCCAGCCCCAGCTGCCTGTCCCTGCTCCCCGGCTGTTGTCACCTTCAGCCGGGGGGAAGAGGTGGGGACAAGGCACAGCCGGAGCTGAAAGGGCCCCCAGCACCACCCCAAACCTCGAGCAGCTGCAGCCTGGAGAGACAAGAGGGAGAAGAAAGAGGGGAATCCGCCCCCCTGCTCTCCCCACGAGGCTGTGGGAGAGGAAAATGGATGGAAAAGAGGATGGATATGGGAGGGGAGGGAATGATCCTGGAACTGACTCCTGCTTAAGGCCTCATTCTCACTAAAGGGAGATAAACAAGTGCCTCGATACCCTCACACATGACACATCCCCCTGCTCTGGGTCCCGTCCTGCAGCTCATCCCACTCAGCCTCAAGGGCAGCAGGACTGAAAGGAAATGATCAGGTGCTCTCATAAAAGAGGAAGAGACACGGCCCTCCCAGACATCTGGGCCAAACGGCTGCTGGTCCAGGCCTCTTCTCCTGGGAAACTGGCTATTGTGCACTCAGCTCATCTCCATCTGGCCAGGAATCCCACCACAGACATACAGAGCCTTCCCTCATTCATCCCTACAGTGGATGGAGAGGCCAGGAAGAGAGGGAAAGCAACGAGGCACATCCTCTGCCTCTATGGTGAAAGTTTTTCTTGCTGAGTGGGTACGTATCAGGGACAAGCTGGAAACACAAATCCCAAATCCCAGCCCCACATCTGAGCTTTGTTTTGTGTTTTTATTTAGTCTCCCTCGCTTCTTAAAATTCTCCTCAGAAACTTCTCTGGCTAAATAAAGCCAAGGTAAAGAAACATCAACGAATTGAAACAAACTGAATTGCACAATATCCCCTCAAAGGCAAACACAATCCACTTTCCAAAGAACAAATAAGCCCTCAACTAAACAATAACTTCCTTAACGTAGCCAGCAAAGTCTCTCTTCCACCCGATACCTAAACAACAAACAAAGCAAGCAGAGAGAAAAGTCACCTCCCCTTCCCTGCTCCTGCCTTGCCAGGACTTCACATCCCCACAGCAGCGATGCCAGTCGGGAAGGGGATTGTCTCCACCTGCAGCATGTGGGGCTCTGCCTTGCTGGGGACCTCCTGGTGGTCACCAGGGAGGGGGATCATCCCAGACCACCCCCTGCCCTGTGTGTCTGTGCAGCCCAGGCTGGTCAGGAGAAGAAGGTGATATGGCCCCAGCCAGCCCTGCAGGCAGCACAGCTCTTCCCAGCCCAGGAACCTGGGCTATAACTTTGCATTTGCTTCCACGTGGAAGAACCAGAGTTGGGCTCCTTGGCTTTAGGGACCAAGTCTTGGACCTGAAAGGAGCAGTCTGGGCTGTCTGAGCTGAGGGTCAATCACACCTTACCAGTCTGAAGGTGACCAGCTCTCTGAGGGCCCTTCCCAGCAGTGGGGGTGATGGGATTTCCATGCACAGAAGAAGTTGACTCGATGATTTTAAAGGTCTTCTCCAACCTGAATGAGTCCATGACTGTAAGACTCTCTCCAAGGATCCATAGGCAATGCCCAGAGCAAGCTCAGCAGTGCAGCATCCCCCACTTGGCTCAGAACTCAAAATGGATGCATAATTCTCTCACCAAAAAGGCCAGGGAAGTCTCGTGCTCACCCTGCTCAGGGAAAGCACATCCCTGTGAGGGTGCAGAGCCAGAGCTGATGTGCTGGAGGGGGGAGAGAGGCAGATTGAGAGTTAATCCATGTCCTTGGCTTCAAGTTGAGAGCTGCCACAGGAGTGGGAGAGATCTGGAAAGCACCCAAGTGTTTGTGGGGCCTGCCACCAGATTCTCCCTCTAGCTTGCAAGCAATCCTGTGGGTAGGGAGGAGGGATGTAGGCTCCAAGTGCTGCCAAGGGAAGAGCAGCTCTGCCACAGCCCACTCCCTGAGACCACCCTTGTGCCATCTGCCAAGGTACCCCTCTCACTGCTCCCTAATCCAGCTCAGCCAAGAGGAGCTGTCCCTTTCCATGCTCGACACATGCGTAACCACTTCCCTTCTGCCTCCTGATCCCTGAGGATGAGAGGATTGGGGTCCATGAGGAATTAGCAGGTGTACTGTTGGTGTTCCACGTCTCACATCCCCAGTCCCCACAGGTTTTAGAACACCACAGCCCAGCTTGCTTCTCATGAGCGCTCCCAACCAGGACCTGTGTCAAACATCCCTTAGCTGAGGCCACTTTTAGAAGGATTTACTTTGTGCTCTTTAGGGCAGGCAGGGATCTGGGACCCGTAAAGTCTCCAGAGACTGCAGCTTGATGAGGAAGGCTGTGACAATCCTCATGCCCTCTCCTCAGGAGCCCTCGAAGCTGAATTGAGTCACCATGAACCTCAGAAGTGGGGCAGAGCTTCTGGCCCATGTCTTTGATAGGTGATAGCCACCAAAATGCTGTGTACAAACTGCTCCCTGTACTAGGAGGACACAGGCTCAGTCAGATCAGCCCCACAGCTCCAACACCAGCCATTTCTTACAGCACTCAGCCAGGAAGAGCCTCCTCACCCACCTGATACAAGGTCCAGGGCACTGTCCTCGCTGTGACCTCTGACCTGAAAACCCACACTGTTCCTGAGCTTCACACACAAACCCAGGGGCTCCCCCGCCAAAAACCTCCTCAGCTGCATCCTTTCATGGCAGCCACAGTGCAGTGGATGGGCAGAGGTGCCTGCGGAGCTGGGAGTGCCCCGGGGCAGCCCCGTGAGCGCAGGGCAGGCCCTCAGAGCCGGCCCCTGCTGAAGGGCAGGGCCCCAGCAAGGGCTGGGTGTCAGCAGGGCCCCTCTCACAGCCCTGCTTGACTCTGCCCTGCACACAACACACACGAGCAGAGCCACTTACCCGAGCTGCAGGAAGAGCCCTGACAGCAGAGGGGCCCTAACCTTTCGCTGAAATACAGCCACTTAAAAAAATAACATTCTAAAGATGGCACAGACGCTCATCTATCACACCTTCAGCTGTGAGATATCCCCTTCCTACCACCAGCCTTTTTTGTAACCTGCATCCAGGCAACGGAACTACGCTCACTGATGGAGTCGTTACTGCACACACTGCTCCAACCAGCCCCAGATAATTCCTGCTCACGGCTTGGGAACGGCTCCTGCTCAATCGTCTGGAAGGTGATTAAACACAGCAGCACTTAGATCCACACTGGCAGCCAGGCAGGCACAGGTCAGAGGGGACACAGAGGATCTCACCATGTGAATATGGAGTTTAAAGAGAAGCATCTCCTTCTGATCCCATTTCCAGCCCCTCGTGCAGTGTGAGTAGCAGGAACGGGTCGGAGGAGAGGCTGCCTGTGCTGTGCTGTCACCCACAGCAGCACCCAGAGAGGGGGTGATCTGGACCCAAGCTTAGAAACTCTTCCAGCCTCTGCAGTGAGGGAGGGAAGGGGGCAGGCACCTCCTGTGCCCTCCCTGAACACGGATCCTGGACTATTGCTCCTCTGATCTCTGCTGCTGGCTCACAGCCGCAGGTGGCTGAGCAGCCAGGACCTTGAACCTCCTGCACTGATTGCTCCCAAGCCATCCTGCCTGCCCTGCAATTTAGGGAATGTGGCACAGATTCTGCAGGCCTGTGAGCACATTCACACACTGAACCAAGAGCAGTTCAAGCTCCTTTATCAGGAAGTGATAACACCTGGACTTTGAGTACATTTCCAGGCTAGTTTAGTGATTAGTAGTTAATAGTGTCAGTGATAGGATGTGTGAAATGCAAGCAAGAGGCTCTTTTGATCTCCATTCCTCGTGCTCCAGGATCCTGGACTACATGGCACGAGGAACCAAATGACTACAGCCCTGGTCTGTGGGTGCTCGTGTCCCATGAGGAATGCTGCTGTCTCCCCTTCCTGCTCTGCACCCCAAGACCTGCTGTCCTGTTACAGCCTGCCAGGTTTGTTGGAAGGAAGCAGTGGGGGTGAGAACTCATGGATTTTGAACAAAAACAGAGGTCACATCAGGGATCCCATAGATCCTACAGATATGGCATATGTACATGGGGGCCCAGCTCACCCTAAGGGCTGGGCAGGTTCTTGAGCCTTGGCAGAAGTTGAAGACAGTGATACAAGACCTGGAGGCAGTCAGGCTGCTTGGGACAGGCCTGGGCTGGGCAGATGCTTCCAGCTCACGATGCTCCAAGGCACAGCTCTCCCTGCTCCCCAGTGACACCCAGGTCTGCTCCCGCAGAGCCAGCAGGGGCAGGAGGAGCAGACGGGGCACACAGGATGGCTGTGATGATCTAATCAAGGTGTACTGCCACTGCTGCAGGGAAAGAAATGCTGGACTCTTTGACTTATTTCTGTTTTGGTGCCCAAAGAGGAAAAAAAAGACAGCAGCAGCTCTCACTGCTGTTGGATTCTTGGAAGAAAACACTCCATCCAGCTGAGCTCCTGCAGACGAGGAGGACTGGACCCGGACTAAGCAGGTGTGTTGGAACTCTCCCTGTGACTGTTTTACAGCCCCCAAGGTGCTGTAGGCCTTACATTAATGCTCCACTTGACTTTCCAGGGCCTCTCCTGCACTCACAGCCGAGTTGAATCCTATGGCAGTGTGCAGAGGGCACAAAGCCATTTTCCTGAGCTCCCTTTCAGGCAGGTCACATTCACCTGCCACAGCCACAAAGCACCTCAGAGACAGAACAGAATCCTGAGAGGCTGTCCAAGGGCAGGATGGCAGAGCTGCTAAGTCCTGAGGGGACTTGTCAGCTTAAACTTTATCTGCTGGGGACCTGCAGGCCCTGAGCTCATGCTTGCAGAGTGTTGAGTTCACAGAACAGTTCCCACACTGCTGCAGTAGTTTCTCTGTTCTTTACAAGAGTTTTCCTCCTTCACAAAGGTGCTGTTTTACAGGCATTTTCTTTCTCATGAAGTGTTTGCCACAGCATGTCTGGTGGTGCAAAGCTGCTGGATAGACATAGCATGACCTCCTGACCACAGTCCTGTGAACTGGTGTAGGAGAACAGCCACACAGAATCACAGAATATGCTGACTTGGAAGAAACCCATCAGGATCACCAACTCCTGGCCCTTTGCAGGACACCCCAACAATCCCACCACGTGCCTGAGAGCATTGTCCAAACATTTCTTCAACTCAGACAGGCTTGGTGCTATGACCATCCAAGGGAACTCCTGTTCTCACAACCTTCTGGGCTGGACATCATTCCAAGGCCTGGATGCTCCATAAACCATGTGGCCACAAGGATCAGACCTGCATGGAAGGCACTGGGCTGCCACTGAGGGCTGTGGGAGCGGAGATATGTGGATCACTCAGTGAAGATTGAAGCTGCCCTGACCGTAGGGACCCTTCTTCAGAGTTTAGGACCAAGCCCTTCTCAGGGTGACAGGCAGGGGCTGGCCTGCACACCAGGGACACAGCTCCAGCTCAGCAAGGCCCCTTGTTCTCTGACTTCATGTTCATCCTCATCCCTGGGCCATTTTGAAAGGAAGTTTGTCCAAGACAAACATGTGGCACACAATGCCAGCCTCTGGGAGGAAGCAGGCTGAGCCCTCTGTGCAAACCAGCAGCAAAACCATTCCTTGGTGGCTCCTCTTGGGGGACACTTCAAAGGCACCAGCAGCCACTGCTGCCCTTGGGGGGACTCACTGAATCCCCTCCGTGAATGAGAAGCAAAAATGAAAGCAGCTCCATTTGGCACGTGCATCCAGTACAGATCCCCGAATGCTCAGCTTCTCATTGAACCTACGGCGGGCTGTTAATTCGTTATTCACTTCCCAGCCTGGAAGGAAAAGCATGTTATACCCGAGGGCCAGAACTGATGAACAGAGCCATAAATCACGCAGTTTACAAGACCAGCAATTAGGAAACAAGCCGACAGAAGGGAGAACTCTGTCAGTAATAAAGCAGACACACCACAGGATCTGCTGAGTGCTCAAAGCAACGGGGGACACGCAGCCCTTTCCACACTCCAACTCTAATTCTTCCAGTCATTTGCTGCCTTTTCCCTCTCCTCTACTTCCCTTTATTTCCTCCTGCCTTCCCTCCAGTTTCTCCCGTGTTCTCTTCTCCCTCTCTTCCAAAAAGCCCATTCTTCCAGCGAGTGCAGAACACACCTGCTGAGCAAATGGATTTGCCAGCTGCTGCCCAGGAGCAGAGGCACGTGCTCCTGGGATGATGGCCAGGGGCTGATGGATACACACAGTCCCACAGGTGCAGGGTGGGATGGGGGAGCAGGGTGCTGCTCTCCAGCCAAAGGACTGCACAGGCCAGGAGCCCCTGGGCAGGGACAGCCCTGGAGATCCCAGGATGGTGGTGCTGGGGGAGCAAGTGGCAGTGGCAGAGCTGCTCAACTTAGGAAGGGCTGGGGTGACTCTGAACCACCTCACCTGTCTCCTGCCCTACTCATCTCCTGTATCTCTTTTCCAGCAGAAGTCAGATCCACTTCCCTTGACTTGGACAGCAGCTTCCAAGTCCCTTGCAACATCCCCTGCTCGATTCCTATTCCCTCTCATTAGACATCACTGCAAACCTGCCCTTGCTTTGCTCACTCTGAAGGATCTCCTGGAGTGGGTCACTGGATGGCCAAGGGGGTCTAGTGGGTTTACAGCCACTGTTGGTCCTGACCCCACAGACACTCTGCACCACATTGCCCTCATACAACCCCCCAGAAAAGGGAGGCAGTGCCCTGGACACTCCTCCCTGGATGCTGCATTCCTGTGGAGCAGAGCAGCTGTCCCCTGCAGGCAGCACAGGCACATGAGTGACATCCTCGTGCAGGACACGGCCATTTATCCCCCTCTCACACTCCCCTCCTGCTCCACGCACTACCACATCTCCAGGACATCACATATTTGGGAAACTACAGCCAGAAGTGATATATTTTGTCTGCATTAGCCCTTGTCACCCACTGTGTGCACCAGTCTCCCTGCCACAAGAGGAACATGCCTATTCATGGGCCTTATTTTGTCAAGGAAGGAGGGAGACCAGACACTCCTCCAATCATCCTAAGAGCAAACAGATCAAGTTATGCCAAGAATTAAGTATGTGATATTCCAGTGCAGCCTGGAGGAACCTTCTGTAAAGATTTTGCACTGCCTTGGAATGAGCATCATCACTCCAACGTGCTCCCAGCTGCCTGTGGGTTGATGTTGAATGGAAAGGCTAAAGATTTGTCTGGAGGAGTTGCCAGTCCACGAGAGGAGGAAACATCTCCTCTAACCTTGAGCAGAGAGATTAATAATCCGCCCCCCGCAGTGCTGGGGCCGGGAGGCTTTGAGGAGCTCTTTGGCAAGTGCTGTAGGAAGAGGCTGCAGTAGAAAGTTAAGTAATTAGGTCATTGCAGAAGGAAGAAAAGCAGAAATCTTTTCTGATTCCAGAGAAGGAACAAACAGCTGCATTCCCAGAGACAGGCTGCAGCAAGCTCCATGAATGGGCTTCAAGGTCTTGAGAAAAGCAAATCCCAGACACGAGGCCATGGCAACAAAGCACGCTCAGCAGCTGGGGACTCCTTGGGAAAAGATGGGAAATCCTCTTCCAAGGAAGGCTTTTCCCACTCAGATCTTGGCAAGACACTGTGAGCATTTACATTTTGCTTAGCCAAGGTCTCTCTCAGGCCAGCCAGCCACGGATTGCACTCCCAGAATGGCCAGAGAGTTGCTGAACTACCAGACCTCACCCCAAACTTGTTCGTTTGATGACAGGTAAGATCCCAAGAGACCTTGCCTTCAGGGAACCTAATCCATTATCTTGCAGCCCCCTGGATTCCCAGAGCCATGCAGAGCCCCACCAGGGAGCACCCATGGAGCTGGGCTGCTGTTCATCACCTCTGAGCCCACAAAGAACCTGTCACAGGTGGCTGGCTGCACCATCCGAAGTCCCTGAGCTGTCCATGGTGTAGAGTAAGGAAGAGCATGAGGGAATAACAACTGCTGGCACTTGGGCCACGGGTTTGGTTTCCCAGAAATGTCACAGAGGCTTTCTGAGGCCTCAGGTAGGCTCTTGGGTGGCACTTGAAGGAAATTCCAGCCGCTTGGCTTTGCCCCGCGCTGGGAAGGTCAGAGATCCACAATCAGCCATATGTTCAGTCTTGGCTTCCCCTCCCAACGCCAAGACATGTCTGTGAGGAATAAAGCCAGGGGGAATGGTAACGGATCGCCACTGAAACGGAGCCTCTCCTTGGCTTCCACCCTAATTAACCCTGGAAGAGTGGTGCCAGAGGGCCCTGCCTTGCCAGTCAAGAGAGTGGGGTTGGTAATTAATTAGTGGCCTGTTGGGATCTCGGCACCTCTCACCCACAGCCCAGCTCCAGGGATTGATACAAAGGGGATTTAACGGAAACACAGCGGTTTCTCCATTAAGGCCTTGAGCTAAACAGAACCAGTTTTGAAGGAACCTCATTTACAGTCCTGTCCCGTGACTGGTGCTTGGCACCTCACCCTGCAGGTACAGGAGGAGATTGGAAAGGAACCTGAGTGCAGGAATAACAGAGAGAGCCCCTGAACTGAGCTGTGAGCAATTTCTGTTCGCCAGCCTCCATAAGAAACCAGCAAGAGCAGGACACCACGATTCCTTCCTGCTGGAGGAAGCTGGAGGTGAAAGGTGTCTGAGAGCTGGAACAGAGAAGCAAATCAAAACTCAGGTTTCACTAGTCCCTACATGGGCAGTGATGATGGGTGACATCAAAGCACCAACTCATCAGGCCCAGGGGAAAGGAAAAGGGCAGGAAGGGCATTAGGAAATCACATCAAGGCAGTCCAAAATGTCTTTCAAAGACACTCAGAAGACAAGACAATGAGCAGCTGCCAGAGGCCAAGGGATGATCTCTGTGATCTGGCATGGACTTTTTTGAGGGTACTGAGGGTCTGGCACCACACATGATACCCACTCTGCCCAGCCCCAGCCCACCCCACACCCAAATCCAGATCAGAGCTGCAGCTGCTGTGGGTGCAGAGCGGGCAGGGCAGCGAGGCACAGCCAGCACTGGGCTGACACACCCCGTGGGGGGTCAGGGCTGGTTCGTGGGCCCCAGGAGTAACAGAGCTCCAGAGGGCAAAGAGGTCACCCTGCTGAGAACAAGGTGTTCCTGGGTATCAGAGCCTGGGAATGCACAGTATCCCCCCAGCAGCAGTGGAACAGCCCAGAACACCCCTGCACACCAGGAGAAAGGAGCCTGAGCAAGGGCAGACAGGATAAAGAGGGAACTACCCAGCCTTAACGTTTCCCTGTGAGGGAAAAGATGCTTCTTACACTGCCCAAAGCTGCCAGAACCACATAAACAGCTGCCCCAGATGACAGTTTTATTCCCTTTATCCTAAAAATCAGAACAGGCCACTTACAGGTTTTCACCTCTTGGTCTTCCTCCAGCTGTAGTCACAGTTCCTGCAGGTCTGAGCTGTGTTTATCCTACACCCCAAACGTACCAACATTAAGCCTGGTCCTTTCACCCACTGCATCGTACCTTTTCTTTGCTGCTCTCACCTTTCATGAAGCTCTGTGGGCCAAATCTTCCCTCCTGGGCTCCCAGGACCATCTGATCCACAAGCTTAACTTCAGAGAATCACAAAATACTCTGAGTTGGAAGGAACCCACAAGGATCATCAACTCCAGCTCCTGGCCCTGCACAGACACCCCACCAATCACACCCTGTCCCTGAGAGTGTTGTCCAAACACTCCTGGAGCTCTGGCAGCCTTGGTGCTGTGCCCACTGCCCTGGGGAGCCTGGTCAGTGCCCAACTACCCTCCTGGGGAAGAGCCTTTTCCTGAAATCCAACCCAACCCCCCTGACACAGTTCCAGCCACTCCCTCAGGTATGCAAGTGAACTGGGACAGGTAGCCTGGGATGCTGCAGCTCCCTCTGTGCAGCCCGACTTCACTGTAACCCCTGGGTGTAACGCCCTCCCAGGTGTTTGCTGGACATCTTCTGCCCAAACTTGCAGTTGCCCTCCCTTCCTAACAAGCTCTCTGGCTCATTAACCTCGTTTTGCTTCTCTTCATGTCCTTCTTATTGAAGCTGGAGCCTTTCCAGCCCCCTGTCCTGGCTCAATTCCCTCTCCCTTGCAGCCCTGCCCAAGCAGGAGGTGTGCCATGCTCCTCTTATCCATCTATCAGCAAGTCACAGCGTCCTCCTGACACCAGTGACTTCCCATTGGCCCCTCTCCCAGGTGACATCCACACTGGGAGCCACTGTAAGCACTCCTTTCAGAGTCCTGTGATATTCCTTGGCTAAATAAACTTCTCTTGAAAAGATCAGGATTTTTCTCTCCAACAGACACCACTTTCACTCCTCTCAGTAGACCCTCATTTTTCCACATAAAGCTGTCAGTTCCATGAAAATGTCAGCTCAAGGCTCAGCAGCCACCCAGAAACAGATCAAGTGGAATGAATCATTTGGAAAGCAAAAAACAGAACAGAAAATCTATGATTCATCCACACCTTGGATACTGTGGGCACCCGTGGTCCCTTCATCTCAAAAGGGGGTATCAGAACTGAAACAGATTCTGAAAAGAGCACAACAGATGGTCGTAGACACACAGCATAATTAAAAGCACAATTACTGAGGCACAATGAAGTAGGCTCAGACTCGTTAGTGTGCAAGGGAAAAGGCTCATGGGGAAAAAGCAGGGGTGTGAAGTCATTATTGCTGTGAAGGGGCCTTGGCTCTTCACCTCCTCCTCCAAACCAAGAGCTCAGGGCCATGGATGAAGCTCGGAGGAGACACCCCAGGAGATGCAGCCTGGAGAGTTTATCCTCTCCCTCTGCTCTTGAAGCTGGCACAGGGTCTTCAAGTGTCTCAGGAACAGAGGGCCAACCAAATTCACCTCAACAATTCCCATTATCCCTTTACTCTCAGTCAAATATCCCCTCTCCTCTCTATCACATTAGGAGAAAAGCCCATCCCAGTGTTCTCAGGAGTAAGTTAATTATACCAGTGCTGAAGGCCTTTCCTTGCCTCTCCCCATCTGTCACCTTCCATTCACTAGGAAGGATCAGCCCCACCTCCTATCAGCTCCTAGCACCAGTCCACCCACCAGATTTCCAAGGAAGCACTGCCGTGCTTTTCTTTACTCATGCTTCTAGCAGGCAAAAACACCCACAAAGCTCCTCACTTGTCTTCTTCAAAATCTCCTTTTGCTGTGACTCTGCAGCCAGTTTGACAGATCACAGTCAGGAGCACTTCAGTGCTCCTCTGCTCCCCTCCACCAGTCTCCCACTTTGGCAGGAGCTCTCCAGGACAAGCCTCCTCCTTTTCCCTGCTACAGTTCCAAAACACCAGAGCTTGGGTTTGCAGCTCTCTAGCTGAGGATCTACCACAGGAGCTCCCCCAGCTGCAGCCCTGGTTCAGCACCTTCCTCTTCTGTTCCATTGTGAGATGGACACTCAGGCCCCTTTCTATACTGGTCCCACTCTTTCCAGACTGGTTGAGCTGGGCCAGGGCATCCAGTGTTGGTCTAGGCTGGCTCCAAGTCCTCTGTAACAGTCTGCTTGGAAGGAAAGGTCTTGGAGCCAGATTTGTGAGTGGAATTAGTTGGAACCCCATCAGAAGACTGTGACACTTCATCTCTTCAGCAAAACATCTGAGCTGCTGCACTTTTATTTACTGTGATGCTCTGGTTCTAAAGTGCATTTCCAACCCACCCTAGGCACACCCTGGGATGGGAACCAGGTTTGTCCTTTCTGCACTTGGAAAAGCCTGCAAAGAGGCTGGAGGAGCTCTAGGAGCACAGGGGAAGTGTGGTGGGTGTTCAGTCAGTGATAAACCTGCTTTGCAAGCAGAACCTCTGCCAGCACAGAAAGGGGCAAAGATTTTGGAAAAGACTTCACACTCAGCTACTGAGCACCCAGCTCCAGGAAAACCCAATTATCTGGGACAGGGGCTCAGAGAGGCAGAACAATCCCTGCCCTTGAAGAGACACAAAGGCTGACTGGATGATGTCCAGGCCAACTGGACCTCACTTTGAAGCTGGCTCTGAGGACTCCCTGAGGCTCCTTTCACCCCCATTATCCTCTGACTGCAGGACTGCACATCCCTGCCCCAGCAGGGGGGTCTCAGTTGCACAGTGAACAGCAGGGCTCTTCTGGCCAGGCCTGGAGCACTCCATGGAGCTCAGCTGCCTGCTCAGCTCCCTGGCATGAGGTACCCACACCACAGACCCATCTGGCTCAGCCCCTGAGCTGGTTGTCTTTATAAGAGAACAGCTCCTGCCTTGACAGCATTCCCACAGTCCTGCAGATAAGCCAGAGGGTGCCCCTGGAAAAACAATCTGCAGGAAATCTGAAGTGCTGGAGCAAAAGGCTGATTGGCTTGCATTTGGATTTTAGTAAAAATGCAGTTACATCAATGTTTGGCTCTAAAAAACCCTTCTAGGTCTGAAAGCAGTTCCTTTGAGCCTTGCTAAAGTGGAGTTCTTGGCAGTAGGGTTGTGTCTGCAGGGGAAACACCAGTTCCTACTGACAGACACAGGATGGGAACTATTCCTCCCTCACACCCTGAGACACCTCAGGATTGGCATCCTGTAAGAAGGGATTTTACATCCTCATGTGGAGATCATCACGGAAAACAAGGGGTTTAGAAAGCCACTTTATAACCCAAAACATCAGAATAAATAAATGTGCAGCGGCTCAGATGTTTTGCTGAAGAGATGAAGTGTCGCAGTCTTTTGATGGGATCCCAACTAATTCCACCCACAAATCTGGCTCTAAGACCTTTCCTTCCAAGCAGACTGCTCCTAAGACCTTCCACCAAATGGATAAATGCACTGAGTGACCACTCTCCTTTTGGCCAAGACCTTCTCTGGCCTGTCCTCCCCTGCTGCAAAGCCTGGCTCTCCCTAACAGTGGAGAGAGAGGACTGAGCTGCAGGATATGGGTTGAGGAATGCTCAGTTTTGCTGCTTTGCAAATGTTTTCATGGACCTGTTCTGAACTGACATCACTTGGCTTTTCTTGGACATTTCTAGCCCTGCATCCCCAGGTGAGGGGGGATAGTTCTGCCAGCAGGGAACTCAGCCCTAAAGTCCCTGTTCAGGGTTCTGTATTCCAGGACTGGCAGGAAAACAGGAAGGAGCAGAGACAGCACCATGAGGGGAAACATGAGAGAATTCCCTTGGGATAATCCCTTCCACAGAGAGGGGTTTGAGCAGCTGCAGGCTCTTCCAGGTTACACCTTCCAGAACCCTGGGATCAGTCAGAAAGGGGCTGGATTGTTGTTTCCACAGCCTGACTCTGGAAACTACACCCAGTAACAATTTACAGAGGTGGGTCCAGCACTGGACCTGCCCTTGGTGCCCACACCTGCAGTGGCAGGGGGTGCTGGCAGCCCAGACAGTCCCCCATGGCATGTTCAGCCCTGGCTGGTGTCCTTTAGAATAATCAGTGCATCCTCCAAAACGCTGCCTGCCTTCCCTGTTCCTGCAAGCTGCCTGCTGGAAGTGCTAATGTGCTGTTAGACTCTGTGTGATGATTATAGATGATAAACATAATTATTTTGAGTCCTGATTGCCTCTGCTGTCTCCATTCTGTTGCTGATGTGTAAAGCAATCTCAGTGTTTTATGGGCAGAGTGTGAAGATCCAGAATTACTCCTGAAGGAAGAGCCAAACCTTCCGGGAAACGACCCCCCTGAGGCAGAGCTGTGCTGTGACAGACTCCAGCCTCTTGGAATGTGGAGTCTTTCAGAAGCACCTGAACACTCTGCCCAGCCAGGGCGGGTTTCCTTCTCTAGCTGTAAACCCCACAGCCAGGAGATCCTCAGTGATGGAGCAGTTGGACTGACCTCTGCCCAAGGCAGAGCTGCCAGGCAGAGCTCACAGAGCTCAGCATTTTAGGCAGCTGAGTAAAATCAAGTCTCCCAAAGCAGCACAATGGCCCATTTGACCTGTGGGTACCATGTGTGGACTGGGAGCAGGGGAATCCTTTCCCACCTCAGCCAAGAGTTGATTGTCTTTGGATCAGGACCAGCAGATGCCTCAGGTTGAGATCCAGAGCTGAGACCTCTGATTTTTGTTTACAACACTGACTAATCCATCATCCAAAAGAGTGCAGTTGCTTTCCAGCCATGGGAATAAATAGACGACACTGCTAAGCCCTATGGGGAGGATGTCATTGGCCCTCATACAAGAGGTGAGATTCAGGAGGCACATGCTGTGACATCTGTAGGGACCTGCATAGGATAATCAACCAATGGAAGGACCTCTCCTTGTGTTCCATCATCCTCTCTCTACTGTCCTATTGTCCTGTTTGTAGCCTTGGGCTGTGAACTCCCTTTCATGCAATCCCTGCCACATCCTGAGAGAGATGGAACTGGCAAAGTCTGGACAGCCTGCACGGCATTGGAAGCTTTCCTGCCAGTGCAGGAGGAGGGGGTTTACTGGGAGAAGGCTGAGGGGCACTAGAAATAGTGGGATTGGCAGTAGAGGCTCACCAGGCAGCCCTGCTTCCCTCCACACTAACCCCACCATGACCCGGCTCCGCAGAGACAGCCACTGCCTGCGACGGAGCAGTCTGGAAAACAACCAGCTCTTTAAGTTTTATTATTAAATACATAAGTCCATCCAGCTATCACGAGGCCCTGAACCCAAAGTGGCCGGGGGAAGGGTTGGAGACGCCAGAAAAGCTTCAGTGAGAGCAGGTAACCAGAGATGTGTTTACCAGGGAGCAGAGACAAGGCTGCTCAGAGGAGCGGGCTGTGGCCCCACAAACACCCCCTGGCCTGGCCTGGCTGTGCAGAGCAGCTCACGTACAGGCAGGGCGACGCCGAGCCCTGGCTGCCGAACAATCGACTTTTATTCTCTGCAGACCAGCAAAGCCAAGATTTCAGTAAACACACAACCCCAAAAATGCGCCTGCGGATGGGGCAGAGCAGAGCTGTGCTCTCCCTGCCAGACTACAAAGCCCCGCTCCGGCGGGTGGTTTCACGGTGAGGTTTCTGTGGGGAGGAAGTGTTTCCAGTGGTCAAGGCAGGCAATGGGGGTTCAGGAGACCTGGATCCCATCCCTGGCTCTAGGAATCAGGAAAACTCTGACTGCAGGGAATGTACACTCTTGCAGGAGTCATAGCCCTCTGTCCATCCCTCCTTGCTGAGGCCCAAAGTGTTGCTCTCAGAGGGGAGTGGAGGCGCAGGCTGGGAACGCTCCCTGACCTTGCAGGGGTATTGCAGTGCTGTGTGATTGATGCCTGAAAGGCTGTCAGAGCATTTGGGATGAAAACCTCTCTGGAAGGTATGGGAAGACGTGCACACACCGGTGCAGACATGTGAGAGCGAGAGGCAACTCACACACTGTGCCTGCAAACCCCCCCAGCCTCACCAGGCCCGCCACTCCTGCATTTAAATATTTACAAGATGGGTCTGCAGAAAACCTGGGGTTTAAAGCACAGCAGGCAATGCTCAGCTGAACAGCTGCCCTCACAAAGCCAACCCACTGCTCTGGCTGCCCACACTCAGCCCCAAGTCTGCATTTTCCTCACAAAACCAGGCCAACGTGAAGCCAGACTGAGCCCGTGGCAGACACAGCCCAGCCCTGCTCGCTCCTGGGCTGGACCCAGTGACCTCCCCTGGCATTCTTCCCTCTTCTGTTCATGCTCCATGTCATTAACATGCTGCTTACCCCCTCTTTCAGCTCATTAATGAAGACACTGAAGAAGGCTGGACATAACCCTGATCCCTGTGGGCATGCCTGTGGATAAACACCTCCCTGAGCAGTTCCCACCCCCTCTTCCATAGGAAGGACCTTGTGTGGAGGTGTGCAGAGCTGCTGGAGCAGTTCCTCTGCAGTGAGCCCCACGGGCAGAACCCACCAACTGCACCAAGAGTTTCTATAACAAAACAGAAAAGGAAGCAGGAAGAACATCACACTCTCACAGCATGGCTCTGGTCTGCACGGCCATGCTGGATTTGGCTGTTTACAGGGTTTTATTCAACTTCTGGAGTCCCTTCCTGCCCTAAATGGATGTGTTAACTTTTCTAAATCTTCTCTTACCTTGTTGGCTGTGTTTCAGAAATAGGTGGCAGGAGTCAATCACAGAGGACCAGTTTAAAACGTTGTAAGATACTTCCCTCAAGTGGAGGGAATAAAAATCACTCAGCTGTGTGTCACAGGCTCTGTGTGTACCTCAGGTAGGACAAAGAGAGGGAGGGATGGACACCTACATGAGGCAAAACCTACCAACCTGTTTGAAGGGTGTTAGGAGCACAAAAACACTACCTGAGACAGTGCAGAGTAAACTCTCCCACTCTCCAGACCTCGGGGCACATGGGGCACCCTTTGTGTCAAATCCTCTGAGAGCACAGCAAACACCACATGGACAGCTCATGTATATCCATGCCCAGGTTCTGGGAACAGCTTGAATGCAAGCTGAGATGAGTGACAAGTGTTCCTACATGGCATTCAGCAGACATGGGAGAGACTGCTTAGAAGCGAGTTGAGGGGTGAAATACCTGAGTCCTGCAGAACAAAGCTCCTCTGCCTCCCAGAGCAGGGCTGTGAGGGACAGGCAGGAGGGGAGAGCCAGGCCCAGGGAGTGTGCTGGCAGAGCTGCAGTGGGTGGGATCTGCACTCACCCTGAGGCTCGTGTCTCATCTCCTGATCACTGTTTTCCTCATAGCAGGCAAGGAAACATGAACAAAGACCTCCAATTTCACTGTAGTGTTACAGCTGTGGAGATGGCAGCCCAGCTCCAGCCTCTTCTCTGTGCTCCAAGCAGGAGAACAGTTTCATCTCCTGCAAATGGAAAGAGATAAGAGGGGCTTAGCACGAGGCAGGATTTGTCTCTGTAACTGATCAGTCCAACAATGGGACACACAACCCGTTTATTACTGGAAATTAATTGTGCCATCAAGGCAGATGCCTGCAATTACTTCTGTTAAATATTATCTTTCATTAACTGCAAAATATATAATTAATAAACTTGCCCCCTCATTTTTGTTAAGTTTCACTGCAAAGACCTTATTACTGAAATAAATCTCTCCAGCAGCACATGTCGACAGAACAGAGGAAGGTGCACGCCTCTCTGGGAAATGGAATTATGAGGGAGGAATAATCACCTCTCTTCGTGGCCAGGACTGTAGAGACACCCCACTCTGACACCAGTTGTTTAAGCTCGAGCTGCTTGGAAGCAGGCATGAAGAATCTGCTTTGGCTGGCAAGGATGGCTCTGTCTCAAAGCAGTCGGGCTCATCTTTCACTGGCAAGTCTGGAGAAACAAAGAATAAATGGCATTTTTTGATTTACAGTCCATTAAAGGAGTTTTCTGACTATAAAGCTGCTCAGAACGACCTCGGTGGTTAGGCTGGTTCTTTTACAGGCCCCATGTTCCCCCACCTCTGAATGCTGTGCTAGAGCTGCGTGACTGATTTGCTTTCCACGAGCATCAGAACTGTTTGGATTCGGGGAGGTTTGGCGGTGGCTGTTAAACCATCCCAATTAGAAACGCTTCAAAAACGTCGCTGAAATTTGACTCTGAGCATAAAATTCCCCTTAGACTCTGTCTCCACTTGTGATCTTTACCTCAAGTTAGCTGATTGCCAGATCAACCAGGGGTAATTAAAATATTTCCAAAGGCTGTTTTGGGCAACACTTTTTGCCTTGCTGCAGGCGCCAAATGGTGGTGGTTTGCCCGAGGCTGACGCTCGCTCCCGCCTGGGCTGGCAGGGGCAGCACGGGTGCCAAGCACAGAGAAAGGCTGCTCCATCACCATCCTGCCCACGGGGGAAGGGGCACAGGGACACAAGGATCAGTGGGGGAAGGCAGGAGCTACAAGCATGGAATACAAGTTCTGGGTATAGACAAGACATGAAGAGGCACACAGGAGGAGAAGAGGCTGTATGGGTTTTAAGGAAACCCTCTGATTTCCCAGCTTTTCAAGGTGCCTGGATGGCCCCTGGCAGAGCCAACAGGTTGCAGACACTCAGCCCCAGGCTGGCAGCTTCGGTGCAGATGTGCTCACAGAGACACACAATCACAGAATCACTGAGGTTGGAAAAGACCTCTGAGATCACCAAGTCCAACCATCAGCCCAGAACCATGACCACGGTCACCACTAAACCATGACCTCTAGTGACACACCCACACAATTTCTGGACACTTCCAGAGATGGTGATTCCACCACTTCCCTGGACAGCCTGTTCCAGTGCCTGACCATCCTTTCTGTGAAGACATTTTTCCTAATACCTAATCTAAACCAGTGCAACTTTCCCTTCGAGGCCCTGGTTTGGTCCCATTTTGGGCTATTTCACAGAATCACTGAGGTTGGAAAAGCCCTCCAAGATCATCAAGCCCAACCAGTGGCCAATTCCCACCTTGTCACCCAGTCCAGGGCACTGAGTGCCATGTCCAGTTGTTCCCTGGACATCTCCAGGGGTGGGCACTCCACCACCTCTCTGGGAAGCTCATTCCAATCCCTGGAAGGAATTCCTCCTTGATTCCTCCAGGATTCCTCCCCTGGCACAGCCTGAGGCTGTCGTCTCATCCTTAGTTGAGAAGGGTTCTCACCTTAACCAGTGTGCAGAGCTTTGGCAGTGAGATGAGCTTGGGGAGGGAGAGGGTGTCAGTTCCTGGCCATCCACTACCACCTTGTCCCCCCATTTTGCAGGTGAAAAGGGCTCTGTGGTCACATGTGCTGTAAATGCACAACCCCTGACTCAGAGCAGGTTCTTTCTCAAAAAGCTAGAGAACCTCACTCTGCTACAGCCCTGAGTCCAAAGAAAGGGCTCCCTTCTCCACATCATTAAACTACCACTTAAAAATGGTGTTGGACAAATGTTAAAACAGCCAACCAAATTGATTACACAAAAATTTTAGAGTCAGCAAATTATCTAGTGAAATGATGCATATAGAAATGTTAATTCAACAGCAACTGAAACCTTCCACAATTCTCACCATCTAAAGATCATCATTCTCAGCAAAGAAAAGAGGGGACTGAGCATACTGTCCTTGCTGAATAAATTATAGGAATATTGTAGCTCTCACCTACACTGTACTCTACATAAATAGCAGGGGCTGAGGGCGAGTTTAGAAGTGGGTTTGGGAGGGAAGCTCTGAAATCAGATTATACAGCCCTTTGCCCTGGGTTTACTCTGGGAGAGAGGCTCATATATCAGCCCATTCCCACCACGTGCCTCTGTGCAGAATCTTTCTGTGTAGAAGTCTGATTTTACTGTCCTGTACAAAAGCCTAAGGCCACTTCCCCGTGTGCCAGGCAGTGAGGAGCCCCTCAGTGCACACGTGCCGACGCCCAGGCGCAGTTTCATCCCTCAGGATCCCCGCTGGGTCAGACCAGGAACACTGGAGAGGGAAAATGCAAGAGTTAAACAACTTAACTCTGGGGCTCTCGGCCGCGGGAGGGGGAGGGAGCAGGGAGGCAAAGCATCTGGCTTCCCTGCTTCCCTAACAGCCTGGCGGGAAGGCTGCTGTCAATTCCGCCTTCTGCCTTGTTGGAAGAAAGTAGAAGTGACAAGAGGCCCTCCAGGCAGGCAGCCAGGAACCAGAAATTCAATTGAGCCACCTTCTAAAACTGGACTTCTTTTGGAGACCCTTTCCCTGAAATTGTTTTGACTTAAAAAAAAAAGACTGTCATCGCGGTTCAGGGCCAATTCATCACCCCTGGTCTCCTGGCTCTCCTCCCTCCGCCAGAGCAGGATTTGCACAAAAGGATTTCCATTTTCTGGGCTGCTCTACAACCAGCCTCCCCCACAATAAATACAGACACATAAATATGCACACACACACACAAACACTGTTATTTATAGGTACAGGCATTGCCACAGACAGAAGCACACGCGGGTGTGTTCCTCTGCTGGAAGTGCTATAGCAGCTGAATTTGCTCTGCATTCGCAGCTCAGGAAGCAGCAGAGTGTGGGCCATACGGTCTGTCCCCAGGGCTTAGACCAACTGGTTATTGGCTGGTGCTGTTGTTCCTCTAACAAGGCCCTGGATATATGGCTGGGGCTGCAGAGAAATGCAGCTGGAAGAGCCTTTCCCTGTCAGCAGCAATCTGTCACTGCGGGATCGCGCCCGCCTCGTGCTGCACAGCAGCTCCTGAGCCCGTGTCAGAGCTAGCACAAAGCTGGGGCTGCAGGTAGGCTGGGGGTCTCTCTGTTCCTGGGAACGTGCAGCCAGCTTGAGGCACCGTCTGGATGCTGCAGCAGGAATTCCAGCCTCACATATGCCCGGCTATAATTTCAAGCGAGGGAGCATTTCCATTACAACCCCCTTTCTTTTTCCCCGTGGATTTCTACCTCAGCTATTCGGCTCCACTTAGGGGTGGACCTTCTTGACAGGCAGGGTGAAACTATTTTTCCTGTAGAACGTTTAAATCCAGCTCAGCCTCGTTTGGTTGTGAGATGGAGAAGGAAATTACGTATGCACACAAACACTCACAGGCACACACAAAAAGCTCACACAAACACATGCCCACAGAGAGATCTCCTACAAAAAACCAGACAAGCCAATGCAAATAAGCTCGATTTTAAGAGTGAATTAATTTGACTCTATTATTCTAAATTATTAACAAGTTCCAGCAACCTTAGACACAATAACCACACTTTCATCTGCGTTAAGTGGAAACAGAGAACGTACTCTGATATAGATGATATCAGTACAAATCTGTGACAGCAAAGTTGGAGGCAGAAACCTGACCCAGCCAGAGCCCCTCTCCTTGCAGCAGTGTGTTAACAACCCCTGCATGGTCCCCCTCCCCCAGAATATTCCAGTGCAATGAATCACCCTCTGGCAGCACCAGAACCCCCCCACTTTTTCCTGGCTGCCAGGTGAAACCTGACCTGCACGACACTGCAAGCTGTTTATGACTTGCTCTGCCTTAGTAAGCCCATTTTGGTGGGGTTTTTTTAACTCTCTATCGATTCTACTTTGATGTTGTCCAATAAAGCACATTGACAGAAGCAATTTATGTTGGCCAGTGCCTCCAGTTCCAGGAAAGCCTTCCTGGCATATGAAGACAGGTTAATCACCTGGCAAGTACCAGACACCTTACCCAGTTATCCCAGTTTACCAGGCTCATTCCATCCATGTCCATGACTGAGATGAGGAATAACCTCCTGCTTCTCCCACTCCCAAGCAGAAATATGTATGAGTCTCTCTATGAACATTTCCAAACACCCCACAGAAACGCTGGGAAATGTGTCAAGGATTTTCCCAGTCTTAAGTGGAGAATTCTGCAAGTGGCCACTGAAAGGAGCTGAGCATTTCCTCACTTCTGATGGCACAGAAACCTACACTGTGGCATCAGAGCTGGCACTGGTACCAGCAGGGCTCAAGCACCTGGAAATTTTAAGATGCTCCTATTCCCATCTGCTCCACAGGTGTGTAAATGCAAATGGTTCCTGTGCCACAAAAATCTCGATCAGGCAGCTCGGAAAACAATGGATTTGTTCTGTCAGCTGGAGCTCCCCATGGCACAGTATTCCCTTTTCCTTTCTTGGTTTCACACCCAGACCTTCCCCCTGAGGCTGGGGAAGAACTAAGAGTGTCATTAAGAGATGTTTAGTAGATGTTTAGGTGGTTCCTAAGTGTAACCTAATAGTTTCCTCACCTCTTGCTAAGAGAGGGAAGAGGAGGAGAGCTGGATGCTGCAGGGATTGCAAAACTGAGCTCAATTCAGCCACAGGGCAGTTTAAAGCTCCTGCTGCATTTTTCATCTAAGTACAGCAAATCCCCCCACTAAGTACCAGCCCAGGTGGCCACAGCTCCTGGAATGCTAACTGGGTGAGCAGCAGGTACTGGAGAGGCCGTGCAGCCAGGGATAGCAGGGAGCAGCTGGAGAGGGACAGTGTCCTTCCAGGGAGGCAATGCCACCTGTCAGCAGCACCCAGAGCCGGGCCCTGCTGCCGGGCAGCTCCGGAGGCATCTGAACATGCTGGATTCTCATTCATCCAAAGCTTCCTGCAGTCACCAAGCACTGATAGAGTTTCATTCCTCACCAGCTGGAACCCCAGGAATGGGAACTCTCTCCAGAGGAGCTCAGGAGCTCCTCCACAGGGAGGAGGATGAGAGGTGGATCAGAGAGGCTGCGCTCATGAGTGACAGAGAAGAGATGGCTGTCGGGCTCCTCCTGTGCCAATGGGAGCCTTGGGTGGTGCAAATGCAGCTCAGCACCTACCAAGGAAAAAGAACAAAAAGAAAAGGTGGCCTCTAAACCCACCTGGATGTGCTGCCTCCATGCCAGGCTCCAGCTCTAGCTGCAAGAAGGGGGGCAGCGGGGGGCAAGGCACATTAATTTGCCCTCAGACCATGAGCACCTAACTCAGAGTTCTTCATTTATTGAAAGGAGGGCTGAAGAGCCTCCTGTATTCTCCCAGAGAACCTTGATTAGCACCAAAAGGAGGAGCTCTTCCTCCCCCACTGATTCCCCCTCACTCCACAGGCCGTTGGCTGTGCCCAGGGATGACAGACAGGCTGGTGAGTGTGGCAGCCAGGCTGGAGCACAGTCAGAGAGCCAGGAACTGGGAGAGGGGCTGCAGCAGCCCTGGGGGAGGCGTGACGGACACAGGAGTCTGCACTGCCTCAGCCTGTGACCCCCCAGCATGTGCCTCCCTCCGGATCCATCACAGTTCCCATATGGCAGTTTCCAAGTGATTGGACCGCTGGGGTCTGTCAGGACAAACACACGGCGCTCCCTGGCATTCCACCCAGGAGTTATGGAGCTGTCACTTGCCCAGGCTGTCTCCAAACAGTGCCAGCAAGCCTTGGTGCACTGCCTGCTTCTCACCTGATTGGCAGTTTTGGATGCTGTTCCTGAGAGGCATTTTTGGAGCTTCGGGACCTGCTGGGGAGAAGGAGGCCGAATTCCCAGCATTTCTGCCTCCCCACTTCTGCCCTGCTTTCTCTTTTCTGGGAAGTTTTCCCATGCTAAGTATAGCTCCTAACAGGTGCATGACCAGAGGGGACTGTCAGGGACACAGCTGTCCCCACAGAGGCCTGGATCCATCTCCATCTGTCTCACTGGAGCTATCCATGCTGCCTAGCCGAGCTCTTCGGACACAGGATGGGGGAGCAGCAGAGATGCAGACAGGGAGGAAACACACAGGGAGGATGGTTGTTCCAGGGAATGCCACAAACAAAGCCTCTGACATCAAACTAATGCATCCTTTGAGGCTTTAAAGACCCCTTGCCACACACAGGCAGGCTGCCAGCTAGCTCATCTCTCTTCCTTGCCATGCTAACAGCCTGATGCCAAGGTCAGGCTCTAAATGAAAGCTGACTGCTCTGTACTCCCCTGTGCCTCATTCGGGGATGCCACAAGACTTGTCAGAATCAGTGGCAGAAAATATTTGACTGGGGCCAAGGCCAGTGCAGTGCCTGAAGTGGCTCCCTTGCCCAGCTGCCAGTCCTGGCTTTCACCATTTCAGCCCCACACCAAAGCCCTTCCAGCTGGGAACCAGGGCTGGGGCTGCAGGTGATGTAGGACAGTGACACAGGGAGCTGAGATCCCTGGAACACACCTCAGAGTGGACAGTGGACATCAGGAGGCACTTCCAGATGTGCACAGTGGTGATAAGGTCCTAACTTTTGGGGAACAGGTGCTGGCTGACCTTCCTGGACACAGTTGTCTCATCACTGTGTGGGGGATACAGAAATATGAGAAACAGGGATAAGCGACAACTCTGCTCACAAACTAAAGGTGCTCCCTACCCCTAAAGTGTCCTGGAATATTTTCAGGCTGATCAGACATGAGGAAATAAGCATTTTTCAACACCCCATTGTGTGTTGCAGCAGGAACAGCTGATCTGGGTCACAAATCTGGGTGCCAGGATGTGGCTGAGCAAAATGGGAGGATGATGAAAATGACCTGCAGGGAACAGGGTGGCACCGTGACATCACCACCACTGAAAGGACAAAGCAGGAGCTTTCTGCAGTCACCCTGTGCCACCACAGAACCTGTTCCACACTATACTCCTGCCACAGAGTCCCAGGTCTGCACTCAGGGAACCCAAAGCCCAACTCCCTGCTTAAGGGCAGCATCTGAAGCTGCAGGAACTGAGCCACGACCAGCCCTCAAAACTCTGCCCAGGGCTCAATAAAGTGGTGGGATGGGCTGGGTGAGATGGATGTGTGCAAATCCTTGGCAGAGGGAAAATCCATTTCCCTCCTTCAGTTCTTTGTTCAAATGAAACCACACTGCTGGTAGCAAGGTCTGCCCAGTGACACTCTCCCAAAGGAAGAACCCTGTATCCCAGGATCTGGGGCACTGCAGCTGCAGGGGGGGCTCTGAGGCCGGGGAGGTGGCACAAGGCAGTGCCACTGCCATGTGCACTGCCCAGAGACCCCTTCCCTCCTAAGGGACACCTTGGCAGGGATGCTGCGTGTGACAGCAAGGATTGGTGTCACCTTAACCTGCTTCTTAAACTACCTTCCCATCTTCTGTCTCGATTTCCATCCCCTCCTCCAGGTTTTCAGACCTATGTGTGGTGACTTTCCTTTCCTGCTTTCTTGACAACCCTTTTCACACAGAAGTGCTGACTGAAGCTCTTCGGGTCTCCAAAGACTCTTCCATCACCTCGGTGCTGCCGGGGCTGCCAGGCTGAGTTATCACAGGTCCTGCCCTCCCCTGCCATTAGTACCTGCTCACCAAGGGAGCCTGGCCCAGCCCAGGCAGAGAAGGGCAACCCTGAGCTGCAGGAGTCTCCCACAATAAGGGAAGAGGCATCAAAGGGAAAGAGGAAAACAGATACACTCCCAGACGCCATGGGATAGTCATAATGGAGCTCATTCCCCAGGGAGGGAATGAGTCACCAGGAGTCACGAACTTCTCAGCCCACCTTGCACCAAGGAGCATTGTCCCCACCCCGGGCCCAGTGTCCCACAGCTCCAATGCCACACAATCTGCCGTCTCTTCCTGTCCCAGTCCAACCTCTTCCTGCCAGGTGGAGGGTCCCACTCCTGTCCTGCTGTCAGGACCTGTGTGACTGTGCCAGCCAACACTTGTAAGTCATATTCCAACCACAGTCCAGAGTAAACTAAGCCAGAAGCAACACCCAGCACTTGAGCAGCACAGCTGGAACATCTGCAGCATGATGCAATCCCCTGCCTGGCCAGACATGGGATTGAGAAAGGGTTTTACTGCCCTTCCATGTCCTCATCTAGCTGAGAAAGAGCTGAAAAACCCAAGACATGGGTGAAGTTCTCACTGTCTCTGCTGTTAATCCCATATTCGGAGTGCTTTAGCTCCAGGACTCCTGCCAGCACCCAGCAACAAGCACAGTCACACCCTGAACATGCCAGTGCCCAACAGGACCTGTCACCAAACACAGGAGCAGGGCCACCCACCACCACAAACCCAGCCAAGGGATCTGAGCAGCCTTGGCCAAACCCCACTTTACCCTCCAAACAACAATCCAGCAGGGTCTGATATGCTCCAGTTGATGAATTAAGAAGCTGTAACAATATTGTCCAGATGGGGATTGGTCCTGGGAGCCCCAAACACCCAACTTTATGCAAAACTTTCAGAAAGAGGGTGTTCTTCAGTCCCCAGCTCCTGGGGCCCTGTGTCTGCATGCAAAATTCCACTTTTGTTACTGCCAAAATGGCATTCTCAGCTCTCACAGCTGAAGACTCTGAGAACATGGCTCAAGGATTAAACCCCTCCTCCCTAAACCCTCAATAAAGAAAGAGAGTTAAAGCCAGATTTGTAAACTAGAAGGATTTGAAGCCAATTTTGTGACCATCTCAGGCAGTTCTGGCATTCTTTGTAGATGGGAGAAGTGGGACAGAATAAAGGGGGCTTGACCAGAGGACTGGGATGGCTCCCTCAGACACAGGGATTGCTGGAGGTGGAAGGGCTGGCAGAGAGAAGGCACAGGGAACAAAAGCAGACATGTGAGAGACATTTACAAATGGATTTCTGAGCCAAAACTTCCCTGCAGTCACGCTTGCACATCTCTGCAAACATACCTGGCCTCTGCACTGTGGGTTGAGGACAATTTAACCTGGAGTCTGGACAAGAGGATTAAGCACTGGATCAGCAGAAAAATGGTTGCAGATCCTTATGATTGCTATTGGAGAGTGATTGTTTCCCTGAGCAGTGTGCAAGTGTCGATGCCTTTGTGAGATTTAATGGCCCAATTATCCCGGGCTGTGTCACCTCCTCCCGTTGTGCATGCCCAGCCCTGCTCTCCTGCCTCCATCTCCCTCTCCGTTCTGCCAGCAGGCAAACACACACACCTCTGCCACTCCTTCCTGGGGAGTCCTCCATTTACTTCTCCCATGCTCAGGGGTGGGGGCAGGGAGAAAAGGTGCTCTCTGCGGTGGGAATCTCACCCTCAAGATAGCTACTTGGGAGCAGGACTTCTTCCATGGGTGAAAATGTAAGTTTCTACTTAATTAGCAAAAATCTAACCAAACATTATCGTTAGAGTTGAAGCCACACCAAGCTCTCCTCCCAAACATCGCAGTGAGCCACTGTCCTGGTCTCCAACAGCTCCAGCCTCTGTCACACACCACCTGCTCAGCACCCCAGCAGGCTTCCCCTGGCATTCCCAGCAAGGGCTTTGGCTGGTATGTCCAAGGAAAAGAGGACTGACAGGGCACTGCCACACAACCAAGTGCCTCCATCACCTGAGGCAGCTGTGAGGAGGTTACACCTGGCCATGGATCAACCAGTCTTCTCTTAGCCCCACAATCCCACTCTAAGGGACATCCCGCAGACATTCTGTGGGCAAAGAAACTTACCTTTGATTGCTTGTAGAGCAACACCTGAGCCAAAATCCGGTACAGCCTTGGGAGTGGTCAGTGCTCCTCCCAGCATGGCAAGGTAAGGCCACAGGGAGTCAATCACAGAATCCCAGAAGGGTCTGGGTGGGAAGGGACCTTAAAGCTCAACTTGTTGCACTCCCTGCCATGGGCAGGGACACCTTTCACTATGTCAGACAAGACCCATCCAACCTGGCCTTGGACACTTTTAAATTAATTACAGAGCTCAGAAAGGGGCAGGGACTGGCTGGGGTGCTGGAGAAGAGGCAAAGCTCCTCTTCTGCTCTCCTAAGAGCAGCCTGTGGTAGGTCATCCAGGACTAATCCTGAGCACCATCAGCTCCTCACCAGGACATCAAAAAAGCAGTGTAACAACCACAATTAGAGAGTTTCACCGCAGGACTGAACATTTATGTGCAAAAGAACAACATCTGCAGTGACTCCAGCTCCAATGACAGTCAAAGCAGCTCCTGACTCTCCTGCTGCCTGCCAGCTGGGGCCAGGGGGGAATCTCCCCTCACAAGGAAGGATTGCACAATTGTGGGCATTATGGGATTTTTATGCCTTCCTTTAAGGCATCCGGCTTTGCTTTTGATGGAGACAGGATGCTGGGCTGGAAGGGCTATTGGTCTGTTCAGCTCAAACAGTTTTTATGTCCTAATACAAAATTAATGGTTCTCTCACTGTGACTCCATGTGGCAAAGCTGCCTGCTCTGGGCATTCCAACTGGCAGAGCAAAAGTGGGGCTGAGGACTCATTTTCAGACACCAGCAGTCACCCCATACTGTGTGGGGAGCAACATGTTGATGCTGGAGCCTGATGGGCTGAGCTCTTGCGCTCGAGGGATCTCTCACCCTCTGATGCCAGGGATCCACAAATCTCTGAGATAAAGGTGGGTTGCAGGCACCTGTGTCCTCTAAACCTGACTGTGCCAGCTCTTCAGCAGCCTCTCTTGCTGCCTGTGAGGTTAGGCAGGAACAGCTGTCTTAAAAACTGTGTTTCAGGATGCACACAGAGGTTCCTTCTGATTGTATGGAACAACACCTCATCCATCACTCAGATAGCCAGGCAGAGCCACTCATCTTCACTGGGTGACACCTTTTATCTACAAACACCTACACTGGCTCACAGCCTGTGAACCCGTCAGGAGGTTTTTATCAAGCCTGTCTTCCTGGCTCACATCCAGCATGGTGCTGGAGGCTGGAAGAACTGCTTGCTCCCACCAGGACTTTCTCAGGGATTTTCTGAACAGATACCACGTCCCCCTGACTGGAGCAGGCTGGCTTTGTTGAGCTGATTATTTTGGTGTCCCAGGGGGAGCCAAGCTCTGCAGCTGCTGTGTGTGTGGTTGGCTTGTGGCTTTCCCTGAGGGAGTCCATGGCACTGCTGGGAATTCTGCCCCTGAAGTCCTGACTCAGGTGTTCTACAAAACCACAGGGCCTGCTGCTTCCAGGATTTGACCCGCTGGACCCACAGCAAAGAGAGGTTTGAGCAGCAGTTGTCTACCCACAGTGCAGCTCCAGAAGCCACTTCCCTTTGGATCTGTGTCCAGCTGTAAAACTGCAACAACTCCCACCATCCTCATCTTCCTGCTCCCACCAGACCCTCTCGAACACCTCTCCACCCCAGTGAAGGTTCCTCTGCCTCCTCCCTGCCACTGCCGTTCCCAGCTGTCCCCCACTCTCTACTTGGCAATGTCCACAGCCCTTTCCCACATTCCCTGCCCACCCTGGCTCACCAGCCGGCCGGGTGACAGCAGGTCCCAGGGTCCCAATTCAGGAGTGCCAACATGGCCTGGCTGAGCAGGCACCCACCTCGTTGGGGCCTGCAGTGTGACACCAGACAGCTCTGCCCCCTGGTCAGACTGGGCTGCAGTCAGCCAGTGTGCCCAAGGACAACTGGAGAAGAGCTGGGACTGATAGACATCCCCACTATGTATGCTGGGTTGCCTTAAAAGATGGGATCAACCTCCCCTAAAGCGAATAATTGTGCACCGTGACCTCATAGGGGAGCTTCCACCCTGACCCCAGCTGGCATGCAGCTTATTTCACTGGGGAAAAGGACTGAAAAATCAGGACTTGACTGAAATAGGGAACTCCTCTTGGTGGTCCTCACACCTCAGTGAGGAATGGAGGGCACAGAACAATGAGGCAGAGAACCAGAGCCCCTGAGCCCAGGCTGTGACACCTTACAGTGCTGCAGCCCTGCTTGGCCTCCTCTGCCCACAGCACTGTGCCAAACTCTGCCTTCACCCCCCGGCTCTGCCTTGGGGACAACGCCCTTATTCCTACAGGGATGTTGACCAAATCATAAAGATGTAATGACATTGTCTGGGCTGACGTGCTGATCGATGCTTTCCATGCAAAATTATGCTTTCTGTGACTAATAAATATTGATCCTTTTTGTTCCTGTGTAGCATTGCAATAAAGAGTGACTTAAATGTCTGCCAGCACTGAGCTTCCAGATTCCATCGTTTTCCAGCCCCCAGCTCCCTGGCAGCATCCTTTTGCGTTTCCTACTGACACTGGTGCCAGTGCCTGATCCCAAGGAGGGCACAGCACCTCTGTGAACATCCACCTCCCTCTGTTTTCTGTCCTTTGAATGGTACTTATGTTACAGTGGTTCATGGGAAGCTGTAGAAAATAAATGGAATTGGAGGGAGCGCTGGGGAGGGGGAGCAGGGTCACGTCCTGGGCACATTTAGGATAATAAACAGGAGAAACTGAGCCAAGTGCAGAACAAATAGAGACCTTTACAGCCGTGTGGCAGGGGAATGGTATAAGCTCCAATGGGCTGGGTCAGACGGCTTCAGACTCCTTAAATCAAAGCTCTGGAGCTTGGCAGCGAGCGCCTGGTGACAAGCTCTGCTGGACACAAGGATCCATTCAGCCCTGCTGAACTGATCCATGTGGCAGCAGTCCTGCTCTATTTGCTCCTCTTCTCGAGAGGGGTCAAGCAGGGCCCTGCACTTCACACCCACTTGGCTCTCACCTCCACACCAGAGTGTCTCAGACTGGGGGCTCTGGCTGCTCCCGCACGCACACGGGATCCCAGAGCGATGCGATGGCACCTCCTGGGTTGGGTTCCTGAGCTCTCATGGGGCTCTGGGACCCTGTTTTCTCCAGGTCTCACTCCACTGCCTCTTCTCCTCCCATCTCCCCCCACCATGGGAAGAAGAGCCTTTCCCTGTCTCCCAGGAGCGCAGAGAAGGAGCTGCACTGGAGAACATGAGGTGTGAACTCACATCTGGGACTGCAAAGGGATTGATGATGACAGGCGGAGGCCTGGCTTCAGTCACTGCTGCCTGGCAGCCAGGCAGTGATTGGATTTGTGCTTTACACATATTTTGGGAGCAGACTAAGGGATCCATACCCATGGTGAGCAGAGGGGTTCAGCTGCAGCAGCGAACCACAAGGAAGGGCGGGCCAAAGGTCCACGGCTCTGCACTATCTCAGGGAAATGTGTCCTGCTTTCCCTCCCCACACAGACAGCTGAGTGCTGAGAAAGCTTTTAAGGCAAAACACCTACAAATAAATACACTGTCTCTGGACAACAGAGCTTAAAATATGATGGCATCTCCCCCAGACTGTAAATGGGTTCCCTGAAGAGCTCCCTCAGTCCTGAGACCCTCCCCTTCCCCACTCCCCTCCTGGGAAAATTCGAGAGGCAAAGGGCTGCTGCTCCAGCAAATTTGCAGGAGTGGGAGTTGAAGAATCAATGAAGCTCTGAAAGCCAGTGGGGAAAGTCATTCTGCACCTTCCTGACACCAGGAATAAATGATTCAGCGTGAAAGGAAAAAAAAAAATACAACAACCCTCAAATGAGGCTGGAATTACCCACTGGAGAGATATTTCATCTTGAGGAATTGTGTTTGCTGCAGTGTTCATCTCACTGAGCCACAGCAAGGCTTTAATATCCAGCAAAAGGTCAAACCTAAATGGGAGTTGGTAGAGCCTGCTGGAGCTCCGACGCCAGACGGCTGCACACACACATGAGCTCCCAGCCCCTCACACGGAGCAGCCACACCAAGCCAAGGCCTGAAACAGGGAGTGCAGCTGAGCTGGACCACGTAGGAACATCTCCCTTCCCAGTCAGATCCCAGACACAGCTCAGCCCAACAACATCCTGCACTCACTCCCTTTGGACTGGGTACAAAAGGAACAGACCCACCTTGGGTGCCTTGAGCAGGGTGAATTTGGGGAGAATGCTAGGAGCTTCCACATTTTTCCACTCAAGGGATCTAACTGATGGTAAAGGAAGGTGGGATTTCAAGGCACCTGAGGGCTGCATGGGGCAGCTGTCAGCTCCTCCTCAGCTGGAACATCCATGCTTGAAGGATGCAAGAGACGCTGCCAGTGCCCTGGTCCTGACCTGGTGCGAACCCAGGGTGCTCTGGGGGCTGTGGGAGCTCTCTTCTCATGCCCATCAGCTCCCCATGGACAGACAGTTCTTCCCACTTTTCCCACTTCTGCCTTGGCACTGCTGCTGCCCCCCTCCACACACACATCTGCTCAGCCTCTGCTTGGTTAATTTGTAGCCCTTCCCTTGGACTCAGCTCTGCCCTCAGGAGTTCAGCATCCCCATCCTGGGCTGTAGCAGGGTTCTAGGCATGAATTAGGCACACAGGAGGTGGAGGGAAGGCAGAGGTTCCCAGTCAGCTTCCTCCCTCCTCTTCACCATGACAAAGGTGAGAGCCCAAAAGAAGCAAGGAGTGAACTGAGCCCTTCCTGTAACATCCATCATCCTCCCAAGAGGGAACAATGTGGGTCAGCAAGCCGAGCTGGGCAAAGGGGGACGTCACCTAAAGCAGAGCTGAAAATCTGCTTTAACTTTGGGGTTTAGAGCAAAACTGGTCCCAAGCTACAGGCAAACTCCAGACCCTGCAGTGAACCAGAAAGATGTGGGAACTAGCAACTCTCCAGACAGCCTTGTACCTTCCACCTGCCACCTCAATCATCCAACACAATTCGAACCCTCCTGCCTTCCTGTTCAGGACCAGCCAGTGCACCTCCATCCTGCCCTGCAATTCCAGCTGTCCTTTCAGCCCTTCGCGACGAACAAACTGCCACCCATGATGGGCAACATGCTGGTTCCTGTGCCAATGGGGAATCACCTGAAACTATCACTCTCATTTTCACTGTGACTCAAGCCAGACTTCCCTATGTACAGAGAGATTAAATTTCTCTAAGGTTAACACAAGGTAATTTTTTGTTCAAATATTTACAGTTAAAGCTCATCAGAAAATCAACAGGACTCTGCTGGACAGTGCTCAACTCTCCACATCCCCCGAAGGCAAACAGGGATTTTACATGGTATTTAGAGCATCCAGAGACATCCAGAATTCAGCCCTTCTGAGTTGTTCCCGGGCCAGGCTGGGTCTGTGCCATACATCCATGGCTCTGAGGGAAGCAGGAAGAACTTGCTGTCCTCTTCTTCCTAAAAATGGTGACCATGTGGACACGACCAGAGGGGGTCACCAGGCCCTCACACGGTCACACTGACAGAGAAGTGGAGACCATCTCTGGGCTGCACCCAGCAGCCACATACTTGGGAAGCCAGTGCTGTGGAAAACGGGGTCAGGTTGCTTCTCCCCATATTTGGCTTTGTGGAGCTGTTTGTGTCTCCTGGATGTGAGACTTCCCTGGCAACAGACCGGAGCTGTCATTTGGAGATCTTGTCCTTTCTGTCCAGGATGTTTAAACTCAAGCCTCAAACTTGTGGTTGGCAGGGAACGGGGGCAAACAAACAGCCAAACAATCTGCTGGCAGTTCCTGACAGCGTGGCCTGCAATAGTTATCCCTCCTGTCCATGAGGAATGCCTGAGCACAGAGGCAGTGGTTTGAGGGCCTGTCACAGATTTAAGCTACTCAGGCTTAAGTACAAGAGAAAATTAAAAAAAGCCCAACAGACAGTAAGTGCATTGAAACATTTGGGCTTTGCTCCCTCCTCTGTAGAGTCTGTTGTTTCCCTAGCAGAGGGAAGGCTGAACTCACCCACACTGCACTGAACATCTGGGGGCTTGATGAACATCCCTTGACTGCTTCTAAACCTGTTTGCTGTTCCCCCATGCTGACCCTCTTTCTGACATGCCAACCTCCATGTCCAGCTCCCCTCTCCCACTGCTGCCACTGTTCCTGTGTGCAGTGTGTGCCCCTGAGCTTTAATGCTTTTCTGGGAGTTTTGTACCACTCAGGTTTGACAGAGCTGCTGTGGAGGTGCAGAAGCTTAGGTGGAACTTGCCCTCTCCTCTCTCTGCTCCTTTCCAAAGGTGAAGGGCTTAGAGGGAAGCTCTTCTGCTGCTGCTGAGCACTGGCTGGGTGCCTGTGTGAGGAGCTCTGAAGGGAGCACAGACATCCTCAGATGTTGCTCCCATGGGATGAGTTGGCTTAACAGCCTCCTTTCCCTGGGTGGACAATCAGCTTCCCCAGGAGCCAATGACTGTCTGAGGCTTTTCAAACAGGCATTGCTTTTCTGGGATGAAGCTCCCACCTTTGAAGAGTTCTCATCTCTCTCAGTGCCCTGGGGCTTTCTGTCACATACACTCTGCTCTCTCACACAAGCATATCCTGCAATGCCACCCCATGCCAGCTTCCCTGTCCACTGGATGCAGGAAGATTTCCATGCAGCCGTGGTGTTTGTGTATGATCCCCTAAATCCACCAGGCTCACAGGGAATGCAGGAGTGTACATAACTCCTTCCTCTGGGTTATCACCATCGTCCCCTCTGACAACACAAGCCCCAGCCCTGCAGCTGGCAGGTCAGCAGTCCCTGTGCGGCTGAACAAGGAAACAGAGAGGGAATGCAGACAATATCCTAAACAAATCTGCTGTTTACAGAGTCCCCTGTAAACTGTTTACATTGCTGGGGAGAAACCACAGAGGAACAGCAGCTGGAGCTGTTCTTCCCAGTGGGAAGAACTCCACTCCTGTTTCCCCCCCTCCAGTGGGAGTGGAGCTGATGCACGGCTGGAAAGGCTGCAAATGCGTGAGAGGAAATAAGAGGCAGCAAAATCGCAGTACTTCCCACTCCCCCTGCCTGCCAGGACCTCTGGCTACCTCAGCACTGTCTCCTGGAGGAGGGATATGGCATGTTCCTGCAGGATGAGGTGGCACGGGACAGCCAACCTCGGGCTCCTGAGCAGTGCCTGGGGTGGTGAGGCTGCTGCCAGAGGAAGCAGTCCTGGAGGAGCCAGCCCTGACCCTCTCTGGAGCCCCCTGGCTCTGGGACACATGTGAAGTGCCTTGTGACTCTCACCCCTCGGAGCTGCGGTGTGTGGTGCCAGAGGCCACTGCTGCATTATATACATGGATAAAATGGGGCCTCAGAAATACCAGCAAGAACATTTTGAAGTGCTGGCATAAAATAAAAGCCTCAATGTGCCTCTAATCTGGCCTGTTTCCTGCCCATGGAAAGCTCTTTGAAGTGCCTGTGCACAGGGCAGTGCTGGAACACCCGAGGCCCAGCTGACCAGGACCACGAGGGGCTGGAGACACAGCGTGACTGCCTCAGCCCGTGGGGCTGACACAGGCAGGAGAGGCCTGGGGGGAAGGCATGGAAGGGTTAAACCCAAAACACACCCTGGATCAGTCCCCTTCACTCTGGAAGGTTCCTTTTGTTACTTGAATAGCTGAGCAGGAGGTGAGAAAACAAGACCTCCACTCAAGGGAAGTGATAAGTGCTCTGAGCCCAGAAATAGCATGAGAGGGTATGAGGGGATGGGCAACCAGCAGGAACAGCAAGGACAGGGAAAACATCCTCCCTACACAAGGCATGGCAACCCTGACCTGCTGGATGGAAAAGAGAATGGGTACAGTGATTAAAAAACAAAAAAGAAAGTGAGCAAACTCAGTTGCCCAGAGAAGCTGTGGCTGACCCATCCCTGGAAGTGTTCAGGGCTTGGAGTGTCCTGGGATATTGGAAGGTGTCCCTGCCGATGGCAAGGGGTGAAATGAGATGAGCTTTAAGGTCCCTTCCAACCCTAACCATTCTATGATTCTATGATTACAGGTACAAAGATTTATATAAAAAAAAACCAAACAGTGGTTAAACTCACCCATCTGGTGTCCAAGGGCAGGCAGGGACATCACAGTGCTCCGTCACCAAGGGGGAAGGGAAGGTCATCCACATTTACTCCCAAACGTAGAAGGACTCCACTCAGAACCAGTCCTGCCTTCAACCTCCACCCAGCCAATCTTCCAGGGCCCAGTTGTGTCCCTCTCCTGACCAGGAAAGCCAAAGATCCCAAGCAGCAGGAATATCCACTCATAGACTGAGGTAGAAGAAATAAAACAGAGGAAAAAACTTCAAACTTTGTCAGGACAAGCTGTAACAAAAGATCATCAGGTTCCTGTGCTGAAGTAAAAAACTCAGATCTAAAAACATTTTTCAGAGCCAACCCCAAAGAAAATTTGTCTGGTTTTGCTTTCAGAAGCTTTTATGCAGTTACAAAAATGTCAGCCAGCTAAATCTGTGAATGAGAAGGCTCTCCAAAACAAAAATTTGAGCCATTTTGGTTTAAAGTAAGTCAGAAAAGACTGAAGCTGTAAGGACTGAAGCTGTAATACCATGAGTTCTGGGTGGGTTTCCTTGGCTGAAAATGACTTGTTGAGTTTGCCTTGAACTGCAGATATTTTTGCTTTACCCCACATGGTTTAGGCCCAGTGACCTTCAGATTCCAGTCCTTACAGAGGAGCGTCGACCTACAGGGATATCCAGTGCTCTCTAAGCCTTGAGAAACCCACTGGGGAAGGCACAGTTTGGAATAGGTGTTGGGATTTTTTGGTCAGTGAGCAGCATTTCCCAAAAATCCCACAGGAAAAGGCAGAGGGACAGCACAGCAAATTCATCTCCCCCAAATTCCCTCACTCCTGATGTGACAAGCTGGTCAGCCCCTGTGTCCTGATAACAGCACAGGGCTCGCTGGGTCGGCTGAGCATCTCTTCCCTTCCCATACCCAGGAGGTTTATTACTATGAATCATTAAAATCCAGCCAAAATGGCCAAGAATTAACACACATACTTTCCCAGCATGCAGCTCCAGTCTCATGTGTTTGGCAATGTCCCAGACATGTACCTGGAGCAGCCCTACACTCCTCTCACACCTTCCAGGGGCATCCCCACCCCTCCCTGATTCAGAGGATGCTGGGATATGGTCTGTGCCCCTGAGAGCCGGGGGAAAGGGCTCCTCAGCACAGCTGAGAGGTGGCAGTGGCTGCTTTGGGGTGAGGGTCAGTGGCCCCCACGCTTGCCCAAGGTCAGGGAGGGGTGGGAGCTGCCCTCACCCCCACATCTCCTCACTGAGTGGCCTGTCTAGACAATCCCCCTGATGGGACTCCAAGGGCCCTTCCATGCACAGAAATATTCAGGAATTCTTGCAATTAATTCCCTGTCATCCCCAAAATAGCACTGCTGTGTGGAGGAGTGCCACAGATCAGCAATTAAAGGGCAGAGGGAGGCACTGCAGGTCACACCTGCACTGCTCCAGAGCTGCTCTGGGAGAAAACCCTTACCAAGCTCCAGAGGGAATGGCAGCTCCCAAGTCAAACCCAAGTAATAAGATGGTCTTGTAGGGGGAAAGATTAATCATTATTGGCAGCAAAGAATGTGCAAGTCTAACAAAAGCCAAAGGTTTTTTTATTACAGTCCAACTGCAGCTGGGAAGACAATGTTAGCTAAGAATCATTAAATCTATTGCAAGAATAAATTTTCTTTGAACCAAGCCATAAAATGGGAGTAAAATCCTCTTAAGCCAGCAGCAGCTCCTAATGGAACAGACATTATTATATTTTTTGCAAGCTAAAAATAATAAAAAAATTGCTTTAGATTATTAAGTGAATAGATTAGGCTCCCAAATGGAAAATATTTACTTGAGCAAAACCTGCTTAAGTTAATACCTGCCTCAATTAACTTTTAAGTTTGGGATTATAATTGAATGGAGCGACAACATTTTCTGCCTGTACAAACAGGGATTTGTGAACCCTGTTTGCCCAGAATTCAGGCAGGAGAAGTATGTAGGAAAACTTTGCTTTGCTAACCCCCAGGTAACATCAGTGCTGCTGCACGTGGCATTGACGAGTCTGGCAGCCCCTGCAAGCCTGGAAGGTGAAGCCAAGGTCCCTTCTCACAGGCGGTCATTAAATTTCCTGGAACGTCTGACCAGGAGGTCACTCTGATATTATCAAATACGAAAAATGTTACAGAAAAATGGAAGTAATTTCTTTCTGCAGTCTGATCCAGTCCCTGCTTTCAGGGCAAGCTTGGTGTACTCCTCCCTCAGTGCTTTTCCCTCACTGCCAGAGAGCAGGAGATGCAGGGAGTGGAACTCCGAGCATTCACACCGGCTCCGTACACCCAGGTGGGAAAACACACCCGCACGATCCACTGTCTGGGGCAGGCAGTTCAAGGAGGGAGCTGTGTCCCGTGCTCAGGGAGCTCTGCCCACAGCCACACACTCCTCTGTGCTTTGGACAATGTGTCTTCCTCAGCCGTCATGGGCTGCACTCCCTTCCCTGTCTCCAGAGGGTATCCTTGGATGCTCAGACCTTTCAGGCCTCTAAAAAGTTACCTGATCTGGATGTGGCCTCTGCACAGTGGATTTTTTGCATCAGCAAGTCAAGGGGGGGATTCTGCCCCTCTGCCCCCTCAGGTGAGACCCCACCTGCAGAGCTGCCTCCAGCCCTGGGGAACAACAGCACAAAGACATGGAGCTGCTGGAGAGAGTCCAGAGGAGGCCACAGAGATGCTCCGAGGGCTGGAGCCCCTCTGCTCTGGAGACAGGCTGGGAGAGCTGGGGGTGTTCACCTGGAGAAGAGAAGGCTCTGGGGAGACCTGAGAGTCCCTTCCAGAACCTAAAGGGGCTCCAAGAATGCTGGAGAAGGACTTGGGACAAGGGATGGAGGGACAGGACACAGGGATTGGCTTCCCACTGCCAGAGGGCAGGGTTAGATGGGATATTGGGAAGGAATTGTTGGCTGTGAGAGTGGGCAGGCCCTGGCCCAGGCTGCCCAGAGAAGCTGTGGCTGCCCCATCCCTGGAAGTGTTGAAGGCCAGGTTGGACGGGTCTTGGAGCACCCTGGGCTAGTGGAAGGTGTCCCTGCCCATGGCAGGGGGTGGGGCTGGATGATCTTTAAGGTCCCTTCCAGCCCAAACCATTCTATGACTATTGATTTTAACCATCGAAAGCTTTCTGTGTCTACAGAAGTCACCACTGCCCAAGGACTGGAAATCCCCACCACTGCATTGTCCTCATTGCTTACTTTTTCCCCTGAAAAGCCCTCCTCAAGACTGAACTAACACATCCACCACACACTGACATGCCCAGGAACAGCTCTAAACCACCGCTCACTATCCCTATCACTTGCACAACACGTGGTTTTCCTACAGACAAGGATTCCTGGAGCAGTTCCACACCTCACTGGCACAGCATTGTGCCACCATTAGGGTGCAGCCTGGGAAGTACAACATGGCACTGACACAGACCTTGCTGGCACATCAGAGCTCTGCTGCTTGTGTTTTCCAGACAGGGACCTTGTTGCTAAGTGCTGGTGAGTGCTGCAGGCTGGTCCAGGCTCTCCACACAAACTACTGGTGCAGGTCTGGTTGTATGTTGAGAGAAGGGTCAGCGGGGACAAAAATGAGAGAGAGAGAATGTGGATTCAGTATTGAAATCTCAAAGTAACAATGTGGCAAGTCAGATGACAGCAACAGAGAATGTGAGGAGTATTTTAGACCCAAACAGCACTTAAATCCAGGTAAGAGACAGTAAGTCTGCAGCAACAGCAGAATCATGGGGTCCATCAGAAATAATCACAAGTTAATCAAGACTTGAGAGCAAGCAGAGTCCAGAGCTTGTCAGGAAACAACATGTCACCAGGATTACGGTCAAACCTTACAGGGTAGCTGTGATTCTGAAGGCCTGAGAGTCAAATTGTGATCAAAGAGCTGTGCAGGCACCAGAGGAAACAGCATGGAACCCAGAAGCCTTTTCCTACAGGCAAACGGAGGTGAGTAATAGCCCAGCAGATCCTTCCCAAATCACCCCCCAGGTCCCAGGAGCAATGGATGAAGGGCTGCTCACGTGACACTGACTGACACGCTGCAAGACTGTCTGTGGGAAAGGAACGAGAGGGGTAATTTTATTGTCATGTACTGCAGGGGGGTGTAAGTAAAATCACAGCATGAGAAAATGACAGTGTATCTGTCTGAGGTCATTTGCATGCCCGGATAATCTGTGGGAGGAGAGCCAGACTTGCTGTATTTGACAGAGGCACAACAATGTGCCTGGGAATCGGAAGATTTGCAAGCCCTGAAACCAATCGGGTGTTTGCTGCTCCCAGAAACCAAAATGACCAGACTTACTCATTTAGGCTTTCAATGATTACACTTTCCTCCCTCATTATGGGCTGTGTAATGGTCTCCTCTTGCTGAGCACGCTGCAGGGATGGCACAGAGGGACACCCACGCTCAGAAGGGTGTGCACATCCCAAGGACAAGCACAGGGGACACAAAGGGACCGTACAGTGCTCTGTGCAGATGAAGGAGCACGGACAGGCATGAAGGCAGATGCTGGAGAGCAGCTACTGTGGGCAGGCAGTGAAGTCCAGTAGTTTTTAGGAAGGATCTGGAAGGAGAAAAGGCTTTGTTAGTGTTTCCAGGTTGCTCCTCCACTACAGAGGGAGTAACCTGGGAGAAAAATGTGGTGGCACGTTGGAACTGGCATGGCTGGCAGGACAACTCGGTGCCTCTGCAGTGGGAAATGTAGCTGCTGGTTGGATGGAGCAGGGCCAGGAGAACAGGCCTTCTGCAGAAGGCACAGGCACTTCAGGGCTCGTGTGAGGGAAATGAGGACAGGGTCAGTGAGACAGACTCTGCACAACCCTGTAACACTGCACTGCCAGAGGCTCCCAGGAAAATCCTGATGATAAGGTGTGGGGTACTCTGCACAGGACTGATAAGTGTGGCAGAAATCTGATTGCTCTGAAAAGCAGGGCATCCCAAAGGGATTTCAGCTGGGAACACAGGGAGGAGAAGTTGGATCTTAGAGATAACCTTTGGGCACAACCATCTAGCTTTTGGCAGAGCCAAGATATGGGTATTTAGAGACAGGTCAAGTCAAAGAGGACGGAGGGGGAGAGTGGATGGTAAGAGAGAAACATCAAGAAAGGAGCAGGGAAGAGCAAGCACAAGGAGATTTAAAACTCATGAGCTGAAGGCAGTAGGTGGGTGTCCATGAAGGGCTGTCAGAAAGCAGTCTGTGAATTAATTTGGACAGTGCAGGATGAGCTAGGAGGAAAGTGATTGCTCTGTGAGTCATCAGCAGGAGATTAAATATGCAAAATTTGTAAATAAGGTCACCCGGAGAGGGAAGGCAGAGGAGGAAAAGAGGGCTGGGCAAATGGCCAAGGATGGAGCAGGTGAAGCAGCTGACAGTACTTGAGGATTGTGGAGCAGGACAGGGACAGTCTCCTCAAGGCACGGGCAACCCTGTCCTGCTCGGTGAGCAGAGGGGAACAACACACCTCCACCCCCACCAACGGGGAGACTCTCACCACCAAACTCGGAGAGAAAGCAAAACACCCTGTTGGCAGCCAGAGACTGTAAGAGACAACCCCACAGCTGTAGCTGGCAGGGAGTTGTGTGGGAGGCTGAGCCTACCCCGTGTTACTCAGCTGCTTCCCAGGCTCTGGAAGAGCCAGAGCTCGTGTTTGTCATTGCAGGGGCAGGAGCAGTGGGATCCTGAAGGCCCCAATTGACCCCAGGCTGCAGAGCCAGCTGGCCAGATGCCACGGCCTGAGCTCACCCATTACCTGGAGCTGGCTGGGAAGCAGAAGGCAGCACGCAGGGAATGGTCAGGTTACCTTGTCACTGGCAATGGCCTCTCATTTGTCAGGAAGGGATTCAGGCAATTTACAGAGGGATGGGAGGGGGTTGCAGGTGTTAGGCAGCCACCCTGAGAGCTGGAGACAAGAAAGAAATTCTGAAAAAAAGAGGATCCATTTCTAGGCAGAGAGGCTCTTAGCAAGCCCCAGGCACAGTGAGGGGAAGGAGGGCTGGGAGTGGACCAGTGGGACAATGGTCACAAAAACAAAAGGGCTGCATTAAAGGAACCTATTCTGGCACTTAAACCAGGTTTAAGCAACTTTGCTGCTGCCTGATCTGAGGCTAATAATGAGCCAGATGTCTTACAACCTGGAAATGCACGGCCAAGTCAGTGGAGAAGAACAAATGAGGCACTTAACCCTTAAGTAAGTGGTCTAAACACTGTTCTCTTTCTGTCTGAGAGTGCACAACAAAGGCAAACTGCTTTTAGGTTTAAAGTACGCAAACCCTGTTGGCAGCAAGATATAGAGCCCTGGTATGGTGCTGTGATGGCGTGAGCAGCCTTAACGTCTCCGTCTGGCATAAACCCCAGTGGCAAAGTTTAGTGAGCTGGTCCCAGGGGTGATGTTATCCCAAAGCCAGGCTCTGGGAAATGCAGAGTTAGTCAGGACAAGGTGGCCTGGTCTCTCCAGGGTGCTGCTTACCTGTTCCAGCAATTCAGAGGGTTTTGTACACAGCTTTATTTACAAGGAAATTCAGTCTGCAAAGCACAGCTTAGTCCAAATTCCCACTACAAGACTTCATCAGATCACCCCGGGCTCCGAGACCACTGTCTCCACACAGTAATAGCCATTATCCCCAGGCTTTGTGTGTGTTTATGTTACCCTTCCATTTTCCCTTCAGATATGACAAGCAATTCCTAGAAAATATGTTATAAGCTCTTCTGCTCTGGAGTTCTGCCACCTCTGATTGCACTCATTTGAGCCAAGGATGTTGTTCCAAAGTAAATCAATAAACAAGGCTTAAAAGGGTCCTACAGACACAGGCTGGGGGCAGCACCACAGCTCTCCCCCCCTCCCCAGTCATCTCTGCTGTGCTTCAACCTAACCAAATAAATGGGTGAAATCTGAACAGCAAAACACTTCCCCAAGCTCCCAGTGCTGCTTTACGATATGGGAGTAGGGGCAAGGGCCTGCCTTGCAGCTGGAAGGGCACCTCCAGTGCTCAGAAGTCCCTGCAGTCACCAAAT